>JASEVX010000001.1:16353089-16731170 GCA_031761405.1 Serripes groenlandicus
CTATCTAAGAATATATTAACCCTACGCCACAGATTTGTCCCGCAAAGATCACTGAAATTAATCACATGTATGTAATTAAGATAGGATGAACATTGGGTAACACTGGAACCATCTGTAAAATGGTCTAAAGGTCTAATTGTATTGAGCTATCTAAGAATATATTAACCCTACGCCACAGATTTGTCCCGCAAAGATCACTGAAATTAATCACATGTATGTAATTAAGATAGGATGAACATTGGGTAACACTGGAACCATCTGTAAAATGGTCTAAAGGTCTAATTGTATTGAGCTATCTAAGAATATATTAACCCTACGCCACAGATTTGTCCCGCAAAGATCACTGAAAATTAATCCCATGTATGTAATTAAGATAGGATGAACATTGGGTAACACTGGAACCATCTGTAAAATGGTCTAAAGGTCTAATTGTATTGAGCTATCTAAGAATATATTAACCCTACGCCACAGATTTGTTGTATGGGGAAAGGGTTATCTGCGCCAACATGTTTGATAGTTAGGAAAAACACTAGATACAGATGGAGTCATCTGTAATGGCCTAAGTGCATTGACCCCGCATAGAATGACCAGATTGTTTTGTCTTGACCTAGCTTCTTTTCTGAACTGAACCAGACAGTTTTAGCCGCATATAAGTACTATATAACTGATAGGTAATTAACCCTTCACCACATGTGTTGACGCATTTCATTTTGATGCCTTTGCTGCATTTGGCTTTTGGAAGCATTTTGGCAAACGGCGAAATTGCTCGCAATGAGATATTTCTCATGTGGAGGCAGCTGTCCACTTGCGTACGAATATTAGCTCAAAATATATATAACGTCGCTATAATATAGCGCGGTCATTTTCAATGCTTTTCATTATGACGTTACGACAATTTGTTATTACACTAGATGAATACGCAATTTATTCAATGGCTTTATTACACTCCCGGCGACGTCATTTATGATATAAAGTAGATATATCTCATTTTGCGACAACATTTTAAAAAAAAACCTGTCTGCTGCTGATGTCCCATAAGTTACGTCTTCATGTGAGGAAGGGATGATGTTGTCCTCAAGACTCTTATGTTTTTCCGAGAAAATTGAGAAGCGTCCGGGTTCTTAGCAGAACACGATTTACCTGTTGAGACACCAAATCTTTCTGCCCATTGTAACTGAAGGTCGCAGTCTCCAAGAAATATCCTCACAAGCTGTATCAACACATAACCCAGGACCAGGAACTCTAATAGGGTACACCACTCCATCTAGTAACCCTGTCAATATATATATTATACAGGTTAACCCTTTTCCCCTCATACAACAAATCTGCAGCAGACGGCTTTGAACATATTTTGTCAAAAAATAGAAAATATCTCTATAATTGAATGGTTAATCTATGACTTAAAGTGTAAAACATTGTGGCAAAAAGAGAAATTGCTGGTTTTGAGCAATTTCTACTTTTGTCACTATGTTTTTAAAAAGCTGTCTGCTGCAGAGACGTCAGAAAGCGTCTTTTATGAAGGAAAGGATTAATAATTGTGTCAGCCGACTACTAAGAAAACTCAAACATATACAGTCTACTCCATCTAGTTACTCTGTCGGTTAATAATTCATATATACGACAATTCTGCAGCAGACGACTTTGAATGTATTTGTTCAAAACATAGAAAATCTCTATAATTGAAAGGATAACCTATGACAAAAAGTGGAAAACATGTGGCAAAAGGAGAAATTGCCTGTTTTGTGCAATTTCTTCTTTTGTCACTATGTTTTCAAAAATCCGTCTGCTGCAGAGGCGCCAGAAAGCGTATTTATGAGGGAAATGGTTAATATGCGGCGGCCCACCCACAGACGAATTTTGACGCAATAGCAGCAGACGACTTTTGAAAACATTATGGTTGAAGGCGAAATTGCTCAGGATGAGCAATTTCTCCTTTGGCCATAATGTTTTCAACTTTATTTAAGAATTAAATTATCTTTTATGGAGATATTTTTCAGGTTTTTGTAACTATGTTTTAAAGGTCGACTGCTGCAGATTTGTTGTATGTGGGAAATGGTTAAAACATTTGTTATTATATGTTATCAGAACTCATAGGAACCTATAAGTATCTTCAGAAAAATATCAATGTTGAATCAGATATTTTTGAACATTTGCAACTACAGTGAAACCTGTGTATAAAGGCCACCCATTATGCCATTAATACTCTTTACTATAAGTAAGACGATACCATTATCATATAAATACTCTATACTATAAGTTAGACGATACCATTATCACATAAATACTCTATACTATAAGTTAGACGATACCATTATCACATAAATACTCTATAATATAAGTTAGACTATACCATTATCACATAAATACTCTATAATATAAGTTAGACTATACCATTATCACATAAATACTCTATACTATAAGTTAGACGATACCATTATCACATAACTAATCTATAATATAAGTTAGACTATACCATTATCACATAAATACTCTATGATATAAGTTAGACGATACCATTATCCCATAAATACTTTATACTATAAGTTAGACGATACCATTATCACATAAATACTCTATAATATAAGTTAGACGATACCATTATCCCATAAATACTTTATACTATAAGTTAGACGATACCATTATCACATAAATACTCTATAATATAAGTTAGACGATACAATTATCTCATAAATACTCTATACTATAAGTTAGACGATACCATAATCGCATTGAAACTCTATAATAAAACTAAGACGATACCATTATACCATAAATACTGTATTATATAAATTAGACGAACTGGCAGTTAGACCTATATATAAACCTATATTGTTGCTTTTTAAAGAGAATTTTTTTCATTATGAGCAATTTCTACTTTTGTTGTAATGTTTTCAAAAGTGGTCTAAATTCATTAATTAAAATGTATTTCCATTCACGAAGTAAACATTGGCTAACAAAAGGTTGTTGATAATTTTTTCAGAAAGCCAGCCACTACTTTCTTTTTATATTTTCTGTAAATACTTCGACAACAAACACAAAAAAAGTATCTTTTAACAGGTTGTGATATCCTGATTTCCCTCACTTGTATCTAATATCGGTATAATCCACTCCCAACTATAATAATACTAATTTGAGCCATCTCGCGAGAAAACCAACATTATGGCCTCAGCGTAATGTATCGACCAGATCAGCCTGCGCTGTCCGCGCAGACTGATCCGGGCCGACACAGTCCGTCTCAGGAGGATAGAGGTATAGAGTAATTATTCCTTAAAACAGAAAATCCACAGGAGGCGAAAAATGTATATCCGGGTAAGCCTGTGCGGTATGCTTAGGCTGATCGATCAGGATCGATATTTTACGCAGTGTTGGTTTTCTCGCGAGATAGCTCAAATTTATGATAAACAATTTTAAATACACGTACACAGCATATAATGTGAAGTTTTACTATACCCTACCATGCAGGAACGTAGGTCTTATATAGATTCTACGTTACCGAACCTACATTTTAAACTCACATTAAAGCGGTTTATCCCAGTAGGTGGTTAAGAAATGGGACGAGTGTTGGTTACCCTTTCGGTTCACGGATAGTGTGTATTTATAAATAGGTCACATAGAAATAATACATTTTCCATAGGCGACCATTATGTCGTTTTGGGCTATGGCTCTTTCCCAACAATCGTAATAACGCAGAAACCTATATTCACTTAAAGCGACTGAACTCCAGATACCCAACTGTCGAAAAAAATAAAATTTCCAATTTTAAGAAAATAAGTGTTATTTTTGTATTTGGGGCATTAAAATATGTAACTGACATATTACATACCCCTAATATATCTATAGGTGCTACCTATTTACGAAAAAAACGCAAGATAATTATAAACAAAAATTAAAGCACATACTTTGGTACGGTGTTCCGTTAGGGCCATCGTGCTATCGCGCATACGCGATGCCACGATAGCACGATGACACGATGGTGATGACACGATGACACGATGACACGATGATGATGGTACGATGACACGATAGTGATGGCACGATGGCACGATGACGATGACGCGATGTAATATCGCGTCATCGTCATCGTGCCATCGTAGCATCGCTCCATCACCATCGTGTCATCGTGTCATCGCGTCATCGTCATCGTGCTATCGTGTCATCACCATCGTGTCATCGTACTATCACCATCGTGTCATCGTGTCATCGTGTCATCACCATCGTGTCATCGTGTCATCGTGCTATCGTGGCATCGCTTGTGTTTGTTGACAGCGCGATAGCACGATGGCCCTAACGGAATACTAGTGTTCCGTTAGGGCCATCGTGCTATCGCGCATACGCGATGCCACGATAGCACGATGACACGATGGTGATGGTACGATGACACGATGGTGATGGCACGATGGCACGATGACGATGACGCGATGTAATATCGCGTCATCGTCATCGTGCCATCGTAGCATCGCTCCATCACCATCGTGTCATCGTGTCATCGCGTCATCGTCATCGTGCTATCGTGTCATCACCATCGTGTCATCGTACCATCACCATCGTGTCATCACCATCGTGTCATCGTGCTATCGTGGCATCGCGTGTGCTTGTTGACAGCGCGATAGCACGATGGCCCTAACGGTACACCGTACTTTGGCCATACAAAAAGGATTTATAAGTAATTGACTAGACAATAATAATGTTAATGTCATGTTTCTTGCATTATCAAAACATATTTGGAATTCGTATTGCTGTCGTCTATTATTACGAACAGAAAATAATAAAGTAAAAACTTTCAGAAAATAAAGGAATACATTTATAATGAACGAGGTTAAAACATGAGGGCCAAGATGATCCTTAATCGATCACCTGCATTATGGTAAAGAAGCAAATAGATCAGCCCTTTTCTGATGTCATCTGGCGACTACCTTTTTCAACCAGTCAATATGACTGGAACAAATTATGTAAAGGGTCACATTTCTGCTAAACCCTTTCCCTAATAGAGACAGTTTCTGAGGCCTATGCAACAGACGATTTAGGAAAAGATTGTCACCAAAAGAACAATTGCTCCTTATGAGAAAGTTATCCTTTTGCCACAATGTTTGATAAATAATTATACTTTGAATGAGTGTGGCAATAGCTCATGTATAGGAATTTGGGGTCTTTCATGTAGATACCACTTTTTTTGCGGGAAACGACGTCGCTCCATTGACGTTACGCCAAGATGAAGTGTAACGGAAATGACGTCACGTCCTTCTTTGGCAACGATACAGTCAACATTTAGGTTCGGGCGTAGAAGGCTAATGCTGTCGGTTTTTTGACGAACGGGAAAACATATTTATGTTATTAGGTTTTAACTTTTCGTACAAATGTTTATTCCCACATAACACAGCATTTTAATGATCTTAAATATCTATTTTAAAAAAAAGCGATTAAAAAGACGACAATAATTTTCAATCCGTGTTTTTCCGCTCATTTTATACATACCCAAAGTACCAATTTTAAAAAAAATGATTAAAAAGACGACAATAATTTTCAATCAGTGTTTTTCTGCTCATTTTATACATACCCAAAATACCGATTTAAAAAAATGATTAAAAAGACGACAATAATTTTCAATCCGTGTTTTTCCGCTCATTTTATACATACCCAAAATACCGTTTTAAAAAAATTATTAAAAAGACGACAATAATTTTCAATCTGTGTTTTACGTCTGCCTTTTATACATATCCAAAATGGCGGCCCCCATGGATTTTTCCAGTTTCATTTCAGAAAGCTTCATGGGTTATTGAAAAAAAAAAAAAAAAAAAAAAAAAATCTCACACCTGTTAACTATAAGCGAAAATCATGGTTTTTTTTCGTATAATCGGTGAGATTTTCTTGTTTTCGATACTTTTTCCATCGCAAATTATACCCTAGCTGTCAGTAACGGAGTAAGTATTTTTAAATAGGAAACCCCTTCATCGGGACCGACTCAAGTTCACTTTATTGATAAAAAAAGATACATTTTCTATCCTGGTTTTACTTGGATAACATAAAGAATAACATTTAGGGCGATTTTTTTTTTTTTTTTTTTTTTTTTTCGTGCCATCTGGATTTCAGTCGCTTTAAAGTTCATTCTTAAAACTACCAAAAAAGCACAAAAAACTATGACTTCAAACTAAAGTTCACCCTTATCCCACAATGAATTTTACTTTCAATTTCAGAAAATACATGTTGTTCTGAAAATGTCTCTTTTAAAAGCTGTCAATATAGCTAAAAGCAAACACTGTTTTGGTTACAAATCAGTCAGAGGGTATTCAACTTTATTTAAAACCCTTTCAACTTTCAACAAAACCATTATTGTCCAATGGGAGACCTATGCAGTCTTATGAATTAATCTGAAATCTGTAATAAACCCTATGTCATATATGCAACGAATCTACAGCAGACAATTTTGACACACGCTTTCAACTCAATTCAATTATTAAATTTGAATTTATAGACACTTTTGTACATGTTTTTTTTTTCAAAATCGTATATTGAGAAGATTTTTCTTTTAATGTCCGCACTCTGTCAGTTTTGGGAAAGGCAGGTTTTGCCACTTTTGTATCCGATATAAAATACCCATTACGTATTTCTTTATATGTAACGTGTGTAATATAACATGACCGAATCACTATTTTTGTATTCATCCGCGAATGTTTACACATTCGCTGAGAACATGTATCCGGTAAACACAAATGTCACGATAGATGGACGAGATTAAAGAGACTATTATCGGTCATAACATTATTTTTGTTTGTGATTAGTTAACAGTTTATTAAATATTACATGTTGGGACTATTTTCTGAACGCGAAAACCCGATTTTCTTTTCATGCTTCGTCAAGTGATGAAAAGAATCCGACATTCGTTGTCATTTCAATTGCTCGTTTTGAACAATTTCTCCTTTTGTCACAATGTTTTCAAAAGTCGTCTGCTGAAGAGGCGTCAGCAATCGTCTTTATGTGGGAAACAGTTTACAAAAGCCAACTTGTACATATGCTCATGCTGCACTGGCTCTCATGTCTCTGGCTTGTAATACTGATGCGAATATGAATCAGCGCATCTATACTGTTGGTCACTTTCTTCAATTCACAGTTGAACCTGAGTATAAAGACCGACCATGGGAAGGCAACATTATGGTCTTTGTCCACAGGTGGTCTTTAATTAATTTAATTTAAACTTATTTATTTTACATCGATTGCGAAACAAGCTTTAAGCTTATATTAATCACGCTCGATGTCTGCTTCCTGGAAACTTTACCAGTACTCGCGCCGTTTCTGTGGAAAAATCCCAAAGGCAGAACCCGCTCATCACGGGATTCAAACCCGGGACCTTTGGTACAAGAGGCCGACGCTAGTAGTATAGGCGCCGGTTGGGCCCCAAACAAAGATGACGTAATCGGCGGCCATTTTGTTGACCTAGTTACTATTTATAGTATCTCATTTGCATATAAGGATTGACACGAGTGAGGACGCCATTTTGTAGTTATACAATGACTGCGCATGTCCATTTTAGTTCTATATTTAGAATGACATCATGGGTCTATATTTAGAAAGCTTTAACAATGGAGCAAGTGTTTCGGTAGCACCCTTCGGGCGAGACCACCAACGATTTGTCTCTAGCCTTCTACCAATAGATTCTAGCGGGTATGTTGTTGGAACCCTCGAAAATAATGGCGGGGAAATTCGACCTAACCTTTGCTACATTGTTTCGGGAAACCTGACACGAGACATCCATACGACACGATATATCCCTTTAATATGTCGTATAGTCGAGCCGAAGCACGCAGTCAAACATGTAGGGTAAAGCAATAAATTTAACGTCTTACCTCTAGAGCGTCCACAGTTCAAATGACAGAGATCCCGCTCTATTTTTAGACTCGGTATTTCACCATATTTTTATAAATAGATTATGTGTCATGTTCTATAAATAGATTATATGTCATTTACTATAAATAGATATTTCTAATAGTTCTATATTTAGAATGACATCATGGGTCTATATTTAGAAAGTGTTGGAGCTGGCGGAGAAATTCGACCTACCCTTTGCTACATTGTTTCGTGGGAATCCATACGACACGATATATCCCTTTAGTATAGTCGGCACATAGTCAAACATGTATGGCAATAAATGTAACGTCTTACCTCTAGAGCGTCCAGAGTTCAAATGACAGAGGTCCCGATCTATTTTTAGTTTCGATATTTCACAACCACTATCGAATATTTCATCAGACCAGGTGTACCAACAATAGAGCATTGAAATGACAAAGTTAATCTCATTTAAAGGCGCCATACTGTCTGCGTCTGAACACCTGCAACGAACCTGAATATTGACAGAGTTTCGAACTCATAACCCTCATCGTATTGCTCTCAGGTGTGTTAGCATTGACCCATTATCAGAGTCATCAGATTGTGTTCATTTGGTGACGGAAGTACGGACAAAGACCTTTTGAAATGCTAAACACGATATATCCCTTTTGTATGTCATATAGTCGAGTCGAAGCACGCAGTCAAACATGTATGGTAAAGCAATAAATTTAACGTCTTACCTCTAGAACGTCCAGATCTCAAATGACCGATGCGCATGTCCCAATTTATTTTTAGATTCGATATTTCACCATCGCTATCGGATATTTCATCAGAAACTCAACAGGTGTGAGAACAATATAGCATTGAAATGCCAAAGAAAACGTGGACAATGGATGAATAGACTGCTTTAAACCAAACGGCGCCACAGTGTCTGAAGAACACCTGCACGTTAACACTTGCCTGAGAATAACCCTTTACACTGCTACTGCTGTTCAAAAGTTTATCCTTCATGATGAAAGTTATTATTATGTTTGAATTTGCACTTGAAAAGTGTCAGTGAAGTTATACACGACTTTACCAAATTGATCATATTTCAAATATAGCGGGAAAAGGAGCCCATTAAAAGCGTCAAATCAGTTTTTACTAATTCATTTCACTATTTACGCTTTAACTTTTTCTCTTTATGCTACCAAATGATAGAGGTCACCAAAAGCTTTCATTTAAACCCGGGGTTGTAGAGAAAATATTCAGCCGTTTTCGAGTTATGTAATATGAGAGATTTTTAAACCCCCAAAATGAACTTGCCCCGATCCTCAAGTTTGATATACCATTGGAAAGATCTCGTTGCACCCTTTTCATATATGAAAAAATTATGGTCCTACGAATATTAGTTCTCTAGTTATCGTCGTTTTAAATATGTGTTTGTTTCAAAGTGCGTCAAAAGGCTTCTTAATGCGTAAATGCCGATAACTCCTTTATTTCTTGTCCGAATGTAGACGTGTTTGGATTCGTTGAAAAGGGTTTCGTAAACTCTATCGATTGAGGAGGTCAAACCGGAAGTTTGGTCTGTCTGTAAACCGGAAGTGTCGTCATTATATTTTACAATGGTCATATCTTCCTTAGTTCTGAACCGATGTTTACAATTTGTATATCATTCGAAAGCTCTCATTGAGATATGAGTATATTCGAAGTTGAAAGATATCCGATCAATGTTTTCATGACATTGTACTTTAAATAAGCAGCGCAAGGGGTAAATGAAAAAACAAAGACATGAATACAATTTCTACAATTTTATTATATAATCAAGTATTGTAGTTCGCATAATCAAAATAACTAACACTATTTATTGAACACAGTATTCACAAATCACGATTCATTAAGGGATAAAAATGATTGTCAATTCGTCTCATATTCCATCCATGACGTCTATGAATAACTGTCAACCGTTCCGTTATGTTGTAAACGTGGTTAATTTAGGGCTCCCCCCGGCATTTTCTTTCCGATAATTTAGTCACGTAGTCCCGGTGGTCCGTGTATTCGATACCCCTTTTTCGCATTGTCAATCATGGTATGTTGTCTTTTACTGGATACCTCTGATTTGGCTAGTTCAACAGCTTGAGCCACGGGTGTCACAAAGTTAATGGTGGGTTCTTTCATCGTCCCACCCATCTGAATTTTTTCCACGACGTATTGTCCTTTATGATTAGGTTTCAACTTCCCTTCGGCCATCCGTTGAAAATGTCGTGTCCACATTTCTACTCTATCCATCGTTGACGTAAGTGAAGTACACAGCGAGTGATAGTTTTATCTTTGGCTATTAGCTGTAACTTTCTTCCCCTTATAGCATGTCTTCACCATCACTGTCGTCGCTACCACCATAGCTAACGTCGTCGTTCTCAGACTTCACTATACCTTCTATTAAATAACTGTGTTTCTTAATGGCCGACTGTATGGCCTGTTCTAGTATCATTCCCTCGGACACGAGTTCGTGTACATCTTCCATGACACGTTGGTGAATGACTCCGTGTTCTAATTGGAATGTGTGGAGAAGCAGTTGGCTATACATACGTAAGACATGTGTTGTATCTTCCGCTACTATTTTTGAGTCTGCCTTTTTCTTGGCCTCGTCATTGGACATTCCATCTCGCTCATACTTTTCCACTTTTTTTCGCCAAGATTTTTCATTATTGTTCGAAGCTTTACGGTACATGACTTCAAACACTTTGTGTTCTTCGCTGTCTTTATCTTTTACATCTTCTTCGCTCTGGTCATAGGATATCCACCGTTTTAATGGAGGCGTTTCCGAGTGATCCTCCGTGGCAGAACGCTTATTACACCATCGTTTGACATGATTTTGTAAAGAATGAACGTCACCAAACACGATACCACAATCGTCGCAAACGGGCATGTCTAGACTGTTATCAGACTCGAGGCTGGAATCACTCTTTATGTACTCCACAGGGGTGTCCCTTATAGTTTTCTTAACTGAATATCCTCGCTGATCATACGCTGGAGTATCACTTATATACTTGTGTTCAGCTACTGATACATTCTGTTCAAAAATGTTTGGTCTAAGTCGCATGTATTCGGGTGTAGAGGCTTGAAGATCAATAACGAGATGTCCATATGGCTTTTCTGTGGCGTTTCGATATACATTCATGAAACTGTGACTACTGGTAGGGTAGATCCGTCGTGCCAGTACAGAAATTTGATGTCTATCAACTGGGTTGTTAAACACAATTAAATATTTTGTATTAAGGCTGATATCTCGGCACGCTTTTCCTTGAGGAAAAACGTTCTGTGTCAGGAAAATGACCGTCAAGTTTCTATGATGAGATCCTTTAGTAAAAAGATTAGCCACTCTTTCATCCTTCTTCGCCTCTCCCATCAAATCATCTAATATGATGCAGTTCCGCACGTTTACGTCTAGATACATATCTTGTTCAAGACAGTCTGGAATACCCCTCACAAATTCAACGTTAGACAATTCTGTCTTGATTTCGTCGTATAATGGTTGATTTTGACTATAACACCAGATGATCCTCTGAGGTGGTGGTTTGATTGTATCTTGGCACAATATCATCTTAGTCAATACCGATTTACCACTTCCACTCGGTCCAGACAAAACGAGTGTACACGGATGTTTAAACTTAAATACGGGCGCTCCGGGCGCTCCCAAATGCGCTCCGGGAGCTCCCAAATGCGCTCCGGGAGCTCCCAAATGCGCTCCGGGCGCTCCCAAATGCGCTCCGGGCGCTCCCAAATGCGCTCCGGGAGCTCCCAAATGCGCTCCGGGCGCTCCCAAATGCGCTCCGGGAGCTCCCAAATGCGCTCCGGGCGCTCCTAAATGCGCTCCGGGCGCTCCCTCATATTGTTGTACTCCTGGTGATATATTCCAGTATCTTTGGTCTGTATGTGAAGATGGTTCTTCAAAGTGTTTGTTTCTCTCATGTCTCATTAGATTGTATCTACTACAGAACGACCGATCACACGTTGTACAGAAAATTGTACTCATCTTTTCAAAGTCGTGTGTTGCAGTTTATTGTGGATATCTCCCCTTTATAAACTTACAGGGCGCTCGGAGCGCATTTGGGAGCTCAGGGGGAGCTCCCGGAGCTCCCAAATGCGCTCCGAGCGCCCTGTAAGTTTATAAGGGGAAGATATCCACAATAAACTGCAACACACGACTTTGAAAAGATGAGTACAATTTTCTGTACAACGTGTGATCGGTCGTTCTGTAGTAGATACAATCTAATGAGACATGAGAGAAACAAACACTTTGAAGAACCATCTTCACATACAGACCAAAGATACTGGAATATATCACCAGGAGTACAACAATATGAGGGAGCGCCCGGAGCGCATTTGGGAGCGCCCGGAGCGCATTTGGGAGCTCCCGGAGCGCATTTGGGAGCGCCCGGAGCGCATTTGGGAGCTCCCGGAGCGCATTTGGGAGCGCCCGGAGCGCATTTGGGAGCGCCCGGAGCGCATTTGGGAGCTCCCGGAGCGCATTTGGGAGCTCCCGGAGCGCATTTGGGAGCGCCCGGAGCGCCCGTATTTAAGTTTAAACATCCGTGTACACTCGTTTTGTCTGGACCGAGTGGAAGTGGTAAATCGGTATTGACTAAGATGATATTGTGCCAAGATACAATCAAACCACCACCTCAGAGGATCATCTGGTGTTATAGTCAAAATCAACCATTATACGACGAAATCAAGACAGAATTGTCTAACGTTGAATTTGTGAGGGGTATTCCAGACTGTCTTGAACAAGATATGTATCTAGACGTAAACGTGCGGAACTGCATCATATTAGATGATTTGATGGGAGAGGCGAAGAAGGATGAAAGAGTGGCTAATCTTTTTACTAAAGGATCTCATCATAGAAACTTGACGGTCATTTTCCTGACACAGAACGTTTTTCCTCAAGGAAAAGCGTGCCGAGATATCAGCCTTAATACAAAATATTTAATTGTGTTTAACAACCCAGTTGATAGACATCAAATTTCTGTACTGGCACGACGGATCTACCCTACCAGTAGTCACAGTTTCATGAATGTATATCGAAACGCCACAGAAAAGCCATATGGACATCTCGTTATTGATCTTCAAGCCTCTACACCCGAATACATGCGACTTAGACCAAACATTTTTGAACAGAATGTATCAGTAGCTGAACACAAGTATATAAGTGATACTCCAGCGTATGATCAGCGAGGATATTCAGTTAAGAAAACTATAAGGGACACCCCTGTGGAGTACATAAAGAGTGATTCCAGCCTCGAGTCTGATAACAGTCTAGACATGCCCGTTTGCGACGATTGTGGTATCGTGTTTGGTGACGTTCATTCTTTACAAAATCATGTCAAACGATGGTGTAATAAGCGTTCTGCCACGGAGGATCACTCGGAAACGCCTCCATTAAAACGGTGGATATCCTATGACCAGAGCGAAGAAGATGTAAAAGATAAAGACAGCGAAGAACACAAAGTGTTTGAAGTCATGTACCGTAAAGCTTCGAACAATAATGAAAAATCTTGGCGAAAAAAAGTGGAAAAGTATGAGCGAGATGGAATGTCCAATGACGAGGCCAAGAAAAAGGCAGACTCAAAAATAGTAGCGGAAGATACAACACATGTCTTACGTATGTATAGCCAACTGCTTCTCCACACATTCCAATTAGAACACGGAGTCATTCACCAACGTGTCATGGAAGATGTACACGAACTCGTGTCCGAGGGAATGATACTAGAACAGGCCATACAGTCGGCCATTAAGAAACACAGTTATTTAATAGAAGGTATAGTGAAGTCTGAGAACGACGACGTTAGCTATGGTGGTAGCGACGACAGTGATGGTGAAGACATGCTATAAGGGGAAGAAAGTTACAGCTAATAGCCAAAGATAAAACTATCACTCGCTGTGTACTTCACTTACGTCAACGATGGATAGAGTAGAAATGTGGACACGACATTTTCAACGGATGGCCGAAGGGAAGTTGAAACCTAATCATAAAGGACAATACGTCGTGGAAAAAATTCAGATGGGTGGGACGATGAAAGAACCCACCATTAACTTTGTGACACCCGTGGCTCAAGCTGTTGAACTAGCCAAATCAGAGGTATCCAGTAAAAGACAACATACCATGATTGACAATGCGAAAAAGGGGTATCGAATACACGGACCACCGGGACTACGTGACTAAATTATCGGAAAGAAAATGCCGGGGGGAGCCCTAAATTAACCACGTTTACAACATAACGGAACGGTTGACAGTTATTCATAGACGTCATGGATGGAATATGAGACGAATTGACAATCATTTTTATCCCTTAATGAATCGTGATTTGTGAATACTGTGTTCAATAAATAGTGTTAGTTATTTTGATTATGCGAACTACAATACTTGATTATATAATAAAATTGTAGAAATTGTATTCATGTCTTTGTTTTTTCATTTACCCCTTGCGCTGCTTATTTAAAGTACAATGTCATGAAAACATTGATCGGATATCTTTCAACTTCGAATATACTCATATCTCAATGAGAGCTTTCGAATGATATACAAATTGTAAACATCGGTTCAGAACTAAGGAAGATATGACCATTGTAAAATATAATGACGACACTTCCGGTTTACAGACAGACCAAACTTCCGGTTTGACCTCCTCAATCGATAGAGTTTACGAAACCCTTTTCAACGAATCCAAACACGTCTACATTCGGACAAGAAATAAAGGAGTTATCGGCATTTACGCATTAAGAAGCCTTTTGACGCACTTTGAAACAAACACATATTTAAAACGACGATAACTAGAGAACTAATATTCGTAGGACCATAATTTTTTCATATATGAAAAGGGTGCAACGAGATCTTTCCAATGGTATATCAAACTTGAGGATCGGGGCAAGTTCATTTTGGGGGTTTAAAAATCTCTCATATTACATAACTCGAAAACGGCTGAATATTTTCTCTACAACCCCGGGTTTAAATGAAAGCTTTTGGTGACCTCTATCATTTGGTAGCATAAAGAGAAAAAGTTAAAGCGTAAATAGTGAAATGAATTAGTAAAAACTGATTTGACGCTTTTAATGGGCTCCTTTTCCCGCTATATTTGAAATATGATCAATTTGGTAAAGTCGTGTATAACTTCACTGACACTTTTCAAGTGCAAATTCAAACATAATAATAACTTTCATCATGAAGGATAAACTTTTGAACAGCAGTAGCAGTGTAAAGGGTTATTCTCAGGCAAGTGTTAACGTGCAGGTGTTCTTCAGACACTGTGGCGCCGTTTGGTTTAAAGCAGTCTATTCATCCATTGTCCACGTTTTCTTTGGCATTTCAATGCTATATTGTTCTCACACCTGTTGAGTTTCTGATGAAATATCCGATAGCGATGGTGAAATATCGAATCTAAAAATAAATTGGGACATGCGCATCGGTCATTTGAGATCTGGACGTTCTAGAGGTAAGACGTTAAATTTATTGCTTTACCATACATGTTTGACTGCGTGCTTCGACTCGACTATATGACATACAAAAGGGATATATCGTGTTTAGCATTTCAAAAGGTCTTTGTCCGTACTTCCGTCACCAAATGAACACAATCTGATGACTCTGATAATGGGTCAATGCTAACACACCTGAGAGCAATACGATGAGGGTTATGAGTTCGAAACTCTGTCAATATTCAGGTTCGTTGCAGGTGTTCAGACGCAGACAGTATGGCGCCTTTAAATGAGATTAACTTTGTCATTTCAATGCTCTATTGTTGGTACACCTGGTCTGATGAAATATTCGATAGTGGTTGTGAAATATCGAAACTAAAAATAGATCGGGACCTCTGTCATTTGAACTCTGGACGCTCTAGAGGTAAGACGTTACATTTATTGCCATACATGTTTGACTATGTGCCGACTATACTAAAGGGATATATCGTGTCGTATGGATTCCCACGAAACAATGTAGCAAAGGGTAGGTCGAATTTCTCCGCCAGCTCCAACACTTTCTAAATATAGACCCATGATGTCATTCTAAATATAGAACTATTAGAAATATCTATTTATAGTAAATGACATATAATCTATTTATAGAACATGACACATAATCTATTTATAAAAATATGGTGAAATACCGAGTCTAAAAATAGAGCGGGATCTCTGTCATTTGAACTGTGGACGCTCTAGAGGTAAGACGTTAAATTTATTGCTTTACCCTACATGTTTGACTGCGTGCTTCGGCTCGACTATACGACATATTAAAGGGATATATCGTGTCGTATGGATGTCTCGTGTCAGGTTTCCCGAAACAATGTAGCAAAGGTTAGGTCGAATTTCCCCGCCATTATTTTCGAGGGTTCCAACAACATACCCGCTAGAATCTATTGGTAGAAGGCTAGAGACAAATCGTTGGTGGTCTCGCCCGAAGGGTGCTACCGAAACACTTGCTCCATTGTTAAAGCTTTCTAAATATAGACCCATGATGTCATTCTAAATATAGAACTAAAATGGACATGCGCAGTCATTGTATAACTACAAAATGGCGTCCTCACTCGTGTCAATCCTTATATGCAAATGAGATACTATAAATAGTAACTAGGTCAACAAAATGGCCGCCGATTACGTCATCTTTGTTTGGGGCCCAACCGGCGCCTATACTACTGACGCTCTACCTCTGTACCACTGTCTTCCATTGCAGGATCATTTATGCAGAAACTGGGTAACTGGAAGAGTGGATGCTCTAGGCAGGGAATTGCTATTCCAAAAAAGGTTTTTCACACATGTCTGACTGTATAGCTAGGTATCAACCCGATAATATACGAGTATGTATGATTGCGGTGTAAGTTTTTCATCGAGACTTGCATGTATGGGTGGATTATGTGTACAAGAAAGCGCTGTAACATTATTGTTACACTTATATGTACTGTATGATATAAATATGTTGTATTTTCCAAAGATTCAACATAAGTTGAACAATTATATCGCCATGATAAGTTCATCTCTCATACAACACGTACGTGCTCCCTCGGTTTGGCTACAGATATGAAATAAAATAATGAGAAAACCTCCCACAAATGAGCCGTTCCACGAGAAAACCAACATTATGGACTCTGCGTAATATATCGACCCGGATCAGCCTGCGCAGGCTAATCCAGGTCGACACATTCCGTCTCAGGAGGGTAGAGGTTTAGAGTAGGCTAATGACTCCTGAAACAGAAAATCCACTGGAAGCGAAAAGTTAGCCTGCGCGGTATGCTTAGGCTGATACTTTTCGTAGAGTCCACAATGCTGGTTTTCTCGTGGGACGGCTATACTGTAGAAGCTTCCTTCGAAAAACAGACGAGCTAAAAATGAATTGTCCAGCGATAGGAAAAACCCAAGGGACGAGGTACGTTCCTAAAAAAATAATATATATTATTCTATATTATTTTCACCCCTATCCTATTATTTCATTTCAAAATCGCATCACATCAATTAAATCAAGAACATATAAACACATGTCTTTTATATGTCTCTGATTAAATTTATAACTTTTTCTTTATATATATCGCCGAATTCTTCCCGTTTTTGTATAGGACACGCTCATCTGAAAATAGAGGCGTGGAAAAGAACACGTGCCTAATCAATATACATGAGATACAAAGCGTCCCCAAAGGTTATCATTCTATTTTTATACTCCAGTTTCCGCATGAATTGCTTCGCAGCGATAACCGGTACCCTGCTGGGTAATCATGTATACAGTTTGTTTTACCCTGTGTTATTTAATAAAGAAATTAATATATCCAAATATGGAGAACGTAAATACACACCAAAATACTTGTGATCAGTGCGGCAAAAGAGGACTGGATTCGGTTGCGACTGTCTTCTGTTTTGAATGTGATGAACGAAAGTGTAATGGCTGTAAAGGTAAACATTCGAGAACTCGTGCAACACGCAGACATCGACTGATTCAAATCAACGATGTTCCAGTTGGAGTGTCTCTTTCATTTCTAAAATCCGGCAAATTTTGTCCCAGGCATAAAGGCGAGTCGGTTACTTATGTTTGTGATATTCATGCAGAATTGTGCTGTGGAACCTGTGTTGGAACAGTGCACGGCGAGTGCGACGGTGTCAAATCTATTGTAGATGCTGCTAATCAAGAGGAAGTGAAGGATAAAGTTTTAGCTGCTGCAGAGAAATACGATACACTTGCTGTAAGCACAACCGATTTGTTACAACAGCATGGTAACAGAAAGGGATATCTTGATGAGAAAAAAGAAGCATTTAAAGTCAAGCTTGGTGAATTGAAAGAAAGTTTTAACGAATTGTTTAAAGAGTTTGAAAATAAGGCAGTAAATGCAGCCGATGACTCACACAGAGAAATGATTGACAAAATAAAGAACATTGAAAAGGAGCTTACTAGTATAGACTATATAACACGGAAGTTGAAAGAACGTTTGATTCTCGCACTTGATTCTAAAGACACGGTCAAAATCTATTTAAGCTACAATGAATTGGAAAAAGAAATTAAAGAGTTAGAACGATTAATCGAGAAAGCTGGTGACACCACAAGCAAAGAACTGTCTGTATCGGATATTTCTGCAATGAGTATCAACATAGAACGTATCTTTGATTCATCAGGAGGTGTTAAAGTTCCAAGTTTTGCACCTATTGAAGAAGAAAGAGAAATATGTATATCTACAGACGCGAGAAAACCAGTTCTATTACAAACCACACCTTCTGATGACAAAATTGCTTTCAATGACTGTACATGGGTTAATGACGAACATATTGTTTTGACAGACTCCACGTTTAATCGGCTGTACAGTTTCTTGGTACCTCAAAACACTATTGAAGAGATCTTGTCGTTCAAGACGTTACCATGGTGTGTTGAAGCCATCGATAGTGATACGGTTGTGGTAACCTTTCATGCGGAACGTAACATGAGGTTTATTAAGGTAATTCCAGGGGAACAGGCATCTGTTTTAAGAGAAATATACTTATTCGATATGTGTTTTGGTGTTCAGTACGTTTGTAATGAGTCAGCACTGTATATCAAATTTACTATGTTTGGTATCGGATCTAAAAGCGCAGAGATTCGAACATTCTCCTTACAAGGTGAACGACTGGGTACACTAGAACTAGATAACGAAGCCACAGAGATGCTGCACAGGGCCTCTCACTTCAAGATAACAAGAGATGGAAAACATTTGATTGTTACTTGTAATACACACAAAGTGCATTTTATTGGACTTGCAGAAGGACAACTTATTTCCACCTACGACCCAATCCTGTTTAGTCCAATGTCGGTTGAAACAGATAATGAAGGTTATGTGTATGTTGTCTGGAACAACAATTCCACTGTACACATGCTTAGTTCCAATGGTGAATTCATTCGAGAGATTTTGACGCCAAGTGATGGAATTGCATTACCATCTAAGTTTTATTTTAACAAGATGTGTGATAGGTTTGTTATTCTGGATCAATTCAGGAGAAAGCAGGTCAAACTGTTTGGTTATTAAGCCAGGCCTCACCAAAATCCTCAGAAAGAATCGGTTGGCGCCAAGACAAAAGAAACGTGTTTCAAGTTGATTTTTTTTTTTGCAATTAACAGCAGCCTTTGGCAAATGTGATGGAGAAGCAATGAAGAAGTGATTCCTTTCTATTGGACTTTTCAATTTGGAACATAATTAACCCCATCCCACATACAAAAAAATATTGAAAGTCTTTAAAAGACAGATTAATTATTGTAAAGATTTGAAAATATTTTGTGGCAAAAGGAGAAATTGCTCTGTATGAGCATCTTCTACTTTTGCCCCATTGTTTTCAATTGTCATCTGCTGCAGACATGTCAGAAAGGGTTTACACATGTGGGAAGAGTTTCAATTATAAATGTGGCAAATTGACTGAGAATCAATGTAGAAGTGATCCCTAGTATCAATTATAAATTTGGTTCATAATTAAAATCTAAAAATAGAAAATTTCTCCTTATTCTTTAATGTTTTCAAACATTGTTGTGTGCTGTGTCATCAAATGTTGTCTGTAACAGGGAAGGGGCATCTTAAAAGTGACTAAATGATCAGAGACATTTAGAGATGATGGTTTATTTATAAACATTAACATTTTTAACACATCAAATGTTCTTATCTTACAAAAATATCTGAATAAATTTCCATCAATTGCTGTAAACAGAAAATTCTTAAATATATATGTCTGCATGTGAAAAAGAGATAACTCTTTCCCACATACAGACGCTTTCTGACACATTTGCAGCTGACAACTTTTGAAAAAGTTGTGGCAAAAGTAGAAATTGGTCAGCAATGCCAGCTCAAACCCGGGCAGCTCGTCAACATTCTTTCTGAAGTTTGACAAAAGTCAAAGCTACAATCGACCTTCGTATTCCTACAATATGCTAACAGTCTATGTGTTGCTCGGAAAGACTGTGAACACATGGGTAAATCCGAATCAATCAACCTTTTGCCACAATGTTGTCAAAGGTTTTTTATCATTACACTTTCATTTATGGAGGTGTTTCTATATTTTGAATGATATAGATGTTTTCAAAGTCTGCATGTCTCATATAGATGCTCTCCGACGCCTCTGCAGCAGACAGCTTTTTGAAAACATAGTGGCAAAAGAAGAAATTGCTCAAAACAAGCAATTTCTCCTTTTGCCACAATGTTTTCCACTATCTATTCAATTATAGAGTTTTTCTATTTTTTGACAAAATATGTTTAAAGTCGTCTGCTGCAGAATTGTCATATGAGGGAAAGGGTTAAAACAAAAGATATGTAGCAGGAAAGCATAGCTTGCAGGAGGGAAAGGGCTTCATTGTAAATCTTCAACCCTTTACCACATATCGAGGGCTTGGCGTGAAATGAGCAATGGCACCTAAATTTCCATTCTTTACCAAGAAAAATGATTTAATGCTTATAAAGATTTTATGGCGAGCTGATTAACCTTGGTAAAAAAATACCAATTTTAGTTACAACCCTTTCACGCCAAGCCCTCGATATCTACTTCAGACGTCTTTGAAAACATGTAGGAAAAGTATAGAAAATCTCTATTTATAAATGAAAGTTCAAATAATGTTGATTGAATCGAGTTGAAACCATTATGTCAAAAGGAGAAATTGCTCATCATGAGTAGTTTCTCCTTTTCTCAAAATGTTTTTAAGTCACCTGCTGCAGATGCACCTGGGAAAGTGTTAACACATAACTTTAACCCTTTCCCACATACAACTAATTTCCAGCAGACGACTTTAAACATATTTTGGAAAAATGGGAAATCTCTATAATTGAATGGATAACCAATGACTATAAGTTGAAAACATTGTGGCCTGATAGGACTGGTGGTATTGCTCATCATGAGTAATTTCACCTTTGGCCACAATGTTTTCAAACGTCGTCTGCTGCTATTGCGTTAAAATGCGTCTGCATGTGGGAAAGGGTTTGACATCGCCACAGACAACAAGGACAGTGTGATTATGTAAGCTTCCCTGGGCCTATGTCCCAGGGAGGCTTGACAATAACATAAGATGAAAGAAAGGTGTATACCAATGAAAGTACAGTTGTATAACTACAAATGTGCTGGAACAACATGAATATCCCTGGCAGCCAAATCGTAAATTGAAAAATTATGAACCGACAAAAGATTCAAATGCATATCAAGGGCAATACCTCCACTTAGATCATTCTGGAAATCAAATTGAAACTCGATCTGACTTAACCCTTTCCCTCATACAGACTCTTTCAGACCCCTCTGAAGCAGACGACTTTTGAAAACATTGTGATAAAAGAAGAAATTTCTCATGATGAGCAGTTTCTCCTTTTGCCACAATATTTTCCACTTTTACTTGGTCATTGGTTATCCATTCAATAATAGGGATTTTACAATTTTTGACAAAATATGTTCAAAGTCGTCTGCTTCAGATTTCTTGTATGTGGGAAAAGGATTAATTCTTTCAAACAATTGACAGATCTGCAACAGACAAATTTGAGAAAGCTGTGCAAACAAAATTTAATGGAAAATCTACAAGTGAAACAAGAGTGCCAAGATGATCCTAAATCGCTCACCTGAGTGATAAGAAATAAGAAGCAAATATTGAACTGCAAACATCTGGGAATTTGATCAGGAGTGAAAATGAAACTGCAAGGAGAGGAAACTATTAATGAAATAGCTTATCAGTAAAGGCCATTTGTAATAAGGCATTACATTTTGCGCAATTTGATATCGGCCCAGTGGTTTAGGAGATGTCATTTGAAGCTAAAAGTTCATTTACCCCTTTTCTAATGCCACATAACAGCTTTCTATTTTACCTAATAAATTATGAAAAGGGTCAGTAAAGGACAATAGCTGCTAAATTATCTTGAAATCTAACAAGAACTTTTCTAAGGATGGTTTATATAACCCTTTCCCTCATACGACAATTCTGCAGCAGACGACTATGAACTGCTTTGTCAAAACAAAGAAAATCTCCATAATTGAATGGATAACCTATGACAAAAAGTGGGAAACATTGTGGTAAAAGGAGAAATTGCACCTTTTGTGCAATTTCTTCTTTTGTCACTACGTTTTCAAAAAGCCCTCTGCTGCAGAGGCGTCGGAAGGCGTCTATATGAGGGAAAGGGTTAAAGATTTATCATTTTGCCCTTTTCTGATGCCACCTTGCCGTCCGGTTTTCCAAGGAGTCCATATGGCTTGAACAGTTTTTGTAGAGGGTCAATCAAGATACATTTCTACCAAATTATCTTGGAAACCAAAAAGCGGATTCTACAGGAAAAGTTTGGGCATTTTTCTCAATTTCTGATGCCGCAGCTACCAAACTTCTACACAAAATGTAAGTCTTTGAACAATTTTGAAAGAGAACCAAAAAAGGAACATTCCTGTGATATTAAGTTAAAATTGGTGAAGTGGAATGGTATGTATTGTCATCAAATTGTGTAGCTGTAAGTTCAATTTACCTCTTTTGTGATGACGCTTGGCTGCTATTATTTAGAAATGAATCTATATGGCTTGAACAAATTAAGTAGAGGATCAATGTAGTATAATTTCTTTGGAATCATTTTAAAATCAGTCCCTTTTCTAATGCCACCTGACTGCCATGTTTTTCAATCAATCAGTGGAGTGTCGACCCAAAGATCATTGTTACCAAATTGTAGAGGAATCAGACAAGTAGATTCAGAGAAGAAGAATTATAAAGATGGACGACAAGGGACAGAGATTGATCAGAATAGATCACTTTGAGCCTTCGAATCAAATATCATTGAAACATCTGCATGCATTCCAAAAAAAATAAACTAGAAATATCACTGAAGGTGATGAATACCCCCAGCTGGTGCCTGACAATATACATATGTACGAGAAATTCAAGGGGCCATAACTCATTTAAAAATAATTCCAGTGCAACACGCCGATATTATGCACAACTAGGCTTGGTATCAATCATTCTTGTGAAGTTGTATTGAATTCTGACCAAGGGTTGCTGAGAAATAGTGTTCACAAGAAATGTCTACAGACCAACAGACCAACTGACCGAGAAGCGTGACTCCTATATAGCCCCCATATACTATGTATCTGGGGGTATAATTAAAACCAATTAAGACAAGGGCACCGCAAAGCGTATGCATCCCCTCGGTATTCAAAGTCCAATTTTGACCTTGAAAATAAATAGGCTTCTAGACCTTGCCATATACTAACTGTATATCAAGATTGGTTAAGATCGGTCGAAGGATGTTTAGTGTAGAGTGGTCACAAGGTTGTTACGGACGGATGGACGAACGGACAGTTCCGTTACTATATCCCCATAGCAAACTTCGCTAGCCGAGAAGATAATAAAGGTTAACACTATAGTATGCTCCTTGGTAAAATCAAAACAATATGCTCTTGAGTAGAATGTCTGCTTGTCCAGCTATGACTTTTCAAGTAATTTGCTTGCCTGAGCCTTAACAGAAGTTTATTTCACTTAAAAATTATAAAAAATTATAAATTAACTTGACATCTTACTAACTACATAGCTTTTGATACAATGACAGTTTTGATATGGTTTCTATAATAACAATATAAATTGCATTGGATTCGTAATCAAATACAAACACTTATTATAACCAGTTTATTATTATAGTCACATTTAAATGACTAAACAGTGCAAATTCATAAGGACTGTGACTATATCAACCCACCGCATTCATCACGTCCAGACATATCTTCAGTAGAAGACTTTTAAAAACTTCTCAAGCGGTTAACATCCCCATATAGCTTATTTATTAGAATTTCAATAGTTTTCAAAGTTTTTAATCTATACATGTTTACAATAAAATGAGCCAACACCCAGGGGGCCATATTACCTTGGTGAAAGGTCACCTAAGGAACATTTGTTCCAAAATATTTTAAAATTGGGCAGATACTTTTTGAAGCTTTTTAAGTTTACTATATACCATATATAGGTGAACAGGCCCCGCCCCTTGGAACCAATGTTACAACAGATGGGAATAATTTGAATATTCTTGGTAGAGGATCACCCAATAACTATTTATGGCAAATTACTTTCCAAGATTGTTAAAAGTTTAAACTATTAACCATACAAGAAAAACAAGTCCTGACCCCCGTGGCTATGTGGCAATCTTGGAAGAAGGTAACCAGGTAACCGGTCAGTTCTTATGGGACAAGAATGTTACTAAAGTTTTCCTTTCCGTTGCCATGACAACCAGAGTGTTCCATGGAATTTGAGTATGTCAGCATTTCCGAAAGACTTATCACCTAAGGAACACTCCTGTGAAGTTTGATCAAGATTGGCTGAGTGGTTTAGGAAAACTTCTTAAATGTATTCCAGGTCATCTTCCTAAAAAACACTCAAGATCATTGTTCTGAATCAGGGAAAGGGTTACGTCGTGGATTTGGAACCAGGCATCCCAGATTCGATACCCAGACACAGCACAGCAGTCATGGTTGGGTGTTCTTAGGCGATCGGCACATTTCCTAGCCTAGTATTGGTTTGTTTACCTAGGGATCATGAATAAGTGAACTGTCACCATGCTATAACTGAAATGATGTTGAAAACAGCGTAAAAGCCCAACCAAACAGCATGTTAACAAAAAAGATGAAAAATTAATATCTCCTTTTTCTACAGCTCTTAACCCTTTCCCACCTAGATGCATTTTGAAGCATCTGCAGCAGACGACTTTTGAAAAATTCGCGACAAAACAAGAAATGGCTCAAAACGAGCAATTTTTCCTTTTGCCACAATGTTTTCCACTTTTTTCAGTAGTTTTAGCAACAATTATATTTTTATTGAGATTTTTCATATATTTTTGAGTAAATATTTTCACAGTCATCTGCTACAGATTTGCTTAATGTGGGAGAGGGTCGATTGATTGATTGATTGGGATTTAACGCCGTTATCAACAATTATTGTCATATCACGGCGGCCAGTTCATCCACTCATATCTTTCCTGGTTTTCTCACACCAGTACTCCACACAACATACTTTCCAATTAAGGTGAAGGATTAAATCGGTTAGTTTTATTATTGGAAGTAGTGTGTTTGACAGAATGCACATGGTCCCCTGTAAGATAGTCAGTATGTGGAAGCAAAGGCAAACATATGGTGGAGAAGAGATCCCTAATGAGGTTTGACACGATAACATAAACAGAAAAAATATTTTCTCTAAATCAATTCTTTTCAATTTGTTCTCGAATTCTATAGAATCCTATTGTGCTTAACTAGTATCTATGTCACAATATGAAATTGAAATTGTATTTGTATTTGTAACAATGATGTACTTATTTTGTACAATTTGAAAATAAAGTATCTATCTATCTACCTAATGCCATGCAGCCAACTAAGGCAGGAGATAAATCATAAATTTGTTTGTTTTCTGGTTTTATGCCGCTTTCAACAGCTTAGGTCATATCAGAGCAGACAGGAAAGATGATATTGGTCCCCAACCTTGTAGCAACATCAAGATATAATTAATAGATAAGGTAGGAAACCAAAACCACCCCACCTGCTGGAGCTCAAGAGTTGCATTGACTCCGTACTTTCAAAACCATTTTATCGGCTCTTACGATTGAGGCAAGGGTCAGACATTCGTATTGAGCATAGAAATATGTCATAGTTTATCTGATGAGCCGTCCTGCAAGAAAACCCAAAATGATGGCCTCTGCGTAATGTATTGACCCAGATCAGCCTGCGCAGTCCACGCAGACTGATCTGGACTGACACATTCCCTCTCAGGGGGATAGAGGTATAGAGTCATGATTTCTGAAACAGTAAATCCACAGGAGGCGAAAGGTGTCTATCCGGGTAAGCCTGCGACGCATGCTTAGGCTGATCCGGGCCGATACTTTACGCAAGTCCACAATGTTGGTTTTCTCGTGGGACGGCTCATCTGTGGTTCTTAAAACCAGGAATGTTAATGGTATACTATAAAACAACAAGAGGGCCAAAATGGCCCTATAACACACACCTGAGCACCGTGGCTATGTATGATGAACATTCACATATATATACATGTAGTACATAAAAGATGAAATTAAAAAAACAAGTACAAAATGGAGTTTCAAGTCTTCAGTGTCCACAAGAAATTTGTTAACCCTTTCCCTCATACGTCAATTCTGCAGCAGACGACTTTGAACATATTTTGTCAAAAAATAGAAAATCTCTATAATTGAGTGGATAACCTATGACTAAGAGTGGTAAACATTGTGGCAAACGGAGAAATTGCTCGTTTTGAGCAATTTCTTATTTTGTCACTATGTTTTCAAAAAGCTGTCTACTTCAGAGGCGTCAAAAAGCGTCTATATGAGGAAAAGGGTTAAATTTGGTCGAGATTGTGAACTAGCTCTTGACTTGAATTAACTCAAACAAATTCAAACATAGCCTATCATCAAGACGAAAATTTTAAAGTCAAAACCGGTCTCAACAGTGTCAACAAGATTTTTTCTTAAAATTGGCCTTGTGATCTAGCTTTTGAACTGACATGACCCAAACTTGAACTCAGCCTAGAAATAATAGAGACAAAGATTCCCAAAGCTAGAGATTCAGAATTCTTGACATCAAGAGTGTTCACAAGATTTCTCTTAAATTTGGGACAATGTGACCTAGTTTTTGACCTAACATAAAAGCTATATTCGAACTTGCAGTAGCTATAAATATCAATCATTAAGACAAACAAACAGAAATGTTCGATAAAGATTAACCCTTTCCCTCATATAGACGCTTTCTGACGCCTCTGCAGCAGACAGCTTTTTGAAAACATTGTGACAAAAGAAGAAATTGCACAAAATGTGCAATTTCTCCTTTTGCAACAATGTTTTCCACTTTTAGTCATAGGTTATCCATTCAATTATAGAGATTTTCTATTTTTTGACAAAATATGTTCAAAGTCGTCTGCTGCAGAATTGTCGTATGAGGGAAAGGGTTGAATGAAAAGTTCAAAATGTGGCCCTTATAAGGGTCCTGAAGCAAAACAATGATGACAAACAGAGACAGGGAGCACATGATAGCTCACCTTCAGCTTTGGTAAGCTAACAATCAAAATATCTCAAAAACACTAGAACTAACACTTGATGCCATAAATAATCGACCTGGTGTGAATTGATTGCTAATCATTAAAAGTTTTCAATTTTTCATAAAAGAAAAGCCTTTAGGAAGATATTTTAAAAGGTATTAACCAAAAACTCTTTTTGCAGAAGAGAACATTTGAACTCGTGAAAACATTGTGAAGCAAGGAGAAATATCAATACACGCAATTTCTCCTTATCCTAGAATGTTTCCAACTCTGTATAGAAATTAGATATTACAATTATTGTCTTGGATATTTTCAAAGCAGAATGTACAGAATGATCATTATTTATTATTATACATGGTTAACCCTTTCCTCACATACAACAAATCTGCAGCAGACAACTTCGAAAACATATTGCCAAAGACGTGGAAATTCTCCATAAATAAAGGTTTAATTATTATATAGAATTAAAAACATAATGTGGCAAATGGAGAAATTGCTCATAATGAGCAATTTCTCCTTTTGCTACAAGGTTTTCAAAAGTCGTCTACTGCAGATGTGTCAGAATGCATCTACAAGTGGGAAAGGGGGGTTAAAACCAGATTGTTTGCATGGCTACATCATCAATACCAAACATCTTCTCCGGCTATATCTTGCTACAGAACAAGAAACTGCTGAAGACGGTAAGGCCGGATTGTCGGCAATTTGACCAAATCAAGGTCAAGGTCAAAGTAACCATAGAAATCAATAGAACTTGTTACTGGTTACCTTCAGGCAAAGTTTCAAGTTTGTAACCCTTTCCAGTGCTGAGATTTTGCCTCAACCTGAAACTTTAACCAAAATGTTGATGGACAGACAGACGGACGGACATCGCCAATCTATAGACCGGAATTGCTAGAGCAATCCGGCCAATAACATTAAATATAGTTATTTTGCGTGAATTGATATGAAGTCCACGAGAAATACAAAATCACAGTAATTCAATGTTAAACAAACAAATAAAAGGGAATTTATCATATGCCAAAAGGGGCTACAACTCGAATGTTTTTTGAGCTACCACAGCAATACAGTTAAGAACATCATGAAATTGACAATCTGAGCGGAACGTGATTGGATCGTGAGCATGATTGGAACGAAGTTGGAACGCTTTATGAGCGGAACGGAATTTTGCGCTCTGAACGAAACAATCATAATGATTGCAAAAATCCAATCACTCGCTCATTGAACGGTTGCAACAACTATCCGATAATTATTTTACGAAACTATTTTATTAAAAGTCATATTTGTATACTAAACTTTTGTTTTATAAGACACTCAAGTATCCGATTCAATTAGAATGTAACAAATATTATTAATATGATCATTTTTGTAATACGATTTGCTACTAACGATTGTGCTGCAAAAACTCTAGATCGTTTGTTGATATTTAGGGTTAAGTAAACAAAAATATAAACGAAACGAAATTAATTTAAGCCAATCAAATCGTTGAACGGATTTTGATCGAAAAAAAGCGTTCCGAGAGCTTTGAGAGCGGATTGGAACGTGAGCGGATCGGAACGGAGCGGAGCGTGAACGGTAAATTTGTCAATTTCAAGATGTTCTTAACTGTACTTGCAGGCCAGCATTTTGTGATGGCCGTTTACATTTCTATAACCCTGTCCTTAATAGAGCCATATTTTGATGCCTTTTTTAGAGCCAATGTTTTCAGCTCTATTTTACAATTATATTTTCATTTACAGAGATTGTTCTTTTTTTCATATTTTTGCCAAAATGTTTTCAAAGATTTGCAGTCTCTTGGAAGGTTCAATGTTTCCTGGAATCTCTCTATCCGTTCCTCATAACCTGATAATATGATCTGTCGCGCAAGAAGTCCAACATTGTGGACTCTGCGTAAAGTATCGACCCAGACCAGCCTAAGCATGCCACGCAGGCTAACCCGGAGAGACAATTTTCCCTTCCTTCGGTTTTTCCGTTTCAGTATACCTCTTTCCCACTGAGATGCAGGGTGATCCGGACCAATACATTATGCAGCATCAATAATGTTGGTTTTCTCGTGGAACGGCTCATATGGCTAATTTGGACAGTTGAAAATCTTTATCTTAGTGGCCACAGGATTACAAGAATGCTATGATGGTCCTGATTTTCACACATGAGTTCTTCTACTACTCCTTTCCCTCATATAGACGCTTTTTGACGCCTCTGCAGCAGACAGCTTTTTGGAAACATAGTGACAAAAGAAGAAATTGCTCAAAACGAGCAATTTCTCCTTTTGCCACAATGTTTTCTACTTTTTAAAAAGTTATAGGTCATCCATTCAATTATATCTGCTGCAGAATTGTCGTATGAGGGAAAGGGCTACTGTACATACCCAAGTTGACACAATCAAACTGAGTCGTTATATGTGTGAACAAATAAACATGGTTTAAACCCTTTTCCTAATACAGAAGCTATTTATCCCTTTACCACATGAAGTCAACTTTTGAAAACATTATGGTGAAAGAAGAAACGACTCAATATGAGCAAGTTATCTTCTTCCACACCGTTTTCAATTTGATCAATTACTTTTACATTTATACGAGATTTTCCATGTACTTGCCTACATATTTTCAAAGTTCTCCGCTGCAGATCTATTGTATGTGTAAAAGGGGTTAACCCTTTCCCTCATATAGACGCTTTTTGACGCTTCTGCAGCTGACAGCTTTTTGAAAACAGTGACACAAGAAGAAATTGCTCAAAACAAACAATTTCTCGTTTTGCCACAATGTTTTACACTTTTATTCATAAGTTATCCATGCAATTATAGAGATTTTCCATTTTTTGACAACAAAATTAATGTACAAAGTTGTCTGCTGCAGAATTGATGTATGAGGGAAAGGGTTAACAGCCTCATACAAAGGAAGTCTTTCAAAAGTGGAGAAATTGTTAAAAATAAGCATTTTCTCCTTTTCCAACACTACAACAAAATGAAACTTCCCTCAATATTTTTCTACGATGTGCTCAAAGCTGAAAAATCTATGTAACAATATCAGTGAAACAGTTTGCCTCATACGACAATTGTGCAGCAGATGACTTTGAACATAATTTGTCAAAAAATAGAAAATCTCTATAATTGAATGGATAACCTATGACTAAAATTGGAAAACATTGTGGCAAATGGAGAAATTGCTCGTTTTGAGCAATTTCTTCTTTTGTCACTATGTTTTCAAAAAGCCGTCCGCTGCTATTGCGTCAAAACGCGTCTGCAGGTGGGAATAGGTTAAACTCTTTCCAATCTGCATGTTCAAAGTCGTCTGCTGCAGAATTGTCGTATGAGGAAAAAGATTTAACAGTATATTGTATTCATAATCAGGTGGATTTTTCTATACAAAAATTATATGAAATATACTTTATCACATGACATTTAACCCTTTCCCTCATACAACAATTCTGCAGCCGACGACTTGGAACATATTTTGTCAAAAAATAGAAAATCTCTATAATTGAATGGATAACCTATGACTAAAAGAGGAAAACATTGTGGCAAAAGGAGAAATTGCTCATTTTGAGCAATATCTTCTTTTGTCATTTTGTTTTCAAAAAGCCGTCTGCTGCAGATCACAAATCTGCAGCAGACGACTTTGAAAGCATCCTGGCATTTTTTTTTTAAATTCTCCATAAATAAGAGTTCAATTTATGATTAAACAAAGTTGAAAACCTTGTGGGACATGTAGCAATTGCTCATTATGAGCAATTTCGCCAATTGCCACAATATTTTAAAATGTCGTCATCTGCAGATGCATCTACAACTGGGACAGGGTTAATTATAAATGACTATCACAACACAAAACTTTGCATAATTTTATAGTCTTCTTTTGATTCCCAAATCTGCAGCGAAGCAAATTCTTCTCCAAATTGACCACTCAGAAGAAGCCTGATATATTTGAAGTTTAGGGGTTAATTTCTGAGTACTGAGAACCCTGACTGCTTAGATGCTCAGATCTAGATCTGAATTTCTGCTTGTTACATAATCTAGAGCCATATAAATACAGATTATCGAAAGTACGATTACGCAGAGAAAGTTTCTCCCTAAAATGTTTAACCCTTTCCCTCATATAGACGCTTTCTGATGCCTCTGCAGCAGACGGCTTTTTGAAAACATAGGGACAAAAGAAGAAATTGCACAAAACGTGCAATTTCTCCTTTTGCCACAATGTTTTCCACTTTAAGTCATAGTGCATCCATTCAATTATAAAGATTTTCTATTTTTTGACAAAATATGTTCAAAGTCGTCTGCTGCAGAATTGTTGTATGAGGGAAAGGGTTAACAGATAGTTATGTCTGCGGTATGATATCACCCTTTGATATAACGGGCTGTGTTAAGCAAAACCAATATTACTTGAAGTAATAAGTTAGCAAAAAATTAATGAGTGTTACGTTTCGTGTTTTTTTTTGAAGGTTTTAACTTGTAATGGCCATGGAAAAGATTTTGAGGCCAGTCAGCACACATAGGCCATAATGGCATCAGATTAGAACTCTTGGTCACTCTTCTGAAAGGGCATAATTACTTATGAATCTGGGATCAACATTGTCATTGGTCGCCAATCCTAGCCCGATTTATAAATGAAATTCTTGTGAACTCCGAAGGATTTATAGTCTTTATCTTGCGAGATGCAAATTTCTGTATTTATATGTCTCTGCGTAGACATAAAGGTAAATGTTCATGAGCCGAAGCCCCAATTCATAGATCCTATATGCAAATTAGATGCAGTATATTAGCCAATCAAAAAGTTTGATAATTATGTTCTGTCCGGTACACTCAACAGTTTTTACTGCCGAATGTGGTTTCTGGATCACAAACACAAAACCATGAGATACATGAGAACTGGGTAGTTTTTAACAATTAATTGTTGGTTTGTTTGTGACGATTGACTATGGGCTTGGCTTTAAATTAGATCTTAGATCAACGAATAAGATTTACAATACAAGTGGATCACAGACTTATGCTTTTAAGTCAAAAGTGGCCTCTTGACCTCCCACAAATTCATCATGATCATCCGCTGTCATGCCGACCGTCATGTCTTCATAGTCCTCCTCGTCCTCTTCTAACCTGGACATTCGAAATTGTCTGCAAATAGAAAACACGTTGTGTTGAACTTTTTCCCACTCAAAGAGGCATTATGACGCCTTTGTAGCAGACAACTTTTGAAAACATTGTCAGATAATTTTAGTTTCATTTAAAGAGATTTTGCCTCGATGTGTTATAGTCGTCTGCTGCAGAATTGTTGTATGTGGGTACTGGTTAACCTGTATGTCCCGCTTGACCCTGAGTATGTTTCTCTGTCCCCCCTTTATCTATAACAGATGTACGGATGCGACAAGACCGGTGACTCAAGTTAACCATTTCCCACTTGCAGAAGCATTTTGCAATAGCAGCAGACGACTTGATGAGCAATTTCTCCTTTGGCCACAATGTTTCGAACTTTATTTAACAATTCAGCTCTCTTTTATGGAGATTTTTCAGGTTTTCGTCACTATGTTTTCAAAGTCGTCTGCTGCAGATTTAAAATCTATAAATGAAAATGTAATTAAATTCAATACACAAAATTTTGTGGAAAAATTAGGATCTGCTCATTTTGCCACAATGCTTTTAATAGGTGTCTGCTGCATATGCTAGAAAATGAGTCTGCATGAGGTAAAGCATAAAATCATGGACACTGATCATTATGTTTTACTGCTTATTTGAAAATCAGACAAATAGTTTCGGAGGAGATTTTTAAATTTTAACTAAAGCCAATATAAGGCAATTTTCGATCAATCAACATGGCATGAAGGATTCTGATAAAGGGTCACCCAAGGAACATTTCTACAAAATATTTGAAAATCAGCATGACACTTTCGGAGGAGAAGATTTTTTAAGTTTTCACTATAGCCCCTCCCTCTCACGGCCATGTTTTCGATGAATTAACATGGCTTGAAGAAAGCTGATAGAGGGTCACCCATTTAAGGAACATTTCTACAAAATTATTTGAAAATTGGCCTGACACTTTCAGAGGAGAAGATTTTTTTTAATTATTTATTTTCACAATTTTTTCTTCAGCTTGCTATGGAAACCAGAATTTAGGAGAGGACATTGAGGGAGGATAAGTTGTTTGAAGCAAAAATTTGATTCACACACGACAGACATAAGCTCGTACAGTTTTCAGCCAGTGGAGCTAAAAATGGATGCCAAAATTTAAAATATGGAAACTCTCTACACAAATACATAGACAATTATAGAATAAAGTACAAAAAAACATTGTACGGTAGCAAAAGGAGAAATTCCTATTATGAGCAATTTCTCGTGTTGCTACAATGTTTTCAAAAGATGTTAGCTTCAGATGCGTCAGAAAGCACCTGTATGTGGGGAGCCTGTAGACACATTTTGATGCATCTGCATCAGACAACTTTTGAAAACATTGTGACAAAAGGAGAAATTGCTTAAAACAAGCAATTTTTCCTTTTGCCACAAAGTTTTCAACTTTTTTCAGTAATTATACCTACAATTATAGAAATTGTCTAAGTTTTTCTATTTTTTAAGTAGTCTGCTGCAGATTCGTTGCATTGGGGGATGGATTAACAGCACTTAGTAAGAACTTACTGTACAGCCATCTTTTTCCTTCTCATATACATATAGATCACAAATACAATGATGAGGAATAACACTAAAAGTGTCACGATAACTGCTACTGTCACTTTAACATTCTCTGAAGAAGAAAAAACAGACAGAATAATTGCTATCATCACTTTAACATTCTCTGAAAAAGAAACAAGATGGCCCTGGATCGATCACCTGATTTTATTTTTTTTCACTTTAGGCTATAAGCCTGGCGGCCATAGTTTTTGACCAAGCAACATGGCTTGAAGGAATCTGATAGAGGGTCATCCAACGAACGTTTCTACAAAATTATTTTAAAATCTGCCTGACTCTTAGGAGGAGAAGATTTTTTAAGTTTTCAATATAGCCATATAAGGCAAAATATCCCCACCCCCTGGTGGCCATGTTTTTTAACCAATCGACATGGCTTGAAGGAATCTGATAGAGGGTCATCCAAGGAATGTTTCTACAAAAAAACTGCCTGACACTTTAGGAGGAAAATAATTTTTAAGTTTTCACTATAGCCACATAAGGCAAAATAGCCCCGCCACCTGGCGGCCATGTTTTTCGACCAATCAACATGGCGGGAAGAAATCTGATAGAGGGTCATCAAAGGAACATTTCAACAAAATTATTGGAAAATCTGCCAACCAGTTTGGGAAAAGAAGAATTTTAAAGTTTGAAGGAATTCTGGTGAGGCCACATTAGAGTGTAATCTTAACCCTTTACCTCATACGAAAATTCTGCAGCAGACAACTTAAAACATGTTTTGACAAAAAATAGAAAATCTCTATAATTGAATGGATAACCTATGATTAAAAGTGGAAAACATTGTGGCAAAAGGAGAAATTGCTTGTTTTGAGCAATTTCTTCTTTTGGCACTGTGTTTTCAAAAGGCCGTCTGCTGCAGAGGCGTGAGGGGAAGGGTAAATGCTTTAAAATCTATATTACCCATTTAACCCTTTCATACATACAACAAATCAATTGACTGAATGGGGTTTAACGCTGTTTTCAACAATTTTTCTCATATCATGGCGACCAGTTCACCATCCCATGTGTTTCCTGGTTTTCTCACACCAGTACTCCTCATAACAGTCTTCCCAAGCAATTTAATTTTCTTAAAGAGTTGAACAATTTCTCCTTTTGCAACAATGTTTCAACTGCATAGGCATCAAAATGTGTCTACATGCGTGAACTTTTGAAAGCATTCAGGCAAAAACAATTTCTCTTTTTTTTTCCACAATGTTTTCAACCTTTTTTTGTATAATGATACTTTCATTTCGAGGAGTCTTTTTTGCATGTTTGCCTAAAGATTTTCAATTGACCATAATTATGTGGGACAGTGTTAAACGACATTTCAAAAATGAGTCTTCAATAAACCTTTAGTAGACAACTGTGAAGAAATCTGTGCAAAAATATAGAAAGTGGAATGTATAGTGTTTTATGGCGCATCAACATTGTAGCAAAAGGAGAAATGTTTTATTACGAGTAATTTCTCCTTTTGCAGCAATGCTTTCAAAAAACTTCTGAAGATATATGTCAAAATGTATCTGCACATGGAAAAGCTTTGACCCCTTCCAGCCTACAGACAAGTTTTTCAGCGGACAACTTTTAAAAACATTGTGACAAATGGAGAAATTGCTCAAAACGTGCTCTTTCTCCTTTTGCCACAATGTTTTCAACTTCTTTTTTTTTTAGTAAAAAGCTTCAAAGTCAGCTGCTGCAGATTTGCTGTATGTGGGAAAGTGCTGAATACAAATAACTTACTTGAGTTATCTTTCTTTGATAAAGGTGTTACAACCGGAGCACAGCAGTCATTGAGACAACTTTGATCCAAGTTGTAGCTTTTTCCGCTCACATTAAATTGCGTCGTTTGATCGATAAATGCTCTAAAACTGTGTAAAAATGCATCAACCTGAGTTTTATTCGGGGCTACAAACTTCATGTCTACATTTGTCCATTCGCAACACTGGATGTGGGGATCTGTAATAATAAGCGAATGCAATAGACAGGGATATCTCAAAACTCGAAAGGGACTCCTAAATTACTTTATCAAGGTTAATTTCATAAATGTATTGTCAGCTTTATGTCATATCATTTATACCTATCCCTTTCCCTCATTAAGAGGCTTTCTGACGCCTCTACAGAGGGCGAGCAATTTCTCCTTTCGTCACAACGTTTTCAACTTTATTCAAGAATTGTTTTTTTCATTTATAGAAAGTTTCCATACTTTTGCCAATATGTTTTTTAAGTCATCTTCTGCAGATTTGTTGTATGTGGGAAAGTGTTAATGTTAATTTCATTGATGTTTTGTAAGCGTTGTGTCATATTATTTATACAACCATTTTAGTGTTAATTATGAGAAACGGGCTAATGATTAAATCATATCAAGAAAACAACGCAGCTTGATCAAGGTCTACACTGTTCACATATTACTTCCGTACAGAAAGTTTCTTAGAAGAAAAATCTGTCACTCTGTGTAGATTCTGAAAAGACAGGGCAGATGTAGAGGTTGATCTTAAACTACACTGTTCAGAAATGACAACTTATTCCCCATAGACTATTCATTGATTCTTAAGATTCTATTACCCTTTCCAACATACAGACACTTCTGCAGAGGTCATCTTTTGAAAACATTGTGACAAAACTAGAAATTGCTCAAAACAAACAATTTTACTTTTTGCCTCTGTTTTCAACATTTTAAGTATTTTGACCTGCATTTATATGCCAACGCTATAGTCTGTTTGTATTTAAGTCAAAAAGGGGCATTACTGAATAATAATTGAAGCATGATTTATGTGACTTGGTATATATAGACAGGCATAATTATTGTTCCTAGGAATATGTGTACCATTATATATGAGTTTCATCTGAAAATGTTGAATGTTTTTTTAATTATGAGGTACAGTGAAAGTTTTGTGACGATGCAGATGACAACGCCATCATATGGCAAAAACAGATGAGCTAAAAAGGACTTACCTAAGACATGCATTCTAGTGATGCCACACTGACATTTTTTATTGATATCTTTCACCAAAGACTTTATAACTTTGTGCAGTAAACGTTCATTGACCGTATTGTTATCAAGTTTCAAATCTCCACACTGCATTGACATCTTTATGCTCAGAGTGTTCTGGAAATCTTTCATATTTCTGCATTCTTGATCGTTATTTTCACCCATTGAAGGATTTATGTAGGCAAACATTTCAGTACTTCTAACGGAATCTGCTGAACATCGACTGATTGACCTCTCAATACCATATTTACTGAAAGCGAAAACATTTCCTTTTAGTGATTTACAAATTAATTAATTAAACCTTTCCCACATACAACAAATCTGCAGCAGACGACTTTTAAAACAATCATGCAAAAAACAATGGAAATCTCTATTCATAAATGAAAGTATAATTACTGATAAAAGTGGAAAACAGTGTGGCAAAAGGTGAAATTGCTTGTTTTGAGCAATTTCTCTTTATGTCAGTGTTTACAAAAATCGACTGCTGCAGAGGCTTCGGAAAGCGTCTTATATGTAGGAGAGGGTTAATATTCCACTATAAAAGTACTACACAAAAATGGCCCATCACACATAAGATTTAATTTATTCAAGACTTGGTAACCAAGGAAGATCTTTCATTTCTACTTTTGCCACAATGTTTTCCACTTTATTTTGTGATTACAAATTCATTTTAAGAGAGTTTTAACCCAATCTGACTAAAGTACACGATCTGACCAAATGTAAGATCTGATGGCGATCAATTCGAATTCATCTTCTTGTTTCATCGGATTTCCAATATTGCTATTTTTAGATCCACCAAGCTATTTTTATTGTTTGAACCAATCAGAGGACTCGTTTCAACAAACATTTGGCTAAACCTTCGAAATGGCGTCAATCGAAGAAGTTGAGCAAATTTAAAATAGACCATTTAAAACCAGAGCAAAGAACACTTTTCGATGCTGTATGGTCAGGGAAAGACTGTATCGGTGTTTTGCCTCATTTCCACATTTGTAGCCATGATGCAGTTGTCATAAGAACTATACACAGATGTAAATCACTATGCAAAAATTGGGATCCCATGCTAAATATAGCTTTTTTGGTAAATATCGACTTTTACTTTCACTTTCAAAAACGTGAAAGCAAGGTTCTGATTGGCTGGCGGAAAGGTCGTCTCTATCGGTTGTCCTGAGATCCTATGCGTAGCGTAACTTTAATAGGAGATGATTTTAATCAGATTGGTTTCAACCCTTTTTTGCCCAGATAATTTCAAATTAGTCTGCTGCAGATTTGTTTTACGTTGGAATGAGTTAGAGTTGTATGTATCAGGAAATAAGATGAAACGTTTTAACCCTTTCCCTCATACGACAATTCTGCAGCAGACGACTTTGAACATATTTTGTCAAAAAAAAAAGAAAACCTCTATAATTGAATGGATATAACCTATGACTTAAAGTGGAAAACATTGTGGCAAAAGGAGAAATTGCTTGTTTTGAGCAATTTCTTCTTTTGTCGACATGTTTTCAAAATGACGTCTGCTGCAGAGGCGTCAGAAGGCGTCTATATGAGGGAAATGGTAAATACCAACATAGTTACGAGTCCTCATTATGGGGCATATTTCATTTACTGAAATCCATATAATGTAACCTACAAATCCTATGTTGTGGGTAATCAAAAGCATCGTCTCACCAACACTTTACTTTTGAATACCCACATCATAAGGTTTAAACCTAAAGTTTGTAAACAACATACAATAAATCAGCAGAAGATGACTGAAAACATTTAGGCAAAATCATGGAAAATCTCTATAAATGAAGGTATAATAACTAAAATATTTTGTAAACGTAGTGGTAAAAGGAGAAATTTCTTCTTTGAGTTAGTTCTCTCTCGTCACAATGTTTTTAAAAGTCGTATGCTGTAGGCCTCAGAAAGTAAAAGAAATCATGTTATCACTAACATCTGAGCCCTTATTATTTGACACATTTCAAATACTAAAATCTTTATGTTGCTCCTAAATCCTATATTGTGGGTACTCAAAATATTTGTCTCAAATGTTAATTGAGGAATCTACAGTGATAGATTCATATTCTGAAATAGATTTGGATATTCTGGATAGATTTCATATTCTGAATTTGTTGCGAAACCTTCAAACTACATGTTGAATTAATGAAAAGGAGCATTTCACCAGGACAATTCTTTTTGCATGACCACAACATAGGGTTTTACCCTTTCCCACATACACAAACTAAATCTGTAGCAATTGACTTTGAAAACTATTAGGTAAAATTAATCTCTAAATATGAAGATTTAATTATGGAATCCAGTCGAAAACAATGTGCCAAAGGGAGAAATTGCTCATAATTAGGAATTTCTTCTTTTTCAACAATGTGTTCAAGAGACATCTGCAGCAGATGCATCAAAATGAGTCCACAAGTTGGAAAGGATTAATTGAGTAATAGTATAAATATATATTAACCCTTTCCCTCATACAACAATTCTGCAGCAGACGACTTTGACTATATTTTGTTCAAAAAAAAAAAATCTCTATAATTGAATGGATAACCTACATGTGACTAAAAGTGGAAAAGATTGTTGCAAAATCTTTTGCAACTATGTTTTCAAAAAGCCGTCTGCTGCAGAGGCGTCAGAAAGCGTCTTTATCAGGGAAAGGGTTAAGACCTATACAAACATACCTTGGATCCAGAACAAAGGGGTCTACCCCGGGAGTTAGAATATTAACAATGTTAACTGATACTCCATCATATGTTTTCCCAATCACCAGGGCATCAACAACCCCAGTATTCGTGACAATCCAGTCATCCGTGAACTGTTCTATCATAGTAGTGTCATATATGGCTATTCCAATTCCTTTATCTGGCTGCAAAAAAAGAAGACCAAGAATGGTCAATTTGTTTGTTTTTTGGGATGTAAAGCCCGGTTTCCATGAAGCGGTAACCCTTTGTGTTTTCAGCACAGCTTTATTCGGTGCAGAACATGTGCCAATTAAATATAATTCGCTTCAGTCTACATTGCATGATGACGTTTCCATTAAAGTGTTTTTCGGTGCTGAATATTGTCGTCGCCAAAAGAATTTGCTTCGGTAGCGATTTTATTCCGCGTGTCAGGAAACGGCCATTTTTCTTGAAGGCCAATTAAATTTCATTAATGTATTTATGGTATATATGCATAAATATTGTAGTATTCTCTGACCTATCGGTCATGTTACTGAGACAGTGCAATTTACGCTTGTATCAGATAACAGTGTAATTTACGCTTGTATCAGATAACAGTGCAATTTACGCTTGTATCAGATAACAGTGCAATTTACGCTTGTATCAGATAACATCATAACAGTGCAATTTACGCTTGTATCAGATAACATAAGTGCATAACACAATTAGTATTTATGATATACATAAATATTGTAGTGTTCTCTGCATGTGACTGAGTCAGTGCTACTTACGCTTGTATCAGATAACATGAGTGAATAGCACAATTAGTATTTATGATATACATAAATAGTGTAGTGTTCTCTGACCTATCGGTCATGTGACTGAGTCAGTGCTACTTACGCTTGTATCAGATAACATGAGTGAATAGCACAATTAGTAGTCATGATATACATAAATATTGTAGTGTTCTCTGACCTATTGGTCTTGTGACTGAGCCAGTGCTACTTACGCTTGTATCAGATAACATAAGTGAATAGCACAATTAGTATTCATGGTATACATATAAATATTGTAGTGTTCTCTGACCTATCGGTCATGTGACTGAGTCAGTGCTACTTACGCTTGTATCAGATAACATGAGTGAATAGCGCAATTAGTATTTATGATATACATAAATATTGTAGTGTTCTCTGACCTATCGGTCATGTGACTGAGTAAGTGCTATTTACGCTTGTATCAGATAACATGAGTGAATAGCACAATTAGTATTTATGATATACATAAATATTGTAGTGTTCTCTGACCTATTGGTCATTTGACTGAGTCAGTGCTACTTACGCTTGTATCAGATAACATGAGTGAATAGCACAATTAGTATTCATGATATACATAAATATTGTAGTGTTCTCTGACCTATTGGTCATGTGACCGAGTCAGTGCTACTTACGCTTGTATCAGATAACATGAGTGAATAGCACAATTAGTATTTATGATATACATAAATATTGTAGTGTTCTCTGACCTGTTGGTCATGTGACTGAGTCAGTGCTACTTACACTTGTATCAGATAACATAAGTGAATAGCACAATTAGTATTCATGGTATACATATAAATATTGTAGTGTTCTCTGACCTGTTGGTCATGTGACTGAGCCAGTGCTACTTACGCTTGTATCAGATAACATAAGTGAATAGCACAATTAGTATTCATGGTATACATATAAATATTGTAGTGTTCTCTGACCTGTTGGTCATGTGACCGAGTCAGTGCTACTTACGCTTGTATCAGATAACATTAGTGAATAGCACAATTAGTATTCATGGTATACATATAAATATTGTAGTGTTCTCTGACCTGTTGGTCATGTGACTGAGTCAGTGCTACTTACGTTTGTATCAGATAACATGAGTGAATAGCACAATTAGTATTTATGATATACATAAATATTGTAGTGTTCTCTGACCTGTTGGTCATGTGACTGAGTCAGTGCTACTTACGCTTGTATCAGATAACATAAGTGAATAGCACAATTAGTATTCATGGTATATATATAATATATTTATTATGTAGAAATATTGCAGTGTACTCTGACCTGTTGGTCATGTGACTGAGACAGTGCATTTTACACTTGTATGAGTGCATAACAAAATTTATAAAATTTATGGTATTATGTAGAAATATTGCAGTGTTCTCTGACCAATCCGTCATGTGACTGAGACATTGCATTTTACGCTTGAATCCGATAGCATGAAAGCACAGGCTCAGATTTAGATTCACTTGTTATTGTATGCAAATGTTTGTTTTCTTAAAATAAAATTATATTCAAAGAAACGAGTGTATCCTTTCCTTTATCAAATAAAAATTTTGATGTCTCTTTTGATGAATCCCCCCATGGCTGATTGGTTAGCATCGGGTTTTGGAACCTGGTGTCCCGGGATTGAACCCCAATCTTGGCAGGCATGGTTGTGTGCCCTTGGGCAAGGCAAATTTATAAGCCTTGTTCATGTACTGATTTGTCAAACAGATATCATGAATTAGAGAACTGTTGCCTTGATATAACTGAAATAAGTTTGAAACCATCATGAAACCCAAAGAAAACAGTTGATGTCTCTGTAGAGGATACACTCTGACAATATTGAAATGAAGACAAGTGTTCATAATGAGTACATGCACAATGCCTTATTTGCAGCAGACTGAAGGAGACAGTAACTCCTTTTTCACAATGTTTTCAAGTCTAGGAAATATATTTCAAAATCTGTTGGTGTTAACCCTTTCCAACATACATTAAATCTGCAGCAGACAACATTGAAAACATCCAGGCAAACATGTGGAAAATTCTCTATAAATGATAGTTAAGTACTAGGCAGATTTGAAAACCTTGTGGCAAATGGAAAAATGTCTTCTCTCATCACAAATACTCTTGAAGATGACTTTTGAATACATTGTGGCAAAAGGAAAAATGTGCTCATGATGAGCATTTACTCCTTTTGCCACACTATGTTAACTTTATTCAACAATAGTTCTTTCATTTATAGAGATTTTCCATAATTTCAAAGATTTTCCATTATTTCAAAGATTTCATCTGCTACAGATTAGTTGTATGTGTGAAAGGATTAAGTAGTTTCGTGAATCCAGGCCTGATGATAAGTGGTCTATCACAATTAGTTTTATTTTGTTTGAGTGGGATTTTACGCCATTTTCAACATTATTTCAGTTATATAAATCACGGCGACAGTTCACTCTTTCACAATTTGTATTGGAGAGTAATACATACCAGTGTTGAAGTAGAGTTAAAGGGCACATCGAGGAACTCCCCATTATTCGCCAGAGTAAAATTCCCCAGATATATCACAGACAGAGTTTTACTAGTGCTTCCATCCACCATCACAATGGCATAGCGACTTAAATCCACCGGATTGGGAACTGAAAGTACAACCATTGAAATTTTATTTTACATACATGTATACCTTACAACAGTTTTACAATAACCGTTTGTTTCACAATGGCAGTGACTTAAATCCACCTGATTGACGTTTTATTTTACATACATGTATCTTACAACAGTTTTACAATAACCGTATGTTTCACAATGGCAGTGACTTAAATCCACCGGATTGGGAACTGAAAGTACAACCATTGACGTTTTATTCTACATACATGTATCTTACAACTCTTTACAATAACAGTTTGTTACATTATGTGTTTAAGTCTTGTTTATCAACTCTTTTATAGGAAGATATTACTGCACCTTTTTTGGTTTTATCTGTGCTTAATCCTTTCCCACATAAATACGCTTTCTGACCCCCCTGCAGCAGTTGTCTTTTGAAAACATTATGGCAAAAGGAGAAATTGCTCAAAACGAGCAATTTCTCCTTCAGCCACAATACATTTGAAAAGAATTAGGCAAAAGTAGACATTGCCTATAAGCTGCAATATTTTCTCTTTCCACAATGTTTTAAAAAGTCTGCTACAGATGCATAAAGATGTGTCTAATGCTGACAAAAATTAATGCCTTTGCAGAGATGACAACTTTTCCCACAATGGTTTCTACTTTATGTCAAAACCATCTCTTAAATATTTCAAATGATACATTTTCCTTGTAAGAAAATTTCTAAAAGAATTCTTTATCATCATAGTTTTATCAAATACATTTTCCGGAGCACATACATTTCAATGACATCATGACATGCCTTCCCATTACCATCACAAGTCAAATACAGTTTTGGTCTTTTGTGTTGTATTTACATGTGACAATCTGGATGAATGTGCTCCAGAAAATGTTTCATTCAAAATGAGGCAATAGGGTATGATTCACAAACCATTTATTAATTTTGATTTATGTGGAAAAGCTGGAATTCCAACTCACAACCCCTGGATTGACAGCCCGCGTCGCTACCGAGTAGTACTGTGCAAAGCCAGGTATTGCTACTGCAACATAATATCCCCCATTTAACACTGCTTTAATTCATCTACTTACTCCGAATTTCAATTTTCTGAAAGATTCCTTGTTTGTCAACCATTATCTCATTTATATAAACAACCGGTCTACTTGGTGAAATTGGACCTGGAAAAAAACAAACAGTAAGACACATTAATTATTTCCCTTTTTGAATAGTATCATAGATCTAGTAACTTGAGTGACAGTTGTTTGCAAAAATTGTGAGAAAAGAATAAATTGTCAAAAAGTCCATATTATTCTGATTCCCTTTCCATACATGTATACAACTTTGAAAACATATTGGCAAAAATATGGAAAAGAACCTCTACAATTGAAAGACTTATTTCTGAAAAGAGTAAAAAAATACAGTGGAAAAAGGAGAAACTGCTCATTATGAGCAATTTCTTCTTTCATCACAATGTTTTAATATGCTGTCTGCTACACAGGCGTTTGTATGTGTGAAAAGGGTTAATATAAAATAAGTGATTCTGTTGCATTTACAGCTGTCTACTTTTGGAAACAATCTGGCAAAATGCCACAATGCTATTCATTACCTTTACTTTCATTAAAGATGCTTCATGTTTTGAACTAATTTCATGGTGTCCAGGTTCTAAAGGCTTATAAAGCAACAAAGCAACAAGAAGAGAATCGATGGACACCCTCTGTCATGATATTTGGAGAGTAACAGAGTCAACAACTGTGGGTGTCCAATGATGCAAGAAGGGAAGTCATTACTAAATTGAATTTGTTCTATCTGAAGACATTCTTTGAAAACAATTTTGGAATACATGGCTCGAAACAAGCAATCATTGCGTTTCAAAAAAAAATCTTTCCAAATATATCCTTATATAATATATATATATGACAAGTTTAACCCTTTCCCTCATATAGAAGCTTTCTGATGCCTCTGCATGCAGCAGACAGCTTTTTGAAAACATAGTGACAAAGGAAGAAATTTCTCAAAACGAGCAATTTCTCCTATTGCCACAATGTTTTCCACTTTTAGTCATAGGTTATCCATTCAATTATAGAAATTTTCTATTTTTTTGACAAAATATGCTCAGTCGTCTTCTGCAGATTCCTTGTATGAGGGAAAGGGTTGAACAATATTAACCTTTACCCACATGCGGATGCATTTCGAGCGCTTAGCATGAAAATAATGTAACTGAAATGGGTATTTTTTTACCAAGGTTAATCACCTCACCATAAAGTCTTTATAAGCGTTCAATCATTTTTTTCTTGGTTAACAATGGACATTTAGGTGCCATTGCTTGTTCCGAGCAATGACACCTAAATTTGCATTGTTTACAAAGGGGTCAAAACTGCCCCTAAGCAAAGGTTTTCAAAATAGGTCTTTAGTTACAACCGTTTCACGCCAAGCCCTCGATTTAAGCTCAATTGAAGGAGATGCCTTTCACAATGATCAATTTCCCATTTGGTAAAAAAAACTTTCCCCCAACTATTTTTAACAAAAAATATTTTAACCCTTTACCTCATACGACAATTCTGCAGCAGACGACTTTCAACATATTTTGTCAAAAAATAGAAAATCTCCATAATTGAATGGATAACCTATGACAAAAAGTGTAAAACATCGTGGCAAAAGGAGAAATTGCACATCAGAAAGCGTCTATATGAGGGAAAGGGTTAAATATAGGGATAATCAATATTTTTGCCCAGAAAGGATGTTTTCAAAAGCATCAACTGCAGATAGTTTGTATGTGGGCATGGGTTGAATTACATGTTTTCAATTTTTCAATTGGCTACCCGGACGGTACAAAGTACAGTACAAAACACTAACTCTATCATACAAAGCATTGCGTTGTCAATCCCCGGAATTTGTCAAAAACATGTGTATAGACCCCCCAATAAGATATAAGATAAAAAATAACTCTATAACACTAGTTCAAATTATGTGACTGTTGCCCCAAAGCAATGGAACTCTCTTCCTGCAGGAATAAGGGACTGTGACATGTTTGCTTCATTAAACAAGAGGGCCATGATGGCCCTGGATCGCTCACCTGATATTTTTTCCACTTATATAAGCCCCGCCCCCTGGCGGCCATAGTTTCAAACCAATTAACTTGGCTTGAAGGAATCTAATAGAGGGTCACCCTAGGAACATTTCTACGAAGATTTTTTAAGTTTTCACTATAGCCATAAAAGGCAAAATAGCCCCGACCCCTGGTAGACATATTTTTTCACCAATCAACATAACTTGAAGGAATCTCATAGAGGGTCGTCAAATGAACGTTTCTACAAAATTATTTGATAATCAGTCTGACAATTTTGGAGGAGAAGATTTTGTAAGTCTTCACTATAGCCATATAAGGCAAAATAGCCCTGCCCATTGGAGGCCATGTTTTTCGACCAATCGTTGCCATGGAAACCAGAATTCTGCATGGATCCCAGAATTTTGAAGGAAATCTGGTGAGGTTATTGAGAGGATGCTTTCTGTGAAGTTTCATCCCAATTGACCCACTGGTTACTGAGGAGAAGACGCACAATGGACGACGGACACCGGACAAAAGGCAATCACAATAACTCACCTTGAGCACAGCTCAGGTGAGCTAAAAACAATAATTATTAAATCTAGTTTAAAATATTGTGGCAAACACTATGAGCAATTTCTTCTATTGCCATACAATGTTGTCAAAAGTCACATGCTACAGAGACATCAGCGAGCATCAGTTCTGTATACATGTGGAGAAGGGATAACAATATTGTCTTCTTACTTGGATTGGCTGTTGATGCTGACGAGGGTTTCCCACTTGAACCTTCTGTATTTACACCGACAGTGGTGACAGATTGGGTTGAAGTACTCTTTACAGTTGTTTGGGTAGTCGTGACAGCAGGGCCTCTTGTCACATTGGGTGCTGTAATACCAACTGGCGTTGTTGTTCCGTTTGTTGTGTCTACTGGTGTTCCTGTGCCGTTTGTTGGGTTAACTGGTGCTGGTGAAGTGTTGTTGGTCACTGTATCACTATGAGTTGATGTTGTTCCTTGAGAAGCTGTTGAGATTGTTGCAACACCACTGACTGTTGTTGTAACACCACTGACTGTTAGTGGAATCACTGTAGTCGTCACTTTGGGCTTGTCAGTAATGGCTGAGTTAGCTTTTGTTGTTGCTAAGGTAGTTAGAGTGCTTGCTGTAGTAGCAGGTTTTGTTAAATTTGTTTTGTTTGTTTCAGGTGCTGAAGTTGAAGAAATGTTTGTTTTTGGAGTAACAGAGGTCACAGTCTGTGCTACTGTTGAGTTATCGCCCGATGAATCTGTAATTTTGTTGCTATTTGTATTACCATTGGTTGACAGTGAAGTAGCAGTAGTTTTAGTCTGTGTTGGAGGGTTACTTGTAGCTGTTGATGTTCCAGGGCTGGTTGCATTTGTGTTGTTTACTGGCTGGGATGTTTCTGTTGTTTGAACTTTTGGAGCTTCAGTACAACTGCACTGTATCACACTTAATAGTATCAGTAATACACAGGTACATGTATGAAATGAAATTCTTACTTTCATCAATTTCGCCATCTCGAGATTTTAAAAGGGTCTGAAGTTAAAAAGAGACAGTATTCTGTATTTGAGCCATAATCATGTAAAAAGGACCATTAACTCCCCTTTTCCTAGATACATGCAGCAGACAAATTGAAAAAAAAAACAATGTAAAAATATGGAAAATCTCTATAATATGAAAGAATAATTATTAAGAGTTAAAAACTTTATGACAAATGGTGAAATTCCTCATAATGAGCAGAACTCGAGCTATTTCTATTTTTACCACAATTTTATCAGGAAATGTTTAATGCGTATATCATACATGTGTCAAAATGCATAGATCTGCAGATTATTTTGAAAACATCTATTAGACTAGGCAAAAAAAAGGATTTTTTTTTATTTTTTGACTAAAGTTGAAACATTATGGCACTTGGCGCAAATTGCTAATGGTGAGCACACGCAATTCCTCCTTTTGCCATATTGTTTCACCTTTTCCCTCATATAGATGCTTCCTGACGCCTCTGCAGCAGACGTCTTTTTAAAAACATAATGACAAAAGAAGAAATTGCTCAAAACGAGCAATTTCTCCTTTTGCCACAATGTTTTCCACTTTTAGTCATAGGAATTATCCGTTTAATTATAGAGATTTTCTATCTTTTGACAAAATATGTTTAAAGTCGTCTGCTGCAGAATTGTCGTATGAGGGAAAGGGTTAATACTCTGCCTCTTACTTTTACAAATTAACCTTCTACACAATTTCTTAAACCCTTTCCCATAGGGCTGTAGCGATAGTTCAAATTATCGATATATTGCAATAGTGACAAGGGCAATAGTAATGCATCGATTGTAAAACTGAAGATCAATAACTATCGCAAAAGTGGTTGGAACTATCGATAGTATTGGTTCATGCAGTACATTGAATCTAAATATGCAGATATGCTTTTATTTCTTAGAGAAAAGACCATGTTACTTTTCTGTGAACAAATTTTGTTGCCTGAAAAGTGATAAATGTTCTTATTTATGTGTAAGCTGGAAAACTAAGTTCTTTTTGAGAGCAAAGGGTTTCTTTTTAAGTTTTTAAATAAAAGATAAACAATAAAATGCTCTTTTTGATACTTTTATTCCTTGTAATTAGACTTCAGAATAGTTATTTTTTTAAGTTCAACAAGTAACTGTAGGATTGCAAGCAATACCATAATCCCCTACCGGTTTGCACGTTTTGACTTATTAATATTCTAAGTCCAAAAAGGGGCATAACTCATAAAAAAATTGACGAAATCCCATGAAACGCGAACTTGATCTGTGACACATGATTACAGAGGCATATACAAAATTTCAGCTCAATACCTCAAAGCATGTAGAAAAAAAATGCGGAAAACGAATATTCTAAGTCCAAAAAGGGGCATAACTCATAAAAAAATTGACGAAATCCCATGAAACGCGAACTTGATCTGTGACACATGATTACAGAGGCATATACAAAATTTCAGCTCAATACCTCAAAGCATGTAGAAAAAAAATGCGGAAAACGAATATTCTAAGTCCAAAAAGGGGCATAACTCATTAAAAAATTGACGAAATCCCAGGAAACGCGAACTTGATCTGTGACACATGATTACAAAGGCATATACAAAATTTCAGCTCAATACCTCAAAGCATGTAGAAAAAAAGTGCGGAAAACTGATTTGCCGGACTGACTGACTGACAGATGGACTGACTGACGCACGGACTGACGGACGGAGTGCAAACCTAATAGTCCCCTTCGGCACGCCGGTAGGGGACTAATAAAAGCAATAGTATTGCAATGCATCACAATATTAGTTGTGCAATAGTTGCACTATTGCAATGGTACTTTCTGAAAATCAATACTATAGCAATAGTGATTTTTGGGCTCAATAGTCACTCCTACTTTCCCACATGTATACAACAAATCTGTAGCAGACAACTTTAAAAACATCTTATTCAAAATGTGAAAAATCTACATTAATGACTGTTTTATTATTAAATAGAGTTGAAAACATTGTGGCAAATGGTGAAATTGCTCATCATGAGCAATTTCACCTTTGCCACAATGTTTTTAAAAGTCGTCTGCTACAGAGGCATCTGCAAGCATCTATATGTGGGAAAGAGCTAATGAACAGCCTGAGATACTATTCAGAAATGTCAACTTGTACATTTTACCATGGTTTCGTTCTAATTGTATTTTGAATACTAGCTCACATGATAGGATTATGATCAAATAAAAAGAGATTATTTGAAGAGCTCGATCTAGATAAGGAGCGTTATTCAAGCTCTAAAATCCTTTTTTGACCTCCAAAACCTATGTTGTGGGTACTCAAAAGAGTCGTCTCACTGAGAGTACCCATGACATGGGTTTTTATCTGTTCTTACAGAGATATCATGGAAGAAAGACCTCTTTACTCCTTCTTCTTATCTAGTCTAGATAAGGAGCGTTTTTCAAGCTCTAAAATCCTTATTCGACCTCCAAAACCTATGTTGTGGGTACTCAAAAGTCGTCTCACTGAGAGTACCCATGACATAGGTTTTTATCTAGAAGAATGACCTATTTACTCCTACTTCTTATCTATGTCTCTGTGTTTGAAGATAAACAAAACTCCAGGCTATCTCTACATCTGGTATAAATGTTATTCAACACTAAATCTAAATGGAAATATTTCAATTTAACAAAGGTTTGAAACCTGTCTCTAAATTCACCGAAATCTACCTCAAACCGAAATTGACGAATAATATTACAATTTATGTTACAATATTATACTAAACAATTAAGGAAGTGGACGCATACAATTACAATTCATGTTATTTATACACGACAATAAAGTATTAATAAGTTACATTTGTGTTTATTTGTTACTCTTTTACGAGGGTGATCAAGACCGTATATTATAGTTCTATCCCTTTAATGGTGTTGTATGCAATTTTACGTTAAATAACCAAGCAATTTATGAATTTACTCAAACAAATATAGAAACGGTTAACATGCACTAACGTTTCGGTATTATTATGTATGTATACCTTTATTGTTTAGTAAATATAACATAAATCATATTATTATACCTCACATGACTTTGTAATGTTGAATTATCATATACTCATCATGGGCAATTTCTTACTGTCTCATGCTAACAGTCTGTTTTTGACCGTTAACTTGTATATATATATAGATGTATATGTGTGTGTTACTGATAGTAGATAATAATTATTCTACCCATGTTCACCACCCCGACAAAGGTATAGAATTAATTGAATAAACGTGTAATTTTGTTCGGTATAATAAAATAAATATTGCATGGCTTCCAGTGTGACAGTACATATTGTCAACATTCTGGTAAATACTGTTAACCTCGGCTTCGCCTCGGGTAACAGTATTTTCCTCATGTTGACAATATGTACTGTCACACTGGAAGCCATGCAATATTTATATAATATTACATCAAATTCGTCAATTTCAGTATGAGGTCACTGGTGTATATTTGTGAATCTATTCTAGTGACCTGTTTGAAACCCAATCTTGTGAATTGGAGTTTGAGAGGCTAGTCAATACCTGATTAACCTTTTCCCTCATACGGCAATTCTGCAGCAGACAACATTGAACATATTTTGTCAAAAAATAGGAAATCTCTATATTTTTTTTGAATGGATAACCTATGACAAAAGTTGAAAACATTGTGGCAAAACGAGAAATTGCACGTTTTGTGCAATTTCTTGTTTTGTCACTATGTTTTCAAAATGCCGTCTGCTGCAGAGGTGTCAGAAAGCGTCTATATGAGGGAAAGGGTTAAGAGCCCCATATGGTAGATATTTATGTAAATTTCAACGTAATATATCGTAGAACCTTCCAACTTCGTGATCTATCTTCATTCCACACGTCATTATTTTTGTCCTTTTCTCCCATGATTTTATATTAGCAGTCAATTTGAAGTGGGTTACTCTTTTCTGATGTCTTAAGATTCATTTATTTTAGTACTTGACATTTATGTAGTTTATTTTAACTAGTGTTTATGTGTTCATGAACTTAAATTAGGAGACCCGTAGATATATACGAAAACATAATCAATACTTCCGAAAGGAGAAATATAACCGACAGTTAGAGCTCTAGATAATTAGCATTTTGTTTGTTCTAGAATTCTTAATAGAACCTCTAATCCTATGTTGTTGTTACTCAAAAGAATTGTCTGAAGAAGGCGATCTCTTCTTTACTCAAAAGAATTGTCTGAAGAAGGCGATCTCTTTTTTACTCAAAATAATTGTCTGAAGAAGGCGATCTCTTTTTTACTCAAAAGAATTGTCTGAAGAAGGCGATCTCTTTTTTACTCAAAAGAATTGTCTGAAGAAGGCGATCTATTCAGTACCCACATCATAGAGTTTGGTTGGATATTGTCTCAATATATTGCCGTTACATATTGGATGCGAACAGTCAAAATATAAAATCGCATTCTAACTTCCTAGTACAGAAACCTGAACTAGGTTAGATAATAAGAGGGATATCGTGAGGGAAATTTAATACCTCACCTTATCTGGACAAGTTAGCATTGATCTTCATGCTTTCAACCACATTTAACATACTTTCATACTGTATAAGAATATTAATTTAATATTTACAGAACTTGATGTTACCCTGATATTTTGTTTATAAAATACTCGTAAAATTGACAGAACTCAATCTTACCTGAGGCTTAGACGTCACTTGCTCATTTATTTCCTGTTTGGATATAATGAATTTTATCAATATTGCATCGGGATACCCTACAATCACGAGTTCACACCTTTAATTATTTATCTTGTCTATTTTTACCTGTCACACCTGCGTAATCGATTTTGACCATTGAGCAATATTCGCACCTACCACGTTTCGCACGGGAATATTTCGTTACCATCAGCAAAAAATAAATAAAAACGAAAATGAAATGATTTTGTTTTGTTTAATTAAGTCATTTAATACATGAATTAACAAGGGTGTTTGTGTGTGTGTGGGGGGGTGGGGGGGGGGGGGGTGGGGGACTGGGGGTATGGTGGGTTTTGTGCGCCGGGCACATGTCTATATGACATGTCGTGTTATGTGAGTCATGTCTCACCTTCCATTTCAAAGATTTTGAAACTAATGGCATTGCCGATGTTTTCGCCCCGCGGTTGCGGGCTCGACAAAACCAAACACTTTAAAAATGGTAGTAATGGCTGCCTTCCTTGGCGCTCAGGGTTGCGGGGTTAGCATTACGACTGACTGGCTGGTGTTAGAATAACTGGATTAGTAGTACTGGTAACTTACTAGTCTCAATATATCGCCGTTACATATTGCATTGTAACGTCTAGGATGCGAACAGTCAAAATAAAAAATCGCTATCCTAGTACAGAAACCTGGACTAGTAACTTACCTACTGGAAATTGTTGAAAGCGGCGTAATTCACCAAACAATCAACCAACCAATTAGGTTTCCAGGATCATACATGCAGGACTAAATTATGGTTAGTGGTGAACATGTCGTAGGGATGCTACTCGAAACCTTCAATCAAATAGTATACTACGAATACGTATCAGTAGTCCCTGTTTAAAATCAGTACAGGTATACATGCCGTTATAATTGTTACGTTTGGATAGAATCTGTCTGACATGCTCTGATTGGCAGTCAGAAACATTGAGATTGATATTAAACTACATACAGTTCGGAACACTCGGCCATCTCCAATTTTCTCTACCAGGTCAAACGTTAGCAATTATGCCTTCGATTTTTTTCGACTGTGTGTATGGTCAACCTACCTTAAATGGAGATTGATCATAAACAATGAAATGCTTCAATTATATTTCAATGAAGAACATTATTCACTTCGTTGACAAAAAAAAAGCAAGTTATGATACATTTTCACTTGACCAATATATGCCCCTCAGTTGATAACTGTTTTTTCAACTACTATACTGTAAGTGTCAATGGATTTCCGGCGACATTGATGCGTTGCACCAACTTTCTCTTTATACCAGAATCTACTACTACACCATTTTAAAGTACTTTTCGACTTTTTGACTCCTGACTTGTTCTGTCTAAAATGATCAATTCGACATTATGGTCATTCGACATTTTGACCGTCACCCTTTTGCAATGCATTTTCACATTCATTCACGGTCCCTTGCTGCATTGGAACCTATTTTAAGGTGTGACAATAAAGGATCTCCTTTAGTGCTTTATTTAGTGGCTTCATACCTAGCAACTGAATATACACGAACAGACGCAATGCTAAGCTACAACGAAAGAGGAAGTTAATAATAACCTTGTGAAAATGTTTAAATAAAAGAAATTCACGTCAAACCTTGATGTTTTGAACGGTTTATAAGGTAAGCAATAACACTAGTCATTATAAAAGTGAATCATGTATATATTTTTGTTAAGTGTTCTCTCAAATCCCGTGTACTATGTATTGCCCCTGATATAACTGTCGACACCTAGTCCAGGTAACAGCCGTAGAAAACTTATCAGTCGTAGGGCCGTTTTCAACAGTTAGTAAAATTCAAGTTAAACATCAGATATAAATGTTCTCCTATAGGTAAAGAACCGGTGACTTCCGCATGCTGGGCTTGAACTTTTAACTTCGGTAGACACCATATATGGATTCGAAGTTAATTATTACGAAAGTTGCTTTCTGACGCCTCTGCAGCAGACGGCTTTTTGAAACATAGTGACAAAAGAAGAAATTGCACAAAACGTGCAATTTCTCCTTTTGCCACAATGTTTTCCACTTTTTGTCATAGGTTATCCACTCAATTATAGAGATTTTCTATCTTTTGACAAAATATGTTCAAAGTCATCTGCTGCAGAATTGTCGTATGAGGGGAAGGGTTAAGACCATAAGCGAGGTCATGCATACTGCATAGTCATCCAAATTACAGTTGCCAGTATGTCTGTCCGTACGTACGTTAGAAAGTAGGATTCAGTCTTAGTAAGAGGTGTGGGCGAAGACAAAAGAACACACAATATTTATGATAGCCATGATTATGATGACATATTTCTGCCACAAAAGGATAGTCCTTAACAGACATGAACATTTATCTTTTACCTTGACATTTTATCCGGATACTTTGTGTTACGTAGGTTTCTTTTTTAATTTGTGTTATCTAGGTTTCTCTTTTAATGGGCGTTATAAATCTTAGTTTCTTTTTTAATTTCCTGGCAACTTTGTAATGCAAAAGTTCGTGTTAGTGCTCGAAACTGACATAAAGATCCTGATAAATTTATCACAATAATGAATGTTTTCTTGATATTTCTTACACAGTAGGTTGTTATACATGTTTTTATCAGTGGTCTAGATCAGTGAAGAGCGTCCGCCTCGGGTGCGGGAAGTTTTGAGTTCGATCCCCAGCCGGATCATGCTAAGGATTTTATAAATGGTAGTTATTGTTTTCCCTCCATGGCTCAGGGTTGTGAGGTTATCATAACGATCGACTTGCTCACTGGTGTAAGGATAATAAAACAGTAGTATGGGTAACGCCGTGATATAACTGAAACATTGTTGAAAGCAACATAAAACACCATAAAAGCAAGTTATACAGATAGGAAGCGTATTTGATTAAAAAAGCAAAAAAAATAAATATAAAAAGGCAATATTATTGTAAAAAAAAATGATTGTTTCAACTTGAATGAAGGGTACTGAAAAGCAAATAAAAAGTAAATAAAGAATCTGCTTACATATGTGTTGAGTAAATATTTACATTGAATCAGACATGATCCGAATGGAAAAAAAGTATCAATGTCTTGATGTGAACAAGACAAATACTAATCTTAGATGTACACTGTCATACAGATTAAAGCAAAACTAAATTTAAAAAGTGTTTGGGCCAAAATATAGATTTGCCGACAATTAGAAGAATAAATTCAACAACATTGAAATATTGAGAGAAAAGAAGAATTTGCTCATTATGTCCCCCTTTGCCACAATAGTTTCAGTTCTGTTAAAGAAAGGCGTATACAATAAAGCAATGTGAAACAAATAATGGGGTAACATTTTTCAGGCAAATTGTTTCATTTAATCTGTGCGAAAGTGGACAGCACGTAATACAGCGCGTGTGTCAATTAACTCCTACATATATAGTTCCACATTTACGCTAATCATTATACTATGCTTAACAGTTTACTCTATAGAATCATACATATTTTGGACATTTTATTTAAGATTTACGCTGGTTCGCTTCATAATTATTACTATAATCAATATTCTAGAGTAAAACAGAGGAAGTTTAAAGAAACATTGGAAACATGCAGCAAGTCCTTGGATCGAACCTTGGACCTATCGCTTTCGTGGAGAGATCTCTATCGACTAGGTCAGTAACCGGTCCGCTAACATGTATTATTTGTTAAGTTCGTACCGCGACACACACAGCTTAAGCTAGCAGTGAGACCCCGAAGAGTAACTATTAGGAATCAATATAGGCTCTTTCGTCTTTATCGGAGCATTTTGGTATTACAAAGACGTTGATCTTGTAGTAATACAGTTTTATATCACACAACAAGACGATAATACGATGAACACTCGCTCGTGATGAATTTATTTACCCTCGTCGTGCAGAAAACTATTTGGCGAGCATACTATCAACAGTTTGACATTCCTCCATTTAAGCACGTATCAGTTACGAGGTGAGAAGCGTACCGCCTACCTAATTAATATTCATAGTAAAAAAGTCCCCTTGAAATAGTGTCGGCACGCGATACTGTTTAGTAACCCGAAAACGAAAGAAGAAGTTAATCACATCGATATCCTTGCGAAAATGTTTCAATACAAGAAATTAATGCAATACTTCGATGATTTAAACGGCTTATAAGCTAAGCATGAACACCAGTTATTATACAAATGAAATATATTTTTGATAATCTGTGTTCTCTCGCATCTTTTTATGTTATAGATATAACTCACGTTCTGGGAGAGGGTGGGGGAGGATTTCTGTACTCGAATGCGATTTAATGTTTTGACTGCTCGCATTTAATTCTTATCCCGTTGACCTCAGGGTCCGTTTTTTATCGTTACATAACATTTCAACATTTCATTTGGATATAAACAGCCGTTGAAAATTGACCAGTGTTAAATTATGATCAGTCATAGGGTCATTTTAAATTGTTTATTAAATTAAAGATTAACCTCAGAGTTAAAGTGTCTGTTGGAGAGATCATGGAAAGAGCCGGTGACTTCTGCATGCTTTAAAATAATCATCATTTTATTGTTTAAAAAGTTCCGCTGTGATATAACTGACAAATTGTTGATAGCGGAGTTAAAATACAATACATCAATCAATTTTCTGAACAGTATAGCTTGCGGGTCCTGGCCTTTAAACAACTCATCAAGTTATTTGTCTTAAAAGAATCGCGTGCGGACCCCTAGCCTTAAAATAGCTCATTAGGCCACTTGACGTCATGCTTTTTTTAAGTCTCTTTTATATACGACGTTGTTGTTTTTAAGATATTTCTGTACATGCAATTGTTACACAAATTAAAATAACAGGATATGACGTCGTGACGTAACCTTAACGGCAGACGAAATTGCGCGTAAAACACACGGCGAGATGTTACTATATTGCGTATTTAGGAGAAGACATTGCTTGTAATTAGTAACGTAAAATTGGTGTGCGCCGGGTGAACGTTACTAGGTTTACATAGAAACGTATTATAGGTATAATATGAATGCAAATGCACCAATTTTACATTTATTTCATTCCATTAAGACCAAAGATTGTTTAACGTTAATAACAAGTAATTATATCTGTTAAAACAAAACTTATGAGAAAAGTCTACGATTTAGTGGAACAGCCCTCGTATACCTACAGTACGAACAATTTGGACTTAATCATTTATTAACAGGCTTATCTGAATCCTTACTATTCGCTTTTGAATCTGTATGTGTTTGTCAGTTAGTTCATTGCACAGAAACTAACCCCGTAGCACCCATATATAAGGTATAGATATTTTCATTGTTTGTGTTTTGTTATATCCCTTAAATAGTTTGTGTTTTGTTATATCCCTTATATGGTTTGTGTTATATAGTTTTGAATATTTTTGTGTAAGTTTTTAGATACATGTACTACTGAACAATGCTTAATAAACAGTGTATGCTTACAGTTTTGTTATACTTTATTTTTTAAATGTACTCTCTTGAATACATGACATGTCTCTGGTTGTATTTACACAATTCTCGTAAAATCCTGTCATCGTATACTTTAAATAAGGAGTAGTTGATTACAACAAAGTTGTGTTCATATTCCTTATTAAGGCAATGTACCAATCTTTGTGTGGGTAATGGACAACTCGTTACCCGAGTTATAACCGCTAACAAAAACTAACGGCTGACACTACTCTAATACTGATTCGTATCAGGAACAGATTGAATTAGAGAGTGGGGTTCATAACTACAGATATACGCTGTTAAGTCATCGCTCTCGGGGTGGGCACTCTAAACACTACCCCATCGATATATAGGTTATTTAACACACTGATTCGAACCAAGAACCATTTGAACAAGAGGTCTGAAGTCACAAACTTTTTTGAAATAACTGTACAGTTACAAAATCTACATTACACGTTATTCATGTCGTTGTTATCTATCTCGAGGCGGACAATCTAACCCCTACCCCATCGAGATAGTACTTATTTCACAAACTGATTCGAACCAGGAACCATTTTACAAGATGTCCGAGCTCCTCCCTTCACATACGTTATGCCTATGACATCATACGCGAGGTGGTCGTCACTCTATCGGCTTCCCCATCGAGATAGTACTTATTTCACAAACTGATTCGAACCAGGAACCATTTTAACAAGATGTCCGAACTCTTCCCTTCACATACGTTATGCCTATGGCATCATTCGCTGGCGGTCACTATAACGACTACCCCATCGAGATAGTACTTATTTCACAAACTGATTCGAACCAGGAACCACATTTGAACAACAGGTCTGAAGTCACAATCTTAACCGGAACCAATGGTACGAGAGACCGACGCTCAACCTATGCGCGGCTTAAACGTCCAGAGTGCCCTTCTTTTTTGATAATTGATCACGCGTGCGAGCATTTCATAATTAATTTATAGTGCATAGTTTATCAAAGTTGTATTGATGATGTCTTCTTGGCTGAGTGTTTATCAACGTGGCTATACATTATTGAATTGACAATTAAGCCAGTTTGTGAAAAAGATGACACTAGCCATAATGACGTTTCGTAATCTAGCCGATCCAGTTTTTGAATTGATTGATTGATTGGGGTTTAACGCCGGTTTTAACAATTTCTCAGTTATATCACGGCGGCCAGTTCACCTACTCATGCATTTCCTGGTTTTCTCACAACAGTACTCCACACAATAATCTTCCCAAGCATCTGGCTGCTTTTCCACATAGACTAAGCCCATTTGGTGGAAGACGAATGACGCATGTCGCATTGACTTTTGTCAATCCTCGGAAAGAAAGTTGGCCAAGCCGGGATTCGAACTCACAACCCCTGGATTGACAGCCCGCGTCGCTACCGACTGAGCTACCGAGGCTCGACTCCAGTTTTTGAAAGCACGACTCCTGATACCTAATCGCTAATCCATATGGCATGTCTCATGTTGCGGTGGACCGCCTCGTTAGTATAGTGTTAGAGTGTCCACCTCGGTGCGGTGGGTTACGTATTCGATCCAAGACAGGGTCACAACAATTCTTTAAATATGATAGTAATGGCTTTCTCTCCTTGGCATTCAGTAACCCTAGTAACACAAGAAACGCGATTTGCATGAACAATATTGTTGGACATTACGTTAAATTCCATACCAAAAAAAAAAAAGTCGGCTGCTACAGATGCTTCGAAATGTATTCACATTTCAGAATGGGTTAAATTGACTGACAATTTATATATGCTTATAGTATTTGATAGTAAAACGTAAAATTCGATAATTTACAAACAAAAAACTATAAGAATCAAAGTATTGAAGTACTGGTAACGAATTATTTTGAAAATTAATTAATAATTACATTATGTTTTTTGTTTGTTTTAAACTTGCTTTAAAACTTAGTAGTTTTTAGACAATATAGTCTATTTCATGATTATAAATAATCTTTGTCCATATATATTTTAAAAGAGACATCTGAAAATGTTCAATATATACTGTAATATACTGGGTGTATACGGATAAGTGTGAAAATGTATGGGTAAAACATTTTTTTATTTAAAAAAAATAAACATGCATGATGTAGTAGCATAATGGACAAAATATGCTTGTCGCACTGTTGTATACTATGTCTTTTTCAAAACATTCCTTACTTTATCATTTGAGTAAAAACTTAAAATCACAAAATTTGGAAGCAATATAGTAAAAATTGAGATAATGTAATTTTGCTCATTTTTTTTAAAGCTTGTTACATGGTTTGTTTATTAACCCTTTTCCACTTACAACACATCTGCAGCAGACGACTTTGAACATATCTTTGCAAACAAATATAAAGCTCTCTATAATGGAGGTAAAATACAAATGGGAAGAAGATATTATGGGAAAATTGGAATTGCTTGCATTGAGCAAGTTCTACTTCAGTCAAAATGTGTTCTAAAGATGTCTACAGCAATGTCATCAGAAAGCCTCTACATGGGGTAAAGCAGGGTTTTACACCAGTACAAAAAATGTTGGGAGTCCTTGGGATGCAGTCATGTAAAATTAAGAAGTTCCTCCCTAAAAAACAGGGGTCCCAATACATGATACGGAGCCAAATGTTTATTGTTATATTATGTGTAAGCTGTTGTTATACATATTCATGATTATTATGATTTATCATAAATATGTATAAAACAGCTTATGAATTTAAAATGTTTTATCAAATTTAATTTATGCTACTTTGGCACAGTAATAATATTGCTAAGCTTTTTTTTCTGTCTCACAACTTGTCTACTTTTTGGTATCGTAAATAAAGGAAAAGAAAAATGCTGATTGTTTAAGTTTTTTTAATTACTGGAATTTTCTAACTTTCTTTCCAATATTCTCCGAAACTGACGTACTTTCATTGCAACATTTCTCCTCAACTTCTAATTCGGGCTTTCTTTTTCCCCATATCGACCGCAAATCCGTTTGTTTTGACAGCGTATCGAATAGTTTTCGGACGTGTAAAAATAGCGATAGCTTCGAAGATAGTGTTTTCCTCCGACGACGATTGGTCAATTCATGTCACGTGAGTACTCCAGAGCTCGCATAATGGGATTCCTTATTCTATTATTAGAAGCAGGGAAAACCAGCTTTTTAACATTTGATGGATTTATAATATATTCTGGGCTAGAATTTATGTTCGCATATTCGCGAATTGCAAATTTCAATTTGCCGGGTGAGATTTCAGTCACTAGCATATTATTGCCAGTGAAATTGTTGGACCGAAATACTACGCATTTCTAATCATCGATCTTTTATGACGTTATTCCATTTCAATTGATAAATGTCTCGCGCACATGCCAATTCAAAGACCCCAATATTGGTGACGTTTACTGCATACATTGAGAACAACAAGTTTTAATTTACATATCGCAAATACGATTGGCTGGAATAGTCACGTGTATATTTGGTTTCCCAAATTGTATTTTTATCTACAGATATCTATGATTGGCTGGAATAGTCACGTGTATATGTTTGATTTCCCAAAATATATTTTCTCTACGAAGCTTGTATACGATGACTATATCTAGTTATATTGTACTTTACCTTTTTAATATGATCTTTTTACAGGCATGCGTCCGATGGGACTCAATTTTAATTTTTTCAGGGGTTCCGGTTTATCATTTTATGCGTATTAGACGCAGAAATGCGCGTCCCGTAAAACCCTGCATGGTTCTTCAGCATGGGTTCGACTTCCGTTAACTACGTCACTCACTAGTGAATGGGCATATAACTAAAAATTCATACGCTTGCCGACAAATGAAATATATATGCATTTACTGTTAATTTAATATTTTCTTGAGAATTGATTATCTATGTTGATTCGATAGTATAAATATGACTTCACTGTATTGAAAAAACACGTAGAAGTCATTTTAATATCGAAAAAATACTAGGACTATTTAGGTGCAGCTAATGCATGTGTATTCTAAGCGGAAGTGTAGTTTAACCGTGACTTCCGCCAAAGCAACACGATCGCGTTAACTGTATTATTTTTTGAGAAAAAATAATTCGTTAAAAATCGGCAGTTTGTAGTCTTGTCTAGCGCTGTATGCAGGTTTTAAATGCGAACAATGTCAGCAACCTTTTGCTTGATCGCATACTGAACAATGCACGTTTAGATCAGATAAAGCGAAACAAGATTACCTCCCTTTAATACTTTTACAGCGAATGCGTAAACTTATGATGATCTGGATCTTAAATGATCAGTGATCGTTTATTCCCAAATGTCGGTTTTCGCGTGGCGTGTTTTCCTATGCCTAACCGTATGCCAGATAAAAGGTTAGCTTCATTTAACCCTTTCCCACATACAAACGGTTTCTGACGGCTCTACACCAGACGACTTTTGAAAGTCGCAGGCATAGAAAAACACAAACACAATTTTGCGACAAGCTAGAGAATGGGTCAATATACCGACCTAGATCAGATCTCAACCGGTTTTCCGTCATAATAAGGGGTTTGGACTCTAGTATGTAGTACTTCTTCCGTTGATTTAAAACATGTACATATAATCAATGGAAATGGGGTCGTTGCTAAGTAAAGACAATATTCCCCTCCTCAGACAGTCCATCAATTTAAATGAGATAAGATATATAAACGGGAGACAACCGTTGTGAAAGTATAAAAGATAAGTTTAAGAAGGTCAGATTATCTCCCTTTTGTTCTGTGTGAACTTGTGTTTACATGTACATGAACTCAATCAATTTTAGCTGTGTTTAAGCTCTCGTATTTGGAGCAGCCTTTCTGATAAATCATTGTATCATGCCATGGCTACTTTTCTATTAGCTACATGTTATTTATATTAGGTAAACAGTCTAAAAGAGTTGTGCTAGCAGACAGGAGAAACATTGTGACGTCATTACTAAATGAAGGAGAATGTAAAGTTGAAATATAGCTTAAATTATAATAAGAGGGACAATTTTTGTGATTTTTTCCCCTACAGTACCTATGAAAGGGTATGAAAACGGTATAATTAGAGGAAATATTTAAAAAAAAAATTAAACAGTAAGATGTATAAAAATAGATTTTAGTGAGGGAATCGGTCTCTACGTGCGGCAAGCTCCGTGGCAAAAAAATGTGTCCGGATCCTCCCGAAGTCTAGATTAGGTTGACCAGCTTCTATTTTTAGGTCGTTTGTCGTTGGAATGTAAATATGACCTAGATATGCGCGTTGGAGATATTTCATTGAATCATTTTGTTTACCATTTTGTAAAACGTAACCCTAAGCTGAATAAAATATATTTTATCTGTTCTCAAGTTATATAGGGTAGTTGTAGGTACTTATTAATAACAAATGGAGACAAACAAGTAAATTACACTGTTTTCTGTCTTAACGTGTACCGGGTCCTTCACGGAGCCGGCTTATATAGCGACGTGGGTGACCCGCGGTGGCTTAACTCCGTGAAAGATCAGGTTCACGTTACAGATGGTGACAGACGTTGGAGCCTGCGGCTCGGGTGACAGTATTCTCCTCAGGCTGACAATATTACTGTCCAATTCAAAGCAATGTGTTATTTATATATTATTATACATGAATTGCATTGTCCATATAAAACTCCCATTGACAAAAAATTGCTATTCTTACTGTCAAGACAAATGTACCACGTGACCATGAGACAGTTTTTGTACTGTCTCACCGCGGTATGCACATTTTTTACTGTCTCACGGCCGTATGCAAATTTGTTTACTGGCAGGTAGGATGTTAATGAAACTCACTAAAACTAGACATGTAGAGCGCTCTATGTTGTACTTTTGTGCTATGAAACATTTTACAGATCATAAAATAATTATAATTTTATTATTTATATTTTATTATTTATTATTTTATTATTTTTTTGTATGATAAAATAAATAACAAATTGCTTTGAATTGGACAGTAATATTGTCATCTTTCGGAGAAATACTGTTACCCTTGCCTGCGGCTCGGGTGACAGTATTCTCCTCAGGAAGACAATATAACTGTCCAATTCAAAGCAATGTGTTATTTATATACTGTACTGTCTTACTGTCCGTCAATGTGATTTCACACTGTCTTACTGGCCGTCGATGTGATTTCACACTGTCTTTCTGGCCGTCGATGTGATTTCACACTGTCTTTCTGGCCGTCGATGTGATTTCACACTGTCTTACTGTTCGTTGATGTGATTTCGCACTGTCTTACCGTCCGTCAATGTGAGTTTCCACTGTCTTACTGTCCGTCGATGTGAGTTTAAACTGTCTTACTCTTCGTCAATGTGATTTCACACTGTCTTACTGTCCGTCGATATGATTTCACACTGTTATACTGTCCGTCGATGTGATTTCGCACTGTCTTACTGTCCGTCGATGAGTTCACACTGTCTTACTGTCCGTCGATGTGAGTTCACACTGTCTAAGTGTCCGTCGATGTGAGTTCCCACTGTCTTACTGTCCGTCGATGTGATTTCACACTGTCTTACTCTCCGTCGAGGTAAGTTCACACTGTCTTACTTTCCGTCGATGTGAGTTCCCACTGTATGACTGTCCGTCGATGTAAGTTCACACTGTCTTACTTTCCGTCGATGTGATTCACACTGTCTTACTGTTCGTCGATGTAAGTTCACACTACCTTAATTTCTGTCGATGTGATTTCACACTGTTTTACTGGCCGTCGATGGGAATAAACTCTGTCTAACTGTCTGTCTATGTGATTTCACACTGCCTTACTGTCCGTCAATGTGAGTTTCCACTGTTTTACTGTCCGTCGATGTGAGTTCACACTGTCTTACTGTCCGTCGATGTGAGTTCACACTGTCTTACTGTCTGTCGATGTGAGTTCACACTATCTTACTGTCCGTCACTGTGAGTTCACACTGTCTTATATTTCACACTGTCTTACTGTCCGTCGATGTGATTTCACACTGTCTTACATGCTGGTATTTAGCCGAGCTGGGTTTCAGACGCGAGTGATTGACAGCCCGCTACCGACAGATCTACCGTGGTTCGCTTTGTCACCAAGGATCATTGCCATGATATAACTATTAACTAAAACTGTTTAAAACGGGGTTGAACCCCAACATAATAAACATAAAGCTACCAATGCAACTTTTGAACTAAGACACAACGTTTTGAATAGTATCGTAATGTGATTCTCAATTAATCATTGTATATTTGAGCCTATACAAGTTGGCTTTTTTAACCATGCAGTGTAGGTTGAGATCCATTTGTCCATCTGCTTTGTTCAATCAGACTCTTCAGAGTTGGACTGCACTATGTAACAAACCTATGTAAGAACCATATAAACTATGAGGCGCCGTTTTACTATTTATCCCTTATTTTTTGATATCAGGAATTCGATTTTTTGATATCAGAAAATCATTTTTTGATATCAGAAAATCGATTTCTTGATATCAAGAAATAACGAGTATTTTCTGATATCAAAAAATAGATTTTCTGATATCAAGAAATGAATTTTTGATATCAGAAAATCGATTTTTTGATATCAGGAATTCGATTTTTTGATATCAGAAAATATTCATTATTTTCTGATATCAAGAAATCGATTTTCTGATATCAAAAAATGATTTTCTGATATCAAAAAATCGAATTCCTGATATCAAAAAATATCAAGAAATATGCTCTATTTTCCCTTATCAGATGATTTTCTGATATCAAGAATTCGAATTCCTGATATCAGAAAATGAATATTTGATATCAGAAAATGTATTTCTTGATATCAGAAAATCGTCAGTATTTTTTGATATCAGAAAATAGATTATTTGATATCAGAAAATGGATTTCTTGATATCAGAAAATGATTTTCTGATATCAAGAAATGGAATTTCTGATATCAAGAAATGTAAATGATTTTTTGATATCAAGAAATCGAATTTCTGATATCAGAAAATGAATATTTGATATCAGAAAATGTATTTCTTGATATCAGAAAATCGTCAGTATTTTTTATATCAAAATATCGATTTTTTGATATCAAAAATTCGATTTCTTGATATCAGAAAATCATTTATATTTCTTGATATCAGAAATTCCATTTTTTGATATCAGAAAATCATTTTCTGATATCAAGAAATCCATTTTCTGATATCAAATAATCTATTTTCTGATATCAAAAAATACTGACCATTTTCTGATATCAAGAAATACATTTTCTGATATCAAGAAATACATTTTCTGATATCAAATATTCATTTTCTGATATCAAGAAATTGATTTCCTGATATCAAAAAATCGATTTTCTGATATCAAAAAATGAATTTTTGATATCAGAAAATCGATTTTTTGATATCAGGAATTCGATTTTTTGATATCAGAAAATATTCATTATTTTCTGATATCAAGAAATTGATTTCCTGATATCAAAAAATGATTTTCTGATATCAAAAAATCGAATTCCTGATATCAAAAAATATCAAGAAATATGCTCTATTTTACCTTATCAGATGATTTTCTGATATCAAGAATTCGAATTCCTGATATCAGAAAATGAATATTTGATATCAGAAAATGTATTTCTTGATATCAGAAAATCGTTAGTATTTTTTGATATCAGAAAATAGATTTTTTGATATCAGAAAATTGATTTTTTGATATCAGAAAATGAATTTTTGATATCAGAAAATCAATTTTTTGATATCAGGAATTCGATTTTTTGATATCAGAAAATCATTTTTTGATATCAGGAAATCAATTACTTGATATCAGGAAATCAATTTCTTGATATCAGAAAATAGTGAATATTTTCTGATATCAATAAATCGAATTCCTGATATCAAAAAATTGATTTTCTGATATCAAAAATTCATTTTCTGATATCAAAAAATCGATTTTCTGATATCAAAAAATACTCTTTATTTCTTGATATCAAGAAATCGATTTTCTGATATCAAAAATTCGATTTTTTGATATCAAAAAATAAGGGATAAATAGTAAAACGGCGCCTCATAATAAACAGTGTTAATCCGTAACTCACTGCGTAGATGCGTATACTGATCTGGACTTATACTTTTCACAAAACTCAACTTTATTTATACTCATGGGCATGCTCCTATCGTATTAAATTCATAGACACATTGATCCCCCGTGTTTTTTACTTAACTATATAATTAACACTTTCACACATACAAACGCTTTATGACGTCTCTGTAGCAGACAACTTCTGAAGACATTGTGACAAGAGGCGAAGATATTTATAATGAGTAAATTCACCTATTGTCACCATCTGTTTCACTTCATAAAATACTTGTCCTTTTATTTATTGATTGTTCCGTATTTTTGTTTATAGATGTTGGTCCAGCTTCTGTTCGAAATCACAATTACCAGATTTACAGCCAGCTACCGGGGTTCGGCTTGTCACGAAGGAATCATTGATAAGTGTTCTGCCAAAAGAATGAACATAAAGCTATCAATAGGCCCATACAATTACCTTGCACCCTGTGAACAAAGAAACAACGTTTTGAATAGTATCGGAATGTGCATCTTATTTAACATTTGGATACAGTTGAACCAGTTCACGGGAAAATAAACAAGTTGGCATTTCTAACCAACTTCGGTTCAGATAACTTTGGCCATATCATTAGAAATCTTCACACTTTGAACGAAATTTTTTACCGAACCAATGTAAGTACTATATGAAAAATGTCAACCTGAAACACATTGGGGGATGCACAAGCTAATAAGGACCTGCACAATTCATAACAGTTTAACGTGTATATTAATCCATGGCGGACTCATTTAGTATTGTATACTTATATAAATTTACCTCGTGTCTTTTATTCAACTATATATCTAACCATTTCCAAAATACAGAATTTTTATGACGCCTTTGCATCAGAAAACATTGTGGCAAGAGAAGAATATATTTATAAAGAGCATATTCTCCTTTTGTCAGGAGGATTTTTACTTCATTAAGTAGTTTATCTTTTATTTATTGAGTTTTGCGTTTTTCTTTTTTTATAAATGTTTTCAACTGTCGATTGGTTCCATGTGATAAAGGGTTGATCAATATTCTGTTGAAACTATCAAATTCGATCAGATATCTTTGTTCATTAACATTTACTAAATCATAAATATGTATATGTAGACCTGTTACCCTTTTAAAGACATTCACATACACATTTGAGTTATACTCGTATTCGATTATTAAAGGCACATTGTTGCAGTGGTAGAGCGTCGGCCTCTCATACTGAAGGTACCAGGTTCTGGAAATGTTTCGCACAAACGGTGCGAGTACTTGTTCAGTCTTTAGGCAGAATAAATATAGGAAGGAACAATCACACATCTGACCTGGTATTGCAATCAGTTTGTGTTTAACGCTTTTTAAAAACTCGCTTTGTTTGTTACATGTATTACATTACACATATTTTATTGCAAATATTCATCTAAAAATTACAAACATACGAAAGTACAAAAGTAACAGAATATATAGGCAAACGGGTTTAGGTTGCACAAAAGCTATATCGCACAACCAGATAACTTGTTGAGATTATTTTAAATAATAAAAAATATATATATTAACAGTATGCATATTACAGAATTAACTTAAAATTCAATAACTATTTTAATTGTTTTGCATTTTGATAGTAAAAAGTGATAATGATCATGAAATGTCAAATTTGTGGTAGACTGTGTGACGAAATCTTGAATATAAAGCTAGATTTAGATTAAAAATAACATTGTTTAGAGCCACGGTGCAGCTGTAATTAAGACCAAAGAATCAATTTAAAGATCAAATGTTCAGGTGTATTTCAATCTGATAACCTATATGACGTCAATACTTATTGTTTTAAATTATTGGACATAAATTTGTGATTCATTATAAACTTGGTCAACAACGTGTATAGCTGTTAAAAAGTTGAATTCCTGAATATTTGTAGAAGATTTGGATAATGAAGAATTAATCGACAGGATAAGTCATTGTAAGTTCGATTTTTGTTTTGTTTTGTTTATAAACCTTGGGAGTGGTGAATTCGTCCCTACTTCGCAAAAAAAAAGGCCTAGCTTATATTGCAATCTTTCATTTCATTTTTATTTTTTTTTGTTTTTATTATTTATTTGATGTATCTGCTCGTTCACAAAAATCACTATAAAAAATTGTCATTTGAATTGGTCAATTTATTTGTTAATTCTTCAGAACTATTTAAAGAACTGAAATGAAACCATTCTTCACAATTTGAACATTCATTCATTGTATTAGTAGTCCCAGTTGGTAGCAATAAAAAACAAAAACTAAAAATGTACGTGGTTACAATTCAAGAACGACAGATCGGTTACGTACATGGCAGCAATTCAGGAAAGACAACTCATGAAACGCATGTGGTTCCAAAGATTTATATCTAGACAAACATAACAACATGTTTCTGAAGATTTAATTTAATAGAATATATAACTTTTATCAAAAATAAATCAGTTTACACAGAATACCAGCTTTGTTTATATTTCGTCTCAGAATAACACTATTGATTGTTGAATGTTATAATCGATTGTGCTCTTGAAATACAGACGGGTGTTGGAGATTTCGTCTAACTACCAGTTCGTCTCACTTATACTATAGAGTAAATGGGGTAGAGATTTCGTCTAACTTATAGATAAGAAGGATTATTACGTCATATATTATAATTGTTTATAAACTCAATTGATAAAATATCACTTACAATTTATTGTCCAATGTGTTCTTATATTAATAAGAACATAATATAATTGGATTTGTAACATCCAGATCTATGTACTGACAGACTGTACGAAACTTGAAAAAAAACCACATGTGTTCCAGAAAAGTTATTTATGTTTGTCAATGACTATGTATTTTGTATATGTTTTTATGTTTGTCAATGACTATGTATTTTGTATATGTATTTATGTTTGTCAATGATTATATATTTTGTATATATATTTATTTTTGTCAATGACTATGTATTTTGTATATATATTTATGTTTGTCAATGCCTATGTATTTTGTATATATATTTATGGTTGTCAATGACTATGTATTTTGTATAGACATTTATGTTTGTCAGAACATTCCTTTTTATCGAATTACACTAAAGTTTAAAACTGGGTCGCATGGGGTCGTCGCTATGTCAAATTTATACTCTAAACCATTTCTTTTATACAACATGTGTCGGTCAAGTTCGAATCTTGGTCATGATTGGTCAAAAACTATGTTACTAGTTCATATATTAACCAAACCTTATCAACACTTTACAGACCACAATATTTACCTATTCTTCATGAAAAGTCATTGGAACATTCTTCACATTCTTCTATGTGCAGAGCCTATGTAGCTCAGTCGGTAGCGACGCGGGCTGTCAATCCAAGGGTTACGAGTTCAAACACCCCATATTTTCCGACGTTTGACAAAAGTAATAGTGACAAGCGACATTCGTCGTCAACAATGAGCTAACAGTCTATTTTGAAAAGTAGCCAGCTACTTAGAAAGATTGCTGTGTGTAATACTGGCGTAAGAAAGCCAAGAAACACTGGTCGTCGTGATATAACTGAAACATTGTTGAAAACGGCGTTAAACCCAAATCAATCAATCTTACGTATGTCTTTATTTGATTCAAACTCAACCTTGCTATCTGGTCTGTCATGAACGAATTATTATAAAAGATCAACACTTTTAAAAAGAGAAATGTAAAACATACTTTAAGAAGTACATGTATATTATTCCAATTTCTCTCGTAAGTTGAAGTCTCAAAACCGTTTCCGATCTTCCCTCTTACTCGGGCTATACTGCCGGTTTTGTTAGCCAGAACAATATAGTGAAACAATTTGACAGTGTATATTGAACATTATACAAAATATTTGCATGTCAAACCTTTCTTTTAGCTTACCTGAGCAAGAAGAGCTCAATGTAAAGATATTGTGATCACCTTGTGTACATTGTTCGACCGTTGTGCGTCTCCCGTCGTCAACATTACATTTTAAATCTCTAGAGGCCACAAACATCACCCTATCTTCACTAAACTTCCATCAAATCTCGGTCAATTTAAATGCATAGTTAGATTGGGACAAAAACTAGGTCACTTGGTCATAATTCAGAAAATACTGGTGAAAACACTTTGTTCACTTAATCTGAAAGGCAGTTCTTCTTCTTTTTCATAAAATCTCAAAACTTGAATTCAAACACTAGGTCGCTGGGTCAAAATTTAGAGAAACCCTTTAACATTCTATGGGCCACATTTCCCATCCGATTGTTTGCAGAACATCCATCTCACTGAAATATCGGTAGAATTCAAACTCGATCACGTGGGGTCAAAATTTGATTGCTAGTTCAAAGTTTAAAAAATCCTTATGAACCCGCTTGAAGCGACAATTCTCATCCGATAATCATGAAAGAACATGTATACCTTTTACATCTGGATAAGGTTTGAAACTGGTTAACAAGGGACCATAAACTAGGACAATATTAAGGAATTATTGTGAACATTCTCCATGTCAAACTTCTCATCCGTTCTGCATGATATTACATCAGAACATGGATAGCTATCAAATCTTACTCAAGTTTGAAACTGGTATATGTTGAATATAAGACTTAGTCACTAGGTAATTTTTTAGAAAAAAACATTGTGAATACTCTAGACCTTATTTCCTTTATCTAACCATCATGTTAATCAGAACATTTAACTTTACGAATAATCTGACTGGAAATTGGGTCACATAGAGTTGAAATCAAGGTCACTATAGTTTAAACTTAAGACACACCTTGTGAACACACTAAAGGTCACAATTTGTCATTCAATGTTCATGACAGTTTTTCATAATTTTAGTTTCCATGACATTTCATCAAATGTGAAACTTCATCAGAACATTCGTCAGCTTCAAATCTCTGTCAAGTAAGTCCGCCCATGCCCAATAGTACAAGTTAGCATTTTGAATAGTGTAGGTTCAGATCAACATGTACATCTGCTCCGTCTAATCATAATCTACACAAATTGATAAAGCTTATGGACATGTAAATAATAATTGAACTTTGAGTATATTGATCAGAACATGCACAGACTGATCAGAAACTACACTATTTACAAAAGTCAACTTGAATCATCGACGAATGAAGATTCGCACATTTAAGTATTGGAAATGCAAAGACAAAAATAAACACAATACTTTGAAAAATCATCTTCTTCATTTATTTAGGTCAGTTTCGGTTGGTTCAAGCTTCTGATAAAAACCGTAATAATGCTCACAGTTAGTCATACCTGGCCATACTCATCACGCAAAACTGCACATTATCGCCAGACTGTATAAGAAAAACATATATGGAGCGATGAAAGATCGGAGCGAATCAAGGAGCATTGAGGATACATGTTTCCATGGACGGCCTTTACAATTATAACATGTCGGATACAATCTCAGAATTCACAAGCTACATGTTAAGCGTTTGTATTAAGCATTCGTTATTATTTTCCTTTTCAGGAAGAGGTAGCAAACCACGCATGCGTACAACATAATCATGGCTTCTGGATCCCAGTCTCTGTCTAAAGGATCTGACGAGATATACAACCAAGACTGTGACGTTTGTCTGTCAAATGGTAAAAATTCGGAGGCCATATCCTACTGTAACATATGCTGTGAGTACCTCTGTCAGTCGTGTGGTATGGCACACAGAGGGTCTAAGTTGACGAGAGACCATACACTACTGACGGGGAGTAAGATACCATCAGGATCCACAAGTGTAAAGCCGACGTTACCTTTTATGTTCTGTGATACACACAAAACAACGTTACTCGATATCTACTGTACCACTCACGATGAGGTCATTTGTACGGCCTGTAAAATGACGAGTCATACAACATGTAATACAGGCGATGTCCGCAGGCACAGTGCTAACATTGATGTTGGAAGGGAGCTTAAAAAGGTCGCTAATCGACTGAGAGACTTGGCAAATAGATATGAAAAACTTACCAAGGACAGACACATTGATAAATCAACAGTGAAGTCTCAGATACAGAATAGCCTCAGCGACATACAGCGATTTCGCAAGGATATTGATGAAAACCTGAATAAACTTGAAAAGAAAATGTCTTCAAAAATCCGACAAATTGAAGAAACGATGAAAAAGGAGATCGATGGTCACGTGACGTTAGCCAATGACATTTTACACCAAATCGGGGTTTTAAACAAATCTTTGTCGGAATGTGAGAAAACGCGGGAAGATGACGTCATATGTGTCGGGTCTAAGAAAGCGTCTTCACGTGCAAGTGAATATGGTCTTATTATTGGTAAAATCCAGAAAGAAATTTACCCAATAGACATTCGTTTTCAACCCAATGGCGTCTTATCCGACATGATCGAGCAGTTACAATCACTAGGCACTGTCGGTAACAACCGACAAATTGATTCTGGTCCAAACGAGACATCTATACTGAACATTTCTGTGAAGGAGAAACGGGAAATAGATGTGATGTCAAATGAAGTATTGGGATGTACATTTATGCCTAACGGACATGTTGTACTCACATGTGGTGAGGTTGGTCTTAAATTGTTTGATGAAAACTTCCTTTTAAAAGCCCAGATACCCTTTATTTCAGCAGACGTGTCTACTATCAATGACACTGACGTCATAGTTACACAAGGTGTCCTCAAACGACTCCAGCGAGTAAGAATATTCCCGGGGATGAAGGTGACGAATACATTGAAGATGGATAGAAACTGTTTCGGTGTAGATGTTTATGGTGACGAGATCTACGTTACCTGTCATGATGCTCCCGGTAATGGTGAAGTACGAGTACTCAACATGGACGGTATAGTACAGAGAAGGTTGGGCGTGGATAAAGGTAAATATATATTTACAATGCCTAATCGTGTTAAAGTTAACAGAGGCGCGACTAAGGTATACGTCTCTGATTCAGACACTAACACTGTAACATGTTTGAACAATCAAGGTAACGTGATATACCGGTACTCTGACACAGATTTGAAGACACCGGTCGGAATGTATGTGGATGGAGAAGATAACCTGTTAGTGTGTGGTTTAAATTATCACAATGTACATATGATCCGGGATGATGGTAGACAAGAGAAGATTTTGTTGTCAGAGAAGGACGGGATACACTACCCAGTGTGTATATCGTTCAGACCCAGTGATGGTTGCCTAATGGTTGGTTTTCATGTGAACGCTAAAACTGATCAAAAGTTGATCATATTCGGTACTAGATAAACTCATGAGTGTCCCGGATAGACATTTCGTTTTGTCTTTATAACAAGCCCACGACTTCAAAGAAATGTCGTTTCCTATTTGTCTACGTACTAATTACAAAGCTTAAAAAACAAATGACATAGTTGCTTTTTTTCTATAATTGAAATAATTACGGAAAAGTAGAACTTGTCAATAATTTGAATTACCTTCTTTTCCAACATTGTTGACAATTTCCATTTGATTGTGTTATATTAGCCTATATTGATAATATCAGGCCCCGTAATATTGTCTTAAATGTGTATTCGAGTCAGTCGACATTCATACGTTTCGAAAAATATTGGTAGTTAAGATCAAACTGTGTATTTTACTTGCATTTGTATTATCGGCGTCTTCTGTTCACTTAGTCAAGATAGCATAAGACATTTTATCCATTAAATCACGTGTCCGGCTTCCGTTCTTCAGACGTGCCATAGACGTTGTTTACGACTAAAAAGTGTAAAGGGTAGATCCTGGTCAGACTGTATATAGGTTAAGGCTGATCTGGATCTTCACTTATTTTCTATAAATGAAATAACTACGAAAAAGTAGAAATTGTCAATAATTTGAATTACCTTCTTTTCCACATTGTTGACAATCCCCATTTGGTTGTGTTATATTAGCCTAGATGGATAATAGCAGGCCCCGTAATAATGTCTCAAATGTGTATTCGAATCGGTCGACATTCATACGTTTTGAAAAATATTGGTAGTTATGATCAAACTGTGTATTTTACTTGTATTTGTATTTTCGGCGTCTTCTGTTCACTTAGTCAACATAGTATGGGAAATTTTATCCATGGGATCACGTGTCCGGCTGACGTTTTTCAGACGTGCCATAGACGTTGTGTACGACTAAAAAGTGTATAGGGTAGATCCTGGTCAGACTGTATATAGGTTAAGGCTGATCTGGATCTTCAATTATCACAAAGTCCATTTATATTATTATGGGTATTATCTGTTTAGAAGTCCCAAAATATCTACGTAAAACAATAAGGACTCTCCACATTAATTCTATTAATCATATCTAATTGTTTCTAAATTACTTGAAATATTTATATTTAATAATATCCATATGTTAAGGCAATTATGAAGTTAAAACTGTAAAATAAGCTTTGTATATAAAATACTGTCATTTGTTACTGAAATTGTTTAAAATCTTCATTTTACTAAATTTTTATTAGCTAATATCTTTTAATTTCACATTTAAATGAGTATAATTAATTGTTCAAATTGTTAAAGACAAAAGTTGTTTGTGTCGCACATGTAAACAGTGAAGATTTGGATGAGCCTTATCGTACCCGTAGTCTCATCACACACCAACCACGGCCTTCTCTGATATGGCCCTGTCACACTATTGCGTATGAGAGATACGTATTAGTTGCGTATGAACATTCATGAATTAATTTTCATACGCACAAAAAGCCCTTGAAAATACAGAATTGTTTGTATACTTACCGTATTTAATCTATAAGTAGCGTATGAGTAGCGTATCTCCAGCTTATTACCAGCGTAATCAGCGTATATCTAGCGTACCGCTATCACGTGACCAAGTGCCCATATCAGTTCACGAAGAACTGTAGAATATCTAGAAATGGGATCCTCTATATACACTTTATCAAAACGCTGGCAATACGCGGTGGATACGCTTGCCATACGCCAAGTAAACGCTAGTTGTACGTTATGTATACGTTACTCAATCGTCAGGCATACGCCAAGATGGCTATATACGTTGCAGATACGTCAGACATACGTTAGAACTACGTTACTCATGCGCCATCAATACGATAGCTGTACGGTACACCTTCATGCCAGCGTATGTCAGCGTTATCGACCTATGAGTAACGTACATCTAGCGGAACTCGAGCGTTTTCAGCGTATGCCATGTGTCTGCTTTGCGTATAAACCATAAGTCCGAATACGCAATAATTGTTTAGGCATGCTTAAACAAAAGGTTCTGCCTCGCCTTATGCCAGCGTATGCCAGCGTATGCGATCGTGCTTTAAACGTATAAAACCTATACCTAACGTAATCCTAGCGTATGTCAGCGTATACCAGCGTATGCGTGATATTTTTTATACGCTGACATACGCTAGTACGATACGCAACATTGTGACAGCGGCATTAGCGTACAATTAGACAAGTCATGGATATAATTTCGAAAAGAAAATTGTAGCCCCACCTTGTAATTTTCACGATTACTCTTTATGCAAAACATTTACGCATCATTCTGATCAGGTTCTACACGCTTTGCTATCTTATCAATAGACTATTTCTGTTGCATATGGTATGACATAGAAAGAATGACCACGATGTAGGAATGTGCGGGTTGAGTCCTTATATCTTGTTACGGGGATCTTATTAGTTTGTGTATCAACACATAACGTAAGTGGAAATGATACCTTCATAAGATCTTGCTATCTAGATCATGTACGACTATACACAGTGATATGACCATAGGTATTAACATGTTCGTCTAAGACCTCACTGTAGGCTTGAAAGAAAAGACGAATTGGTTAGTTCATTTCAAAGATATTTACTAAGAACGATTTAAGGACTTTTACACGTATCCAAGTATTAACAGACCCATTTGATTTCTCAACGTTCGCCTTTAATCCAAGACGTGTTTGTGTGTTAATAGATTTTACAGAAACTTTCATCATAACACACATACATGTATACATACAATTTGCACTTTAATATACATACGTAAGCACTTTTTTCTAACATGATCGTCTGGATCCTCATTGTTCGCTTTTAAGTTTTAAGGTGTTTTAAGATTTAGTTTGTTCATTATATAGAAACCAACATCACAAGACATATGTATGCATATGTATAACTGCAGTACGAACAAATTGGACTTAAGCATGTATTCACAAGCTTATCTGAATCCTTACTATTCGCTTTTGAATCTGTATATGTTTGTTAGTTAGTTCATTGCACAGAAACTAACCCCGTAAAACCCATATATATAAGGTATAGATGTTTTCATTGTCGGTGTTTTGTTATATCCCTTGTATAGATTGTATTATATAGTTTTGAATATGTTTGTGTAAGTCTTTAGATACATGTACTACTAGACAATGCCTAATAAACAGTGTATGCTTACCATTTTGATATACTTTATTTTTCAAATGTACTCTCTTGAATACATGACATGTCTCTGGTTGTATTTACACAATTCCCGTAAAAGCATGTCGTCGTATACTTTAAATAAGGGGTAGTTGATTAAGTTAACGTTGTGTCCATACTCCTTATTAAGGTTACTAATCCTAGTGTGGGAAATGGACAACTCATTACCCGAGTTATAACCGCTAACAAAAACCCATGGCTGACACTTCTCTTATTCTGATTCGTATCAGGAACAGTTTGAATTAGAGACTAGGGTTCATCACTACAGATATATTCTGTTTAGTCATCGCTCTCGAGGTGGGCACTCTAAACACTACTCCACCAATATATAAGTTATTTCACACACTGATTCGAACCAAAGAACCATTTGAACAAGAGGTCTGAAGTCACAAACCTATTTGAAACAACTGTTCAGTTACAAAATATCTACATTACAAATAATTTATGTCGTTCTCATCTCTCTCGAGTCGAGCACTCGAACCACTACACCACCGAGATAATACTCTTGAACAAGAGGTCCGAACTCTACCTTAAACCTAATGTATGTAGTTGAAATCAATCTCGAGGCGGGCACTCTAACCACTACCTAATCGAGATAGTACTTATTTAACAAACTGATTCAAGCCAGGAACCATTTGAACAAGAGGTCCGAAATTTACCCTTCACATAATTCATGTCATTGACATCATTCTCGAGGCGGTCCCTCTAACGACTAACCCATCGAGATAGTACTTATTTCATAAACTGATTCAAACCAGGAACATTTGAACAACAGGTCTAAACTTTACCCTTCACATACTTTATGTCCTTGACATCATTCCTGAGGCGGTCACTCTAACGACTACACCATCGATATACATGTAGTACTTAGTTCACAAACTTATTCGAACCAGGAACCATTTGATCAAGAGGTCTGAAGTAACAAACTGATGTGAAACAACTGTTCAGTTACAAGAATTACAAGCGATTTACATAATAAAAGGTTAAAAACCCAAGACAGGGGAGGTTAAATACCCAAGACAGTTGAGGTTAAGATGACTGAAAAGATCTGTTGGCGCGGTTTAGTTTTGTTTAAACTTATTTATTTTACATCGATTGCATAACAAACTTGCAGCTTACATTAATCAGGCTCGATGTCTGCTTCATGGAGACTTAACCAGTACTCGCGCCGTTTGTGTGGAAAAATCCAAAAGACAGAACCCGCTCATCATGGGATTCGAACCCGGGACCTCTGGTACGAGAGGCTGGCGCTCTACCTCTGCGCGGTTTAAACGTCCAGAGTGTCCCTTGGTTTTGATAAATGATCACGCGTGCGAACAATTTCTAAACTATTTATAGTGTATGGTTGATCAAAGTTGTATTGATGTCTACTTGGCTGACTGTTTATCAACGTCCCAGTCGCGGCACTACGGTCATGGTGGAGTGCCCTTGGGCAAGGCACATTTTCCAGCCTAGTACTGTTTTTTTTACCCAGGGATCATGAATAATTAAATTTAATTGCGCGCTAAATTGACCTTAGCTGTCGATGCGCCATAAAACAATATACATTCATTCATTCGTTTATCAACGTGGCCTCATTCTTGGATGGACATTTTAGCCAGTTGGTGAAAAAGATGACATTAGCCATAATGACGTTTGGCAATCATCGGAATAAAAGTTGGCCGAGTCAGTATCCGAAAGAACGACCCCTGATTTATGTTCGTTATTCCATACAGCATGTCCCTAGTTGATGGGGGCTACCTCGTTGGTGTAGTCGTAGAGCGTCCGCCTCGGTGCAGAAAGTTGCGGATTCGATGCAAGGCAGGTTCATACAAAATACTTTCCAAACGGTATATAGTGATGGCTTTCCCTCCTTGGCACTTATGATTATGGGGTTAGCATTACGACTGACTCGCCGGTATCAGGATAAATAGACCAGAAGTACTAGTAACTAAAGTTACCACTAAAATGCCGTGATATACCTGAACAATTGTGGAACATGACGTTATACTCCATACCAACACAAAAACACAAAGTAAACAACTTGCGGTAAATTTGCATTTGTCAATCTTCTCATTGAGAATATAACTTGTCGCTGTGCAAGAAACAGTCCTCGTAAAATGTATGCATGCCACAGAGCGAGATGATTGTGTTAAGTCGAGATTGTGTGGTTAGTATTAAGACTGACTCGCTTGTATTAGGAACAATGGCCAGAACGAACCGCCACAAACAAACAACGTGTGGTACATTTGCAATTGTGAATATAACTCGTCGCTGTGCAAGAAACAGTCCTCGTTAATATATCAATGCCGAAAAGCGAGATGATAGTGTTAAGTCTCATGTGTTAAGCTGTCTTAACCCTCTGCCGCATACAAGAAATATGCAGCAGACGACTTTGAAAACAACTACGCCAGACTTTTGAAATTCAGCCGATTGAAGTTTTATTATTTAATAAAAATGAAAATCATTGTGGCAAAAGGAGAAATTGGTCATTCTTGACAGTACCTCTTTTTTCTCACAACGTTTCAAAAGTCATCTGCTACATATGTGTCAACATGCGTCTACACGTAGGAACAGGTTGAAATGACTGGAAGACACTTTGAATAGTTTGTTTGCATCTGATAGTTAAACGTACAAATCGTTACTTTAAAAGAAAATAAGAACAAATAAGTCTAAGTGTCTACAAGTTCAGTTAGGTTTTGATCGTTATTAACGTATTGATAGTCTTATTTATCGTAGGATTGCGTTCTTGTTTAGCGCTGCATCAAGTTTTAAATAATAAGATTGTCAGACACCTCTTGCTTGATCGCATAATAAACACTAAGAAAGATAACTATGTACGTTTAGTTCTTTGAAAGCGACACAATATTACCTCCCGTTAAGGTGTAACAGCAAGATAGTCTTGCGGATGAGTATAAAATCAACTCTGGATCACCAAACGCTGGTTTTGGGTCGCCTGACTGTCTGGCCGTTGATGTGCCTGATAAACGGTAATTTTCCTTTAACCCTTTCCTAAGTACAGAAGCTTTTTGACGTTTCTGCAACACACGACTTTTGAAAACATCGTTGTAAATCGAAAAGGTGCTCATACTGAACACTTTCACCATGGCTATATTGATATTAACTCTATTCAGTAATAACCCTAATTAATACAGATTTTTAACATCTTTGATGAAATGTTTTCAAAGTCGTCTGCTTCAGTTTGTTTTTATGCGGGAAAGGGTTAACCACAATTATCAGAATTTATCGGAAAGGTGAGCTGTAGATGTTTCCGTCACAGTAAATATGGAAGATGCTGGGAGTCACGGGGGTTAACCCCTATCAAGCTATACGGTTCAAAACTATCGGATGAAAGATTGAGACTCGACTGTGCACTCCGCAGTATTGTAAAATATCTTCATCAGTCATACCTGAAAGACTTTAAACATGAAAGTAATGTCTTTAACGCTCTTAATTTAAGTAATGGTATTGTCCTCCTTAACGCTCTGGATTGTTGTGCTAGCATTACTGACTGGCTCGCTGGTGTCAGGATGAATGGACCAATACTTCTGGTAAATTACACTGGACAACCTTGTATACAAGTGTCTTTCGATACCGTAAGCAAGATGGAGAAACTTGAAAACTAGATAACATTGGCACCCCATTGTACAGTGTTGATACGAAAAGCCAACTACAGAGAAGCTGATAGAAAAACAACACCAACAGGTTTTTATCAAGATGGGAGGCATTGAAAATGCATACTCAATGACCGTTTACATATGAGTAAGTTTTGGAAGTGTGTCATTGCGGAAAAGTCCTTCACAATGCAATGGGGAATTGATAGTTTTAAACGCGGTTCTCTGTGAAAACCAAGCGCATTATAAAAACGATCATGCATGCTCATCAATGATAATGGATCAAAATGGATACTACTTTTAAGAAGGTCATTTAAACCATCTATCACTGTAACAAAATAGATTTGGCGTGGCCTAAATAAAAGACGGTCAGTTAGTGCAGGTTGGTCACGTATGGTTTTAACTTATCGCAGGATTGTCAGGGAGATCATTGTTTATGAAGTTATTATCATATACATATGTGATAAGTGAAATTAAGCCTATTAAGAGTTCATTTCATGTAAATCCGTTGAGAATTAAGGAATTGACGGGTTTAAAAACGTTAATTACGTTAAACTATGTTGCTATTTTCATTTGGCCTATAAATGTATTGAAACTAGTTGTTGATTGTGAATAACGATTTGCACGGGAATTTTGCCTGTCATCAGGAGACCCAGGGGTTGATTGGTGCTATATAACTTACTCAAACATTTGTTTTGACCGTCAGTATCACAGGAGTTACCAGATGGTTTTCACTCGTTATAGTGAGTTAGTTGATGTGACCAATTCACACGGCATATGGGTATGTAAATTCTTAGTTATTGTGCAAAGGGGTTGTCGGCATAATTAAGGAATGGAATCTGTGCAAATTTACAATGTTAGGGATTGAGATAATTATTACATGATTGAATTGTTTAGAGAATTTCTGGTTCACGAAGTGAATGTTTTTTACAGAAATTGAGTCCGTTAGGAGCGAGACAATGTGTTATGCTATTGGGAAAGATATGTTTGTATGAAAAGGATAAGAATGGAAGTGGGAAATGTAAAAGGATATTAGTACAGAGATGAGCTACCATAGGAGTATAAAATGGTAGGCTGTTAGGTTTACGGAACATTATTGATATTATTGTAAGACATGGTTATTTATTACAATTTTAGCCGTTTTATGTCTATGGCTAGTCCATATCGATAGCCAGACAAACGAAGGTCCAAACGTAGAAGTTTGAAGAACCAGTGTGTGTGACACATTCCACAACTTAATAAGACGTCGTAACGGGGGACATTAGGAGGAGTGCCGTCATAGGACGTGTAGAACCATATATCCACAGTTGTGTGGCTTGTCGATCCCGGAATCCAAGGATATACGCGACGCAATGAATATAAGTACAACGACTCGGTGAAGTCGGGAAACGGATACAGTTGGATGTGAAGGACAACGTGTATGAACATTCCAAATACAGGGTACAGTAACGGAAGTGATGGGACAGTTAAGTGATTTGGGTGAAAGTGTGGATGAGAGTGCGTGAGTAGTTCTTTTGTTTATAGCCTCTCGATTTGTCAGGAAAGTTGATTATTCAAAATTGTATATATTTCATAACTGTAAATTAAACATATATTTTTATTCAACCATCGGCGTTCAATTCTACTTTATTGAGTTGTCGACCCTTGACCATCTTGTGACAATCACTATTTGGGGAACAGTGCATACATAGAACATACAAAGAACAGACTGCGAGGATGCGCTGGCTGGTCTTGTTCTACGCCGGTCGAACATTCATTGCGGTTGGTTTTTGCAGATCTACGCTCAAATACTCCTGAAAAGAGTAATCCGACTCACCAATATTTAAACAGTTAAGGTATTTATCATTTTCTAGATGTTTTTGTTCTGGGAGGATATTTGTGTAGCAGACGTGTAGATAAGACCCTTCTTTATGAATCGATGGTGGGGGTGGAGACATGGCTGTCTTACGTTCAGTGAAGCAGCTTTATATACGTGCATGTAGCTCACGGTTTCGTACGCTTCGCACTAGCGGTGCAATATCTGTTAATTGAACGTTATTTAACGTACACTTTCATTTAACACATTACTTGTTGGGTGTCTAACCACAGTGCTATACAAAGCTCACGGCTTGGTACTATTCACACCAGAGGTACGATAGCTGCTAATTAATTCTTGTAGTGGCTAACGTTAGTTAACGTACACATTCATTGACCGCATGTTTCCCCTTGTATCTAACGACAGTGCAAGAGGGCTTTCAGTGTTTTTATTCACGTTTGTGATGCAGTTTAGTAACACAACTTAACAAACCAACCCTGTCATAATGATGTGCGTACATTGTATATTTAGACCAGCCAGTCGTGTACCAAAGCACCCGTCTCACAATCCGATATATTCACAAACTTATGGTACGTCTGGGTGACAAATAGTATTACGTCTGGAAATGTGTAAATTTCGTTACAGAGATAAAAAATACATTGTGGAAACAAGTAGATATTGCTTAGTATGATTTTTTTTTATATTTCGACATTGTCTTCAAAAGAAGTCGGCTGCAAATAATGCGTCAATGTTGGGTGCTTCCACCTAAAACAAAGCTGAAACACTTGTTTTAGAGGGAATTATAAAAATCTTGCAAGGACATAATATCAGTATAAATGTGTGCATCATGTAACACCATATTTCTGGATATACATCACTGTTTTGAGTTGCTCACTGGTTCAGTGTTTGACACACCGAACAACTCAGAGGTCCGGGTACTGAAAATGTCTGAGGTGTTTTAAAGTGTCTTATACTCATCTAGAGATCAAGTAATGGTCCTTTCCAGGAAACAAAACATCACGAGTATCAGTGATAAACACTGAGCAAGTCAAATAACCAAATGTTCGGAAAGAGCTAGGGTTTGCATTCGGAGTCCCTCGTATCTAGATCAGAGACTACTAAATAAATACCTTCTGTATTTCAGTGTAAATCAACAAGTTTCAGCCCTCAATTATAACACTTTTATCCAGTTAGTCAGTTGGTACATGCACAATGACTAATACTACACACTGACAATGCAGTCAGTTAGAGATAAACATATTTCAAGTAAAAAACAAAATTGGGTTTCTTTCGGACTATTTCTGTAAAGCAGACCCTAATCTTTCTATTGACATTATTTGAATCTGTCAGGTATGTGTACACAGTGTACGTTAAAAAAAACGAATAAAGAGTTTGCCCAATCAGAACTTTTTGTCCCTTCAACCATATGAATTGTGATATTCTTGATATGTTTTGCTCGCTTTTTTCCATACCTAGGTATCAATACATTGATGTACTTAAATGTTATTTAGCAAAACGTGAGTTTTTATAGATGTAAAATGGGCTATAATTACCTGATATTACAATAACGAAATTTTCAAATTTCATTGACAGTCTGTCGAAATATGAACCCTTTCCCACACGGTTTAACATGTCAACAACAGTGGACTTTTGTTCACAACGGACAATTCCTCATTTTCCCACAATGTCTTTAACTTTTTAAAAGTCATGCTGTCGTTTATAGAGTGTTCATACGTGTATTTAGAGGTTTCCAAAGTCGTCTGCTGTATATAGATTTGTTATATTTCAGAAAGGTGTTAACCCTTTCCCATAGACAACAATTCAGCAGCATACGATTACAAATCTCTATATATGAAAATATAGTAGAGTTGAAGCATTGTGGAAAAAGGAGAACTTGTTCATTATGAGCAATTTCTTCTTTAATTACGATGCTTTCAAATCATCATATATCGTCTGTAAGAGAATAATGAATAGTGTTAAAGTAATAAAGGGTTCAGTACATAAAACTTATCATTTAAACGTAAATGTTGGAATGGTGGTTAGGTAGTTCGACTCGAGAGCGGGGTATCCCCTACATTTAAAAAAATAGGTATACTCCAGAAGGAGTTGCTTAAGCCTGTGATGATGCACTGTGTTAAATTATGAAAGGGTAACTCTATAAAAGTTATCATTACAACGGACACGTTGGTATGGTGGATAGATAGTTTGAATCGAATGCGGGGTATCCCCTAAATTTTAAAAAATTGTTATACTCAATGCAGAAGGGGTTACCCTTTTTGGCGCTTAAGCTTGTGATGATGCACTGTGTTAAAAAAATAAAAGGATAACTCTATAAAAGTTATCATTATAACGGACACGTTAGTATGGTGGTTAATTAGTTCGACTCAAGACCTTTAATAATAGGTAGACTCGTTGGGTATCACCAAGACATTTCCAATAGCTAGACTCCAGTTGAGGTTATCCTCTGTGGAGCTTAGAGCGCGGGGTATCACCGAGACATTTAAAAAATAGGTAGACTCAAGTTGAGATCACCCTCTGTGGTGCTTAGAGATCGTGGTATCACCAAGAAATTTAATGCTAGGTAGACTCAAGTTAGGGTTACCCTCTGTGGTGCTCAGAGAGCGGGGTATTACCAAGACATTTAAAATAGGTAACCTCAAGTTGGGGTTACCATCTCTGTTTAATTGAATAGTAGAGACCCTCTTTGGCACTTAGGCATGTGGTTACCCTCTTAAAAATAGGTTGACCGCGGTAAGGGTTACCATCTCTTATTTACTATTGAATAGTGGTGACCCTCTTTGGCGTTTAGGCCTGTGGTTACCCTCTCAATCTTTCAAAATAGGTTGACCCCAGTAAGGGTTACCATCTCTTATTTACTATTGAATAGTGGTGACCCTCTTTGGCGTTTAGGCCTGTGGTTACCCTCTCAATATTTCAAAATAGGTTGACCCCAGTAAGGGTTACCCCCTCTGTATAACTATTGAATAGTGGGGATCCTCCTTGGCGCTTAAACCTGTGGTTACCCTCTCAATATTGTAAAAATGGTTGACTCCAGTAGAGGGACCCTCTTTGGCGTTTAAGCCTCTGTGGATGCATCGATGTTAAGCAAAACATACATGTTGGAAGCGTCATTTACCCTAGATACGCCAAGATACAATGGAATACCATGAGAGTGGCTTTTAAAAAGCATTTAAACAACGACTGAGAGACTACTTACAACCATTTGTAAAGTATGTTAAATCCAGAAAAAATATTTAACTATAAACCTACCATTCTATCTAAGAAAACAAGTCGCAAGGTTCAGATGGTCTAGCCACACATTTTGTTTTGAATTCGAGAGGCATATTGGAATGGACAGAGAAGGTAGAAGTTGAATGTATTGTCTGCATTATTTTAACATTTATTGTATTGAAGAAAAATATCGGGTATGTGTTATATGCTTTCGATACTCAGATGTATGGGCATATGTGTCTTTTGTATTCTTTGTGTCTTTGGAGGTCTACTTATGACAGCTTTATTTCATTAATGAGCAGTACCGATAAATTGACCATAAGGAAATTTCACTTCAGCAGTCGTGAAAATGAAAGAGTCTCAATGAAGCCAACAACAGTACTTTACGCAGTTATATGTGACCAAACCTCGACTAAATAGTTTAATCATTTAATATTTAATATATACTCCTAAATATGTGTGTTATATGACAGCTCTGTATACTTAGTTAGGCATTGGATGATGGGCCAGTGGCCTTCATGTGCAAATAAAGGTTCACAACATCATGCAAAACAGCCTACCATTACTATAGTCTGCCGTTGATGTAATCGGTAATCAATGAAATAAAAAACATGTTTAAAATTAAAAAAACAAAAATTGCACGTTCTCCTATTGCCACAATGTTTTCAATAGTCATCTGCGGCGGATGTATTTAGTAAATGCATCTGCATATGGGAGAAAGTACGTTAATGGTAGATGTTCAGCAAATATTTAACCACAAACTTTGAAAAAATCACAAATGCAAAGCAGCTTTGCAACAATTGTAAACAAGTTAGTCGGATGCCATTTGCAGTTTCCTTCGTGATCTGAAATAGTTTTAAAGTTCTTCGGGAGACATTGAGCAACACATTCACGTCATTTGCAAACCGATTTAGCGAGTAACGAAAACCAAGATGATCTGTGCAACCACTGCAGGTACGAACCCACCTTGTTAATCATTTAATAAACCTGGATACGCAACTCCCTACAGTATGAACCCTCCTTGTAAATCCTTGTTAGTCCTTCAATTAACCTGGATACGAAACTACTTACGGTATGAACCCTCCTTGTTAATCATTCAATTAACCTGGATACGAAACTACTTACGGTATGAACCTTCCTTGTTAATCATTCAATTAACCTGGATACGAAACTACTTACGGTATAAACCTTCCTTGTTAATCATTCAATTAACCTGGATACGAAACTACTTACGGTATAAACCTTCCTTGTTAATCATTCAATTAACCTGGATACGAAACTACTTACGGTATGAACCCTCCTTGTTAATCATTCAATTAACCTGGATACGAAACTACTTACGGTATAAACCTTCCTTGTTAATCATTCAATTAACCTGGATACGGAACTACCTAGGTTACAAACCCTCCTTGTTAATCCTTAATAATCCTTCAATTAACCTGGATACGCAGCTACCTAAGGTACGATCCTATTTGTTAATCTGTGTTAATTATTTAATTAACCTGGATACGCAACTACCTACGGTACGAACCTTCCTTGTCAATCATTCAATTAGCCTGGATACGCAACTACCCACGGTATCAACCCTCCTTGTTAATCATTCAATTACCTGGATACGCAACTACCCACGGTATGAACCCTTCTTGTTAATAATTCAATTAAACTGGATACACAACTACCTTCGATAGGAACCCTCCTTGTTAATCATTCAATTAACCTGGATGCGCAACTACCCACGGTATGAACCCTTCTTGTTAATAATTCAATTAAACTGGATACACAACTACCTTCGGTACGAACCCTCCTTGTTAATCATTCAATTAACCTGGATACGGAACTACCTACGGTATGAATCCTCCTTGTTAATCGTTCCATTAACCTGGATACGCAACTACCTGCGGTATGAACCCTCCGTGTTAATCCTTCTTACTCATTCAATTATTTCAGTATTCTCGGTATGGTTTACCTGATAAATGGTGTTAACCCTTTTACACGTATATACGCATTAAAATGCAGCAGACACATAATGAAAACATTGTGGGAAAATATTAAATTACTTGTAACAACTGTAATGTTAATGTGAAAATAAATGTTCATGATAAGAGATATTTCATATTTGTATGCAGACATCTTCCAAATCGTCTCGAGGCGGAAACTCTAACTACTGCCCCGTCGTTATAGTTCTTATTTCACAAACTGATTTGAACCGGGAAACGTTTAAACAAGAGGTTTGGATTCTATCATATTATGATAACATTAATTGAGTCATGGGAAAACGTACTAATTGGCTTTTGTGAACAGTGTAGAACTAGATTAAACTGTGTATCCGTGCAATCTGTATATCCTTTTTATATATTATTTACATACACTTGTTAGAAGTTTCTGTTTAACTTATATATAATCTAATAAGGCTGAGCAGATGACCAGGCTGATATGAACCCTACACTGGTCAGAAATAACAACTTGTACCTGTTGTACGAGCAAAAATACTATAACAAATGGTAGTTACGGCTTTCTCTCCTTGTCGACCAAGGTTGTTGGGTTAGCGTTACGACTGACGCACTGGAGTTAGAATAAATGAACAAGTAGTATAGGTAACTTGCCCAGGAAACGTCGTGATATAACTGAACAAATGCTGAGAGCGGCGTAAAACACCAACCAATCAAATCAATCAAGCACAGACTAAATTTTCCTTTTCTGTCAAACTTGGCGGTATAATTGTTACTCATAAACCAGTGTTTTCTGTGAAACTTAGCGGTATAATTGTTCCTCACAAACGAGTGTTGCAGGTTCGTCATTTAAATAAATTTGAACTATCTTTAATGTAACAGTGAAACGAGCAAAGTATGACACAAGACAATTTTACCTCCTAGGTATGAGTCAAGAGACCTTTGTCCATAACTACCCATAAATGGGGATATATGATGTACGAAGTAACCTCGGCTAGCGACAATGGGGATTGCCATGAGTATGCAAATGATGTTCGGTGACTAGAATTACGAACGATTTAGATAAGATTGTATTCGTAAACAGTAGCTTTATGCGCAAAATTAAACATTACGTTATCAAAGCAAACGTTATTTGTGAATACAATAACTACCATGTATTTTAAATAACCTAGACAGACACAGTTTAAATAGTACACCGGAAATCTCTGTATCAGATTATGTCTTTTTTTCTACATTAGAGTGTCATTTTACTTGTCAAATGTTGAAGCGTGTATTAATATTGTACATTTTATGAAAGTTAAATGACTACCTGATTCGCATCGGAAATTCACACAACATTCTTTCTAAGTGGTAAGCCTCTGTGGTGTAATCGTAGAGCGTCCGCCTCGGGTGCGGAAGGTTGAGGGCCGGGTCATACCAAATACTTTAAAAATGGTTGAAATGGCTGCCCTCCTAGGCACTCAGAGCTACAGGGTTAGCATTACGACTGACTGGATGATGTCAGGATAAATAAACCAGTAGAACTAGTAACTAACCAATGAAACGCAATGGTAACTGAACAATTGTTGAAAGCTAGGTTAAACACCAAACAAGCAACCAATCTATCTTTATAAGCGAGTATTTAAATTAGGTGGTCTTGTCCACTCCTCCCTCCCCCTCGCTCCACCTTTTATATATATATCTCTCTCTCTCGCTGTCCCTCTCTCCCTTTCTCTCTCTCTATCTCTCTCTCTGTGTATCTCTCGCTCTCCCTCTCTCTCTTTCTCTTTCTCTCTCTGACTTTCTTTCTCTCTATCGCTCTCTATTTTTGTCTCTCTCTCTCTACATTCGGTCTCTCTCTCTCTATATATATATATATATATATATCTCTCTCTCTCTCTCTCTCTCTCTCTCTCTCTCTCTCTCTCTCTCTCTCTCTCTCCCTCTCTCTCTCTCTCTCTCTCTCTCGATTACTTTGATCCAGATACTTTAAACTTCACAGTTTAAAAATTCCAAATTGGTTTATGACAAATATATCGTGAACTCTTTGACCAACAGTCTTTAAACTTTAGAAGATGATTTCTAACGTGATAACTTACACCACCTTGCTGAAATACACCACCTGGTCAACATGGGATTGTAGCCTGCTCATAGGAAATAATATCATGTGGGGTACACGTGCGAAAAAGATAGTGAAGAAAGACAAATTTATGTAAACATGCCGCCTAGACAGTTTAAACTGATGGCGTTAAACTACAACCAAATAATCCACTACACAACAACAAGTCTTACGAGTGGGAAGAAATAGGGGAAGTCCCCATTTATTTTATAAAGACACGGGATGGTAATACCCTTTTCTTTACAGATTTTTATTTAAGTCCCTGTTCGTACATGAGATGAATACCTCCATTTCAATAGATATTATTTGATATCTGGGGATGAATTCATGGACGAGTTGTCAGAAAATGTCAAACATTGATTCAAATCATTACAATTATGTTGCAATGTAGTGTTTGATGCATTCACTCTTTTTGAAACACTATGCGAAAATAATATAATAATTCTAAATTCCTCTAAATTCCAACTCGTACCAAAACATTTCCATTTTCGTTTGCTCTCCGTAAAAAAAAGGGTATTAAAACGGATGCCCTTGAACAATGAAAATATCTAGGTTATGCATTTCATTCTCAATTTAGTACAGTTGAGAAGTAAATATATTTTGTCTCAAATATGAAAAACATATTGGCATCTCTCTCTGTCACTCTGTCTGTCTCTTTCTCTTTCTATATATATAGTTGTGTCTTTCTCTCTCCGCATCTTCCTCTGTCTTTCTCTCCTCTCTCTGTTTTTCTCTCTACCTTATCTCTTCAATCCTTTCTCTCTCTCCTCCCCCTGTTTTTCTCTCTACCCCATCTCTTCCAGTCTCTCTGTCGCTCTGTCTGTCTGTCTGTCTGTCTGTCTGTCTGTCTGTCTGTCTGTCTGTCTGTCTCTCTCTCTCTCTCTCTCTCTATCTCTCTCTATCTCTCTCTCTCTCTCTCTCTATCTCTCTCTATCTCTCTCTCTCTATGTCGCCCACTCCCTCTCTCTCCCTTTTCTCCTTCTCTCTCCCTTTTCTCCTTCTCTCTCCTACTCGCCATAACCCTCTCTCTCTCTCTGTCTCTATCTCACTCTCTCTATCTCTCTCCCCCTCTCTCTCTCTGAATCTATCTCTCTCTCTTTCTTTCTCACTCTCTCTTTCACTGTCTTTCTCCCCTTCACTTTCCACCTAAAACAAATACGCAGCAGACGACTTTGAAACAATCTAGTTAAGTATAAAAAGTTATAAATGAAAGAGTGCTATTTAAAAGAATTATCACATAATGTGAAAAATGGAAAATTTCTCATTAACAGCATTTTCTCCTTTTACCATTATGCAAGGCTAGAAACTTTCGACCTTATCATTCACCCTCTTCTGATACAGACGACGAAAACTCATGAATGTCTTCCTTTCTCGCGAAGTATACTATTAAAACTAGATTGTAGGCTCATATCTTCAAGATCGATCATGCTTTGCTTACGATGTGTTTGAAGCAGACGAATCGGAAAAGCTTGTGATCCGGTAGACGATCTAAGAATATGTATGAACAACGTTTAAAAGGGTCGAAACTACTTGGTTTTAAAATAACCCATGTATTTTCGATGAGCCAGAACATGTCAAATCATACATGTATTGCGATATCTATTTCAACACTACACCAGTCGGGTATCGTAAGGGACAGATTGCACCAAATTTATCAATTCCACCGTGTGGTTGATATACTTATAGCCTCTACATGACTAATCTCTTTCTTTCCCTTTTCTTTAATATGTACATTTAGATTTACATCTATATAAATGTCATTTGATAACATGTAGCACAGATAACGCTGACTGCAACCATTGTCAGGCTGATCTCGTCAAAACCCAAGAATAAAACCAGTTCGTGTATTGAAATGCAAATTCGTCTCTAAGTGACATCTACGGTTGAGTTTACAGGCTGTGTATATGTCGCTCTGGTATTGGTAACAATTAAAGGACTTTTGAGGTTTTTACATATCATGATAGGTTGAAAAGGATTCATTATGGGTATCAAAATTGTCATATTTCAGACGGATAGTTACATGTATATAAAAGTAACAATTTTAAGCAACAATATAGATCTTAGAAGATGAAACATTTACTTTAAAAAAGGTAGTAGACTTCCTCCGTTGGTATCATTGTTGTTGAGCATAACGTACAACTAGTTAGTCGTTGTAAAGAAACACTATCTGATCGTAATTTACTAAGAACACGCAATGACATTACTGAACTAGTTTACCGTAAAAGCATAATGAGGGCCAATTGATTCAATGTAGTGTGAATAAAATTTGGATTTGCTTTACGCCGCTTTCAACATTTCTTATATCAATTCCTGTGTTAGTTACCAGTACTACTGGTTTATTTATTCTCGCACAAGCGAGTCTGTGGCACTGCTAACCCAACAAACCTGAGCACCAAGGAGGAAAAGTCATTACAATGTAAAGTCGTTATAACGCGAAGAAGGGAGTTTTAATGCAAAACAAGGCATGATAATGCATATCAAAGGCGTAATATTGCGAAATGCGAAAACAAGGTGTAGTAAAACGAAGTAAAGGCGCTATAACGCGAAAGAAAGACGTAATAACGGGAAAGAAAATGCGTTTTAATGAGAATGAAAGGAGTATTGCCGCAGACAAAAAGCGTCGTAAAACGAAAGAAATACGTAGTAACGCGAAAGAAATTGCGTTCTTATGCGTAAGAAGGCGTAGTAACGCATACAAAATGTGTAATATCGTGGAAGTAAGGCATAGTAACACGAAGTAAAGGCGCCATAACGCTAAAGAAATGCGTAGTAATGCAGACAAAATTAGTAGTAACGTGGAAGAAAGGCGTAGTAAAGCGAAATATAGGCTGAGTAACGCAATACAAATCGTATGTATATGTAAACGCGAAAAGGAAGACATATTTACTCGAAAAGGGGCATCAAAAATGGCGTCATAACACCTTTTAGGGATATAAAAAAATAAAAAATACAGGCTTAAATACATATTTATTCATATTCATGGTGTTGACATTGTGTGATGTTTCAAAGTACGAATCTCATCAACTTGCATTTCTGACTAGGAGTTAGTAACACAATTATTTCAACTGCATTAGCTCATTTAGACGGAGTTATCATTAGCATGTCTGCATTGAAAAGGAAGTCAAAATCACTCGGCTTTTCCGGAGAAAGACTCATTCAGTTTTACTTGACGTTGCTAGATTCATTAGTTCTAAGCTTGAAACATCGGGTTCCTTGCACGGTTATCGCTGGATGCATTTAAAGTGAAAAGAATTTGGATACAATGTTCCCAGGGATACTATTTAGTATTTACCAAACTGATTGACTTGAAAGGGTTGGACAACAGAAAACAATGGTGCATAAGGAAACGGCAATATTCAAGTCGAGGACCTAATTTTGTTTGGCATATGGACTCTCAGGGTTGAAAAAGAGTCTGTAAATAAGTAATCGATTTATATATACCTAAACAGGCATTATATCGCCTTCATCCCGCGTAACTTCGCCATTATCTCGCGTAAGTACGCCAGCTATTTGCGTTAATAAGTATTTGCTAGCGTTATTACGCCGTTCTGTCACGTAATAACGCATTTTTGTAACGCATTTGAATCGCGTTACTACGCATTTCTTTCTTAAAATAATGCTTTTATAAGCGTGTATACGCCTATCATTCGCGTTAATACGCGTGTTTCGCTTTAAAACGCTTGTAATCCGAGGTACTACGCCTTTCTTCGCATTATTACTTACTTTGCCTTAGTATGCATTGTTTCGCGTCACTACGCTTTCTTTTAATAGTATTAATCTTTTTTCGAGTTATTACGACTTTGCAATATGTTTTTCTCCCAGATGGTCCAAATATGCTTTCGTAATATCGTGTTAGTATTTTAATACATAAACTTTGTACAATTTTATCTTGCGCGAAAAGTGTAAGTGATAATAGAGATATCCAACCGGGTCGAGTTATTATGAGTAACTAAAAGAGTGTACACGTTCTTTTAGCGAAATATTACTTTTCAGGTGACACATGCTTCCACACCCAGCCCGCTCTGTTGCTATATCGAAAACTAGGGTGACAATAATGGATTGATATTTAATTAAAAAAACATAAGAAGAAATTCATTTAGTGGCCCCATACCTAAAATAACTGATATGACACATACGCCAGACACAAGTCAAACGATAGAGTAAGTAAATAATGTAATAACCTTGTGTGTTAAAAGTATTGAACCTGTTTAAACCATGGTCATTTGTGTTACTATTTGATGTTTTGAACTGTTTGTAAGGTAAACAAAAATATGATTTGTTGTTCACTCTAATAATATTCAATGTCTCTAATGTTGTTAGACTAGAAACAGTCGTTTAAGTTAAAGTCTTTATCAGCACTGAATTCCCACGTTTTCTGTCTGTCTGGTCGTCTGTGTCTGCCTGTCTGTATACCAATATCTTAAACAGAACCATATGCAACCTTTATAGGAATATGCAAGTACAAGTATATTCATGGTATTATACGTGTCTACCTTTGATTATGTGGCATCGCGTTCGACTCATGCTTAAGAATAAAGTGTAAACATAGTCATAAACTGAAAACTCGTAAGCGTTTTTGATCTACACTCTCACTTTTTCACTTAAATGGTGTTAACATTATGTAAAAATAGTCATAAACTGAAAACTCGTATGCGTTTCTGATCTACACTCTCACTCGAATGGTGTTAACATTATGTAGAAAAAGTCAGAAACTGGAAACTCGTATGCGTTTCTGATCTACACTCTCACTCAAATGGTGTTAAAATTATGTAAAAATAGTCAGAAACTGAAAACTCTTATGTGTTTCTTATCTACCCTCGTACTTGATTGGCCTTTATATTATGCACAAATAGTCATAAATTGTAAACTACAAAATTGTTTCTGAGTTTCCCTCGCTTTTGGGCTATACTACTTTTTTGGTGAACAAAGAAATAATGAAATAGACATTGCATATTGAACATTATAAAACAAAATTGCACCTTTAGCTAAATTGAGTAATTATCATCCTGTGTCCATTGTTGAACCGTTGTGCGACGTCCGTCATCAACATTAACTATTGAATCTCCAGAGGCAATAAGTCTCACCCAATCTTAACTAAACTTCCATAAAATCTCGGTCAACTTAGACACTTGGTCAGATGGGGTCAAAACAAGGTCACAGGTCATACATAAGAAAATACTTGAAACTCTTTAGAGTCTATTTTTTTCACTTCATCTGCACTAAAGTTCTTCAGAACATTCTATATCATTTAATATCGGTCAAGGTCGAAACTTGGACTCATAGACTAGGTGACTATGTCAAATTTTATAGAAACCCTTTAAAACTATATGTGCCACTTTTTTCAACCGATTGTTTACAGAACATCCATCTACATGATATTTCGGTAGAATTAAAACTGGATCAGGTTGAGTCAAAAATTAGATCACTCGTTCAAAGTTTAAACAAATCTTGTGAGCCTGCTAGAGGCCACATTTCTCATCCGATCTTCATAAAAGAACATATTTACCTATTAAATATGGGTTACGTTTGAAACAGAGTCGCGATGTACCATTAACTAGGTCACTATGTCAAAATTAAGGATTTTTTGTGAAAAATCTGTAGTTCACATCTCTCATCCACATCTACATGAAATTACATCAGAACGTTAATCGCTATCAAATCTCACTCAAGTTTGAAAGAAGTGTATATCAAATTTAAGACTAAGTCACAAGGTCATTTTAATAAGAAAATCATTGTGAATACTCTACAGAACTCATTTCTGTTATCTATAAATAAAATACATCAGCATATTCAACTTTACGAAATATCGGACAGGTTGGAAATTTGGTCACATAGAGTCGAAAACAAGGTGACTAGTTCAAAATTAAGACACACCTTGTGAACACTCCAAAGGTCACATTTGTCATTCAATGTTCATGACAGTTTATCATAGTTTTAGCTTCATCAGAATATACGACATCTTCAAATCTTTAATCAAGTAAGACCGGCTATGCGAAAAGGTACAAGTTGGCATTTTGAACAGTGTAGGTTCAGATCAACACGTACATCTGCTTCGTCTAATCATAATATACACACATTGATAACGTTAATGGACATTTAAGTAATATTTGATCTATGAATATATTGATCGGACTATGCAGAACTAGTTCAGAAACTACAGTATTTAAAAAAGCCAACATGTTTCATCGACGAATGAAGATTAGCACGTTTAAGCATTGGAAATGAAAATACAAAGTAATACAATGCTTGGAGAAATTATTGTTTTCCATTTTTAGGACAGTTTCGGCTGGTTCATGTTTCTGATAAAAAACATATTTATTCTCACAGTTAGTCATACTCATCACGCAAAACTGCACATTATCGCCACCAGACTGTTTACATCAAACATAATATTATTGGGTTTGCATTATGGGGAACTCACTAAGGCCAGGATAATGGACCGGTACTGTGTCTTCCGGTAGTGTATATAATAATATCGGGAAACTTGAAAGACGGATAACATTGGCACCCAACCGTACAGTCTCGATACGTTAAGCCAACCAAAGAAAACTAATAGCAATATCACCCACAGGCTTTTCTGAGGTGGGAAACAATGAAAATGCATGTTAAATCTACTTTGACCCATGGCTACGTTTTGGTAGTTTGTCACTGCGGGTAAGTCTTCAAAGTCCATTGAGGAATTGAAATTTAAAAGAGTGGTTCTCTGCGAAAACCAACCTTATTACACATGCTTATAGAAACTACCATGCCTGAGCATCAATGCTAATGGATCCAAATGGACTGCGTGGATACTATTTGTAAACGACGTGTTAATTAATCATTATATGGTAGTATGAAGGTTAACATTGTAACCCATATATCGAAATGTGTAATGACAAAGGCCCGTGCACATGTTCTCACCTTTTCTCACTTATAGCAAGGCAATCCACATAATATAGCCTCCATTGTACAGGTAGGCATGTCTGAACGGTGGACATGTAGGTTCAGATCAGCCCGTACATATAGTGCGTCTTATCATCATCTATGCACAGACTGATTTGAATCTGTGCCCCGTTTACACTTTGTGTCTGTTCCAAGTAATGGACTCTAATGCAAAAATAGGAGACACAACATGAAGCCAATTCTTGGCTCGAACCTGGGACCTCGCGCTCCTAATTCGATTACTGTATCCACGGAGTACAGGTGTGTACATGTATAAGTTAGTACTGTGACACACAAAGCTAAAGCTAGCAGCGAAGCCCCGAATAAAAATAATTAGTGATGAATGCATTTCTTATTTATCAGAGCCTGTTTGTATCACAAAAGCTGTTCTTTTACAGTTATTCATTTGTTGTCATGCCACGCAAAGATAATTACGAATAATACGGTACACAGTTGGACACTCCACCGCTTTTAAGCGGGTAAACGTTTAACACTTCTGATTTTAAGCGAGGCGAGAAAAGGATCGCCTACGTATACGAAAATCCTTCTTCCGTAACCAGCGAAGTATTGGTGTTGTAGTACACTACTCCTACGACAATTGGTCCTGAACCTCCTTGCATTATGCGTTAAATATGATGCACTAATAGTGTCTGTCAGTTTAATCTCATGTGGTTCTCTATTAACTTAAGAAATATTTAATTGCTGTACCCAGTACGGTACTCTAAAACATATAATTTATACGATTTCAGGATATACCTTTAACATTTATTTTGTCTTGGGAATCAAAAAATATTTTTTAAGAAGTACATATCATTACGATCACCCTTTCTACTACAATTTACCAGAATTTCAAGAAAATCGGTGTAGCTGCTTTTTAGTAAATCAGAATTCCGTTTTACCGATGTCGCGCGTGTAACGCGCATTGCGATATTTTAGATGAAACGCACTTAGCGGAATTAAAGTTGATAAACTTTTTTTTCACAATAATTATCAACTTTATGGTATCATGAAATCTACTCCCTACTAAAAATGAATATTTTATTTCTTCCCGAATAGTTATTTTATTGCAAATTATACAGTATGTAAATAGACATAATACGGGATACAGGAAAATCATACTTGGAAATCTGTTTATATATATAATATATAAACGAGGGGTAATCTAAAAGTAATAGAACTTTCTTAGTGATTCTTGTATTAGTTAATACATATTTCGGAAATTCATACCATATGTATATTTGTTTTTGCTCTACCTTATGGCGATTTAATATTTCTAATATTGTCATTAGTTTATTTATAAACCGTTGTCATTATTTTATTTATAAATCGTTGTCATAGAAACGAGTTGATGTATAGGCGGGCCACAGCGTAATTTTACAAGAAAGTACTTTGGACCTTTGGACCATTTATGGTGTTCAGTCCCTTTAAGCTGTGTATATTTTGAATATACACAAACAGAAGATACCGAAAATGTGCATGATATTAATTTGTTGTTATATTGTTCTAATTACAAAAGTTTATTGTTTTTGTTCCATAATAACCCTCAAATAGTAAAGTTGTTTAGCGACGTGCAAGAACGTCACGTAAAAAAACCGTCAAATGAACAATTGCAAAATGCAAAATAGTAAAATTATATAACAACGTAGACAAATTTGAACTGTTTATTCAGTGGAGTTCACCAGGAGTCAAGCAGTCACTAGCGATGTATACATACACTTTTGTTTATGGTTGAAAGAGAGAAAATGTCACTTGCAAAGGAGCTAGTTCTGACGTTGGAAGGAACAGTTTGAGTGTCGTTTTTTCCCCATAATTATTGTCATTTGTTACACATAACATGTTACACATTTCGGTGAACAAAGGTTACGGAATATATGTCTTTAAGCAATGGCTTTTGGGGAAGTTGATGCCACAATTGAGTGGATATAATGTTGTTAAAATATTTATTTACGTTTTCAAACCTACTCGTTTCCCTCCAAATGGCGACGCCATAGTGACGTTACTCCCGTGGCCCGCCCCAATTGTACTCACAATTTTCATAATCTTGACCGAAATGTTATTTGTCAACCGATTATTCAAATATGTGTCATGTATGGCAGAGAAAAGTGAACTTTTGAACAATTAAGGAGATTAATTTCTACATGTTTGATTTATGTCGAAATTACATTTAAATTTCTATTACTTCTGGATTTCCCCCCTCCCCCCCCCCCCCCCCCCCCCCCCCCTCGAATATACTTACATATCTATTTTGCTGTGTAAATGTTGCATACCTGAAATCTGAAATGTAATTATCTTCGCATGAATAAGTTTCAACCCGTCACTACCCATTAATTTACGAAAGTTGTATATGTTGCGTTACTGATGCACAATTCTCACGATAGGACATATTGATATTGATGAAAATATTATTCTCGCTATCTCGTAACAATGCAAGTATTCTTTTGTTGTATTGTAAATGTATTTACTATATAAATTGCAATATCGTAGCTACTTTGAATCTTTAAAGAGAAGCAAATGAATACAACCTTCCATTATTCATTAGGGTATAGCTTACTTAAAAGATTGAAACTGATCATGTGTGTTCATTTTATTACCCTGGATGGGTATCTAGCTATAATTCTGCAGTGTACGTTCCGAAGCGCGACAGACGTTTAACAGCATTATGATTGATTAAAAATCAGCTTGATATATTCTTGAAATTTCAGAAAATGTTAGACGAACATGTGTCCTAAAGTATATATCTTTTAAATAAAAATCTCTCGGGCTTATTTTTAATAAATCAGAAATAATCTTATAATTGTTAAAATGTTTTGGCGAAACTTTACTTTTAATTCGCATTTAGTTATCTAATTTGTCATGGCAGATGCATGGAATTTATATCAGCACGCAGGAAATTCTATTCCCTATTGTTTGCCATCTATTCTATCCGAATATCACTTTACACGAGAAAGTTATTCCAAATGTATAATTCCAGCTTAACCGATGCGGAACGTGATTATTGTGACGTCAACGCATGACGGTAATGACAACTGCAAATTTCCAAATATAATGAACATTAAGCTTAAAAACGCCGGCGTATTTATCGGTTGGCAAATACTGATGTGGTGGATCACGAGAAAAATCATTTCTGAACCTGTCTCTACCTGAGACCAGGTCGTTTTAGACGTTTTTCTGTGGAAATTATAGCCCGAATCGAGCGAGGGGGTAAAATGGCGTTACACACCTTGTCATTATTATAACACTATATGGACGTATAGAGGGGCTATTTATAGTAACACGTGTGGGATTCCCCAAATTACCATTACGATTATTTTTATCAAAGCTCATAGACAATATAGAGAGACTTTTTTAGTATTTTAACGAGGTATTGTGTAATTTTTCGCATTTTTTGCTGTAATTGAAATTCGGCCTGTGCTCTAACAGCTGATTTGTTTCCGTCTTCAATTTTCCCTGGTTGACACAACATCTAATGAAAATTCGCTATTCCTCTTTTGTTTTAGGTTTAGCATTATGCGCTTAGTAAGTATGATTTTCTAGGTCCGTGTATTTAAATTATTTTTTCCGGAATACTTTCATGAAAATGTCGTTATGAATCAAGTATGACGTCATGTATGTGTTATAACATTTCGCGCGTTTTTATTATGATTGTGTGTTTAATGTAGAGCAGTGTTAGCGAGTAATTTAGGGTTGCGCTGAGTCTTAACAACGCATTTCTCTATGGATACAAAAGGAAATATATGGCTGACATCACAATTTTATAATCTGAACATTAAGCTTTTGAAATATAATATTCTCATATATGCTTAAGTTTCATAACGATTTGTCAAAGGAACGTTGTAACATTAATGTCGTGTCAAAACTTTCTGAATGGCCCTCGTATACTCTATTGTCTCTGGTAAGACATATGACGTTGTTGTTAAGCCTAACCCGACCTGGAAGCCGTGCTGATACAGCTGTGGGAACGGATGGTCTAAGTTTAAGTACTGAGAAGTGTAATAGGGCGGTAGTGAGATACGTCTATATGCTTCTTACCCTTTCCTTTGAAAATAGGTATATATGATTAGGCCCTTATTCCACTCTGTTGGTAAAATTTCATGATTGAATAATTTTGTGATATACATTGCTAATACTTCTCCTCCATGTATTATGTGTTCGTTCAATATGTGATCATTACCTGGTGACTTTTCCTTCTTAAGGGTTTTAATTTGCATTGTAATTTATATTGGTTCAAAAGGGCTGTCCATTACTAGGTTGGGAGTTTGGGATGTAGATTGACGTTGATATAAATCAAGACTCTCTAGTATATACTTTTCAGAATGTCCTTCAATAATATTATAATTTGGTGTGTATACCTGTTTGAAATGCTGGGCAACAGCGTTAGCCATTGCCCATTTTCACTGATCGCACAGTAATGTAAAACTTATATATGCATTTTCCCCGTAGTGACACAATTCATCTTAAACTTTCCTACTCAACCTTTAACATGATAAAACTACAGGATATATATAGATTTATCCATAAATGTACGTTTTATCTCAATCGCTATAGACACGCATTGATAACTAGCGAGAAACAGAGACAGAGACACAGACAGAAATAGAGACAAAGAGAGACATAAGCATAGATACACAGACACATACACATATACAGAGACAGGCAAACAGATAGAGAGACACACAAAGAGATAGAGAGAGAGAGAGAGAGGGAGAGAGATAGAGAAGGGGTGACTTTTCCTGCTTAAAGGTTTTAATTTGCATTGTAATTTATATTGGTTCAAAAGGGCTGTCCATTACTAGGTTGGGAGTTTGGGATGTAGATTGACGTTGATATAAATCAAGACTCTCTAGTATATACTGTTCAAAATGTCCTTCAATAATATTAGAATTTGGTGTGTATACCTGTTTGAAATGCTGGACAAAAGCGTTAGCCATTGCCCATTTTCACTGATCGCACAGTAATGTAAAACTTATATATGCATTTTCCCCTTAGTATTTATCGGTTGGCAAATACTGATGTGGTGGATCACGAGAAAAATCATTTCTGAACCTGTCTCTACCTGAGACCAGGTCGTTTTAGACGTTTTTCTGTGGAAATTATAGCCCGAATCGAGCGAGGGGGTAAAATGGCGTTACACACCTTGTCATTATTATTACACTATATGGACGTATAGAGGGGCTATTTATAGTAACACGTGTGGGATTCCCCAAATTACCATTACGATTATTTTTATCAAAGCTCATAGACAATATAGAGAGACTTTTTTAGTATTTTAAAGAGGTATTGTGTAATTTTTCGCATTTTTTGCTGTAATTGAAATTCGGCCTGTGCTCTAACAGCTGATTTGTTTCCGTCTTCAATTTTCCCTGGTTGACACAACATCTAATGAAAATTCGCTATTCCTCTTTTGTTTTAGGTTTAGCATTATGCGCTTAGTAAGTATGATTTTCTAGGTCCGTGTATTTAAATTATTTTTTCCGGAATACTTTCATGAAAATGTCGTTATGAATCAAGTATGACGTCATGTATGTGTTATAACATTTCGCGCGTTTTTATTATGATTGTGTGTTTAATGTAGAGCAGTGTTAGCGAGTAATTTAGGGTTGCGCTGAGTCTTAACAACGCATTTCTCTATGGATACAAAAGGAAATATATGGCTGACATCACAATTTTATAATCTGAACATTAAGCTTTTGAAATATAATATTCTCATATATGCTTAAGTTTCATAACGATTTGTCAAAGGAACGTTGTAACATTAATGTCGTGTCAAAACTTTCTGAATGGCCCTCGTATACTCTATTGTCTCTGGTAAGACATATGACGTTGTTGTTAAGCCTAACCCGACCTGGAATCCGTGCTGATACAGCTGTGGGAACGGATGGTCTAAGTTTAAGTACTGAGAAGTGTAATAGGGCGGTAGTGAGATACGTCTATATGCTTCTTACCCTTTCCTTTGAAAATAGGTATATATGATTAGGCCCTTATTCCACTCTGTTGGTAAAATTTCATGATTGAATAATTTTGTGATATACATTGCTAATACTTCTCCTCCATGTATTATGTGTTCGTTCAATATGTGATCATTACCTTGTGACTTTTCCTTCTTAAGGGTTTTAATTTGCATTGTAATTTATATTGGTTCAAAAGGGCTGTCCATTACTAGGTTGGGAGTTTGGGATGTAGATTGACGTTGATATAAATCAAGACTCTCTAGTATATACTTTTCAGAATGTCCTTCAATAATATTATAATTTGGTGTGTATACCTGTTTGAAATGCTGGGCAAAAGCGTTAGCCATTGCCCATTTTCACTGATCGCACAGTAATGTAAAACTTATATATGCATTTTCCCCTTAGTGACACAATTCATCTTAAACTTTCCTACTCAACCTTTAACATGATAAAACTACAGGATAAATATAGATTTATCCATAAATGTACGTTTAATCTCAATCGCTATAGACACGCATTGATAACTAGCGAGAAACAGAGACAGAGACACAGACAGAAAGAGAGACAAAGAGAGACATAAGCATAGATACACAGACACATACACATATACAGAGACAGGCAAACAGATAGAGAGACACACAAAGAGATAGAGATAGAGAGAGAGGGAGAGAGATAGAGAAGGGGTGACTTTTCCTGCTTAAGGGTTTTAATTTGCATTGTAATTTATATTGGTTCAAAAGGGCTGTCCATTACTAGGTTGGGAGTTTGGGATGTAGATTGACGTTGATATAAATCAAGACTCTCTAGTATATACTGTTCAGAATGTCCTTCAATAATATTAGAATTTGGTGTGTATACCTGTTTGAAATGCTGGACAAAAGCGTTAGCCATTGTCCATTTTCACTGATCGCACAGTAATGTAAAACTTATATATGCATTTTCCCCTTAGTGACACAATTCATCTTAAACTTTCCTACTCAACCTTTAACATGATAAAACGACAGGATAAATATAGATTTATCCATAAATGTACGCTTTATCTCAACACGCATTGATTACTAGCGAGTAAATACTGTCCCGTTATATCTATATAATCAGTTTTCAACTTATATTGGGCAGGATTTAGGACAGTGGATTCTGTAGGAAATCGGAACGGTAACATTAGATTCAAGTTATTATACAGAAGCGTAAAGATGTTTGTGGCCTATGCTTAATTTTTCCCAAATGTATCTAATATTAAAGGCATGAAAACAACATGTTTTAATGACAACACTTATTTAATGCAGATACAATAATTTTAACGACAATAAACAGCTTGTACGACATTCAAATTAGTATAGACAGACTTCAACCAAATCTGTAAGTTTTGGAAACGTCGAAAGTCTATACAGATTTGGTTGGAATCTGTCTATACTAAGTTGAATGTCGTAAAAGCTGTTTATTGTCTTTAACATTATTTTATCTCCATTAAATTAGTGTTGTCATTTATACATGCTGTGTTCATGCTTTTACTATGTGTTTATACAGATTTAAATTTTATTTTACTACTGGTTAGGCAGAGTGTCTATACAGATTTGATTTTGATTTTTCTACTGGTTCGACAGAGTGTCTATACAGATTTAAATGTCAATATACTACAGGTTCGACTTCATGTCAAAAGAAGTCTTTACTGATTTAGGTCTCTACTCATGTAGTCTCTAAGTCATATTATTCGTTAAAAACTGTCTATATATATTTAAAAGAACGCTAGTTACTCACTAGTCATTTTACAATGCGTGTCTATACAGATTTGACTTTAACTTTTCAATAAGTTCGACAGTGTGTCTATACATATTTGAATACTGTTCGACAGTGTGTTTATTCAGATTTGAATTTGATTGTTCAATAGTTTCGATCAGTGTGTTTATACATATTTGATTTTGATTTTTCAATAGGTTCGGCAGTGTGTCTATACAGATTTGAAGATGATTTTCTACCGGTTCGACAGAGTGTTTATACATATTTGAATGTCAATTTACTACAGGTTCGACTTCATGTCGAAAGAAGTCTTTACCGATTTAGGTCTCAACTCATGTAATATCAGTCTCTAATATTTGTTGAAAACTGTCTATATAGATCTAAGAGGACATTAGTTACTCGCTAGTCATTTTAAAATGCGTGTCTATACATATTTGAATTTGATTGTTCACTAGGTTCGACAGTGTGTCTATACAGATTGGATTTTGTTATAGGTCCGATAGCGTGTCTATACAGATTTGAATTTGAATTTTCTTTTGCACTAGGTTCGACAGAGTGTCTATACATATTTGAATGTCAATATACTACAGGTTCGACTTCATGTCAAAAGAAGTCTTTACCGATATTATGTCTCAACTCATGTAGTCTCTCAGTCTTTAACAAATGTTGAAAACTGTCTATATATATCTAAAAGGACACTAGTTACTCGCTAGTCATTTTAAAATGCGTGACTATAAAGATTTGACTTTGACTTTTCAATAGGTTCGACATTGTGTTTATACATATTTGAATACGGTTCGACAGTGTGTTTAAACAGATTTGAATTTGTTTTTTCAATAGGTTCGATCAGTGTGTCTTTACATATTTGAATTTGATTGTTCAATATGTAAGACAGTGTATCTATTCAGATTCGAAATAGATTGCAATAGGTTCGACAATGTGTCTATTGACTTTTCAACAGGTTAGACAGTGTGTCTATACAGATTTGAATTAGGTTTTTCTTTTTCAGTAGGTCAGACGGTGTGTCTATACATATTTGAATTTGATTTTTCAATGGGATCGACAGAGTGTCTCTACATTTTTGAATGTCAATATACTACAGGTTGAATAATTGTTGAAAACTGTCTAAATAGATCTAAAAGGACACTAGTTACTCGCTAGTCATTATAAAATGCGTGTCTATACATAATTGACTTTGATTTTTCAATAGGTTCGACAGTGTATCTATACAGATTTGAATACGGTTCGACAGTGTGTTTATACAGATTTGAATTTACTTTTTCAATAGGTTCGATCAGTGTGCCTATACAGATTTGAATTTGATTGTTCAATATGTTCGACAGTGTGTCTATACAGCTTTTGGTTTTTTCAAAAGGTTCGACAGTGTGTCTATACAGATTTGAAGTATTTAAAGGACTTTTTTGGAATTCCACAAATAGGTTTCATTGAAATTATAGTCAGTGCTATCCACACATATCGGTGGATAATGTAAAAGATTTGTAAAATCACGTATACATAGGTATAGGTATATGACTGTTTTCACAATAGGGTACTTCGTCGGTTACTATCAAGTTTAATCAGAATAAAATGATTTTCAAATTCAACAGGGAGATTCACTTGTAGCTTCATGCATCGCTAACAAAACACCGCGATTTATAATATCAAATATGTGACAAGACGAGAGAGAGAGAGAGAGAGGGGAGGGAGAGAGACAGAGATAGACAAATACAGAGCGTGAGAGAGGCAGAGGGAGAGATAGACAGAGATAGAAAGAGAGGGAGAGAGAAATAGACAAAGCGAGAAAGAGAGACAGAGAAAGACACAGATAAATTTACAGAGACAGAGATACACATAGACAGAGACATCACACAGAGACAGACAGACATATATATAGAGATACAGACACAAACAGAGAAAGAGACAAACAAAGAGAGGGACAGAGACAGAGAGACATACAGAGAGAGGGGACCAGAGACAGACAGAGAGACAGAGAGAGGAACAGAGACAGAGAGAGACATATCCAGAGTAAGAGAGACAGAGAGAGATACAGAGAGACAGATATACAGACATAGAGACATAGAGAGAGAGAGAGACATAGAGAGAGAGAGAGAGTGAGAGAGAGAGAGAGGTACAGAAAGACAGATGGACAGACAGAGCAGAGAGACATAGAGAGAGAGAAAGAGAGAGAGCGAGAGAGAAAGAGAGAGAGAGGAAGAGATAGAGACAGAGAGAGACAGAGAGAGAGAGACAGACAGACAAACAGACAGACAGACAGACAGACAGACAGACAGACAGACAGACAGACAGACACACACACAGACAGACAGACAGACAGACAGACAGACAGACAGACAGACAGACACACACACACAGACAGACAGACAGACACACACACAGACACACACACACACACACACACACACACACACACACACACACAACACAAACACAGACGGAACAAATATTAAATCTGTATAGACACTCAGTTAAACCTGTAGAAGTATCAAACTCAAATCTGTATAGACACGCATTAATTTCTAGCGAGCAATCAGTGTCCTTAAAGATCAATATAGAACATTTTCAACTAATATTATAGATCAAGAGGCCACCCGAGGTGAAATCTAAATCTGTATAGACACGCAGTGTCCCTTAATTAATATCTGTATAGACCGCTTTCAACTAATATTAAAGACCAAGAGACTAACCGAGGTGAGATCTACATATGTATAGATACACTGTCGAACCTGTAGAAAAATATTAAATTCAAATTTGTAAAGAAACCCCATAAATGGGTTTATCCCCTCTGAGTTTATGAAAGTCTTTACTTTATTATTTTCTGTTCGTAATGATAAACTACAGCAAAACGAATTCCGAACATTTTGTGATCATGCAGAAAACATGAGATTAACATTATTATCGTCTAGTCAATTACTTATAAATCATTTTTTATTGCCAAAGTATGCTCTTTAATTTTTATTTTCAATCATCTTATTGTTTTTTCGTAAATAGGAAGCACCTATATATATATTATGATAGACCAAGAGACAACCCAAGGTGAGATCTAAATCTGTATGGAAACACTATCGAACCGGTTGATCAAATTCAAATCTGTATAGACATTTTTTTTATAGTCCAGGAGACTACCCAATGTGAAATATAAATGTGTATAGACACACATTAATAACTCGCGAATTATTAGTGTCCCGTAAGATCTGTATAGACAGTTTTTAACTATTATTAAAGAACAAGAGGATACCCGAGTTGAGGATCTAAATATGTATGGAAACACTGTCGAACATGTAGAAAAAAATAAAATTCAAATCTGTATAGACACATATATAATAGATGAAAAGGCTACCCGAGGTGAGATTTTAATCTGTGTAGACACGCATTAATAACTAGTGGTGTCAGTTGCCGAAACAGAGTTTAAGTGGGTGGGAAATGTGAATTCTGAATTTCTTGAAAGGACAATAATTTGTTTTTGTAATTGGAATTTGATTTTGTTTAGCTTATTGTATCATTTCATGAAAGTTCAATTGTTTTTCCGACTCAAAAGCCTTTGATTACCTTAATAAATTACATAAACTTTAAATGTTATTCAAATATTAAAGAAAGGGAAATATATTCCAATTTCTCACCTTGATTATAGCCTTTTTGTTGGGATCCCTTGGAGATTTTGTCCTCTCCCCTAAAATTGTTCAATCTTTTTCCTACAATGATAACTGTATTCACATTTTTATTTCTTATCTACTTGTCTCTTATTATTATTTATATATATATTTAAAGAACATCACAACATTTTATAGAACAGGACAGAGCAGAAACGTTATTTTGAACACAAAATACATAGTCATTGACAAACATAAACACATATACAAAATATACGGGCGAAATTAACTTTTCTGAAACACATGTTTATTTTTTTCAAGTTTTGTAAAGACTGTCAGAACATCTGGATGTTACAAATCCAATTATATTCTGTTCTTATTAATATAAGAACACATTGGAAAATAAATCACAAGTGATATTTATCAATTGAATTTATAAACAAATATAATATTTAACTTCAAAGTATATTATTACATATAAGACATAATAACAAATATAATATTTAACTTCAAAGTATATTATTACATATAAGACATAATAATCCTTCTTATCTATAAGTTAGACGAAATCTCTACTCCATTTACTCTCTAGTATTAGTTAGACGAACTGGTAGTTAGACGAAATCTCCAAAACCCGTCGGTATTTCTAGAGCGCAATCGATTATAACATTCAGCAATCAATAGTGTTATTTTGAGACGAAATCTAAACAAAGCTGGTATTCTGTGTAAACTGATTTGTTTCTGCTAAAAGTTATATATTCTATTAAATTTAATCTTCAGAAACATGTTGTTATGTTTGTCTAGATATAAACCTTTGGAACCACATACGTCTCATAAGTTGTCTTTTCTGAATTGCTGCCATGTACGTGACCGATTTGTCGTTGTTGAATTGTAACCACGTACATTTTTAGTTGTTGTTTCTTTTATTACTACCAACTGGGACTACTAATACAATGAATGAGTGTTCAAATTGTGAAGAATGGTTTCATTTCAGTTGTTTAAATATTTCTGAAGAATTAACAAATAAATTAACCAGTTCAAATGACAAATTGTATTCCAGTAATTTTTGTGAACGAACAGATACATCAAATAAATAACCAAAACAAAAAATTAAAATGAAATGAAAGATTACAATATAATGCCTTTTATAGCTCACCTGAGCTTTGATCGAGCACTGCACTAATAAAAGACTAGTCGAATAAAGTCGTAGGGTAGTCATGTTACTTTATATGGATTATGGAAACATGTTCGAGCACTGCACTAATATAGGACTAGACACATAAAGTCGTAGGGTAGTCATAGAATTGTATAGAGAGTATGGGAATATGATCGCGCACTGCACTTATATAAGACAAATCAAAGATTATTGTAGAGTGGGCATTGGACCTTTTAAACCTTTTAAACACTAAATCACTTATTAGTGTTCTTACACAGTTGGCATCGACCTTACGAAACACCCATTTTCTGATACAGACGACTCGTATCTCTTCTATAGCAGACAATATTTGAAAACGGAGTTATTTATCCTTTTCTCGCGATGTTTTCAATTATAACTAATAGATAGGCACACATTTTGTTCCGTGCTCTTCCTTATTTGTGTCTGAACAAGACAAATTGGAAAAAGGTCGTAATCAGGTAGACAACCAATAACAATGTATGATCAAAGTTTAAAACTGTTTTCTCTTTCGTTGTATAAATGGGTACAACAAGGGTCTCCAGTACGTGATATAACGGTAACCTATATCTTTCTGATAAGGCCGAACGTGTCATATCATAGTCCTAGTCTGGAGTTCCTTCAACTTATTACTATCATAGGAAGTCGGGAACCAGACTATGTTTACACGAAAGACAATCAGTTTTCTTTTCAAAGTATGAATTTAGCTGTGTTTAAGCTCTCGTATTTGGGGGGGGGAATCCTTTCTGGTGAGTTATGTTATTATGCCATTAAACAAATTAATAGTAAGATGAATACAACCGATTTGAGTGAGGGAAACGGTCTCTACCCTCGGCAAGCTTCGTGGCAAAACAAAATGTATCCGGACCATCCCGAAGTCTATTTATAGGATGTCTGGCTTTTATTTATAGGTCGTCTGTTAGGGGGATGTAAATATGACCTAGATATGCTGTGATTGTTTTATTGCTTATTAAAATTTACCGCAGTAGAGTGGTTTCAGGTTAAATGGACCTGTAACTGACCACGGAAACGCCGTTATATAACTGAAAACATGTTAAAAAGTGGAATAAAATACCAAACAATCAATAAATCGTTTAAACAAATTAATGTATTTAGAAATTTTTGGAGTTGTAAAAGTTATCCCTTAGCAGAATAAAATCTCATTTTTATCTGAAATCAAGTAAGAAACGTAATAAAAATAGAGACGAAAACGTAAATAAGTAAATTATACTGTTTTCAGTCTTATAAAAATAAACAAAAATGTTGTAGGTCTAGAAGTTGACAGAAGGCAAATACTGAATCAGAAAGTATAGCAATTCGAGATATGTTTGGTTTGTTAACAATTGTCGAGTTTAAGACAGTATGGTATCACCTATGCTGCATCAACTGTCTGATAGTTTGAGGTGATATGATCATTTGTGATCTCTAAAATTCTTCGTGGATGATCATTCTTATTCACGCTCTAACTCAGTGGCATGTCGACTCATCCAGGGTGCAAGATCTACTATTTGTTCCTCCTTGAATACGCTATTTGGCTTAAAAGTATCGCTTTCGGACTCCTGATCTTTAAACAGCTCATAAGGTTATTTGTCTATAAAGTATCGTATGCGGACCCCTTACATTTAAACAGCTCATCAAGCTATTTGTCTGAAGAATATCGCTTGCGGACCCCTGGTATTTAAATAGCTCATCAAGCTACTTGTCTCAAAAATATCGCTTGCGGACCCCTTACATTTAAACAGCTCATCAAGCTATTTGTCTCAAAAATATCGCTTGCGGACCCCTGGTATTTAAACAGCTCATCAGCCTATGTTGTTAAAAGTATCTATCAATTTTCAGAATCGTATCACTTGCGGACCCCGGGTCTTTAAGAGGCTCACCATCCTAACCTGTCATGTCTTCATGCCATGTGCCCTTGCATCTGCCCACGCAAACTACTAGTATATATAATGAACCTTTACAATTATACATTCCGGATACATCACAATGTTATCCCTTTCCAAAATATAACAAATCTGCATCTCAAAATTAGTGGAAATAAAAATATATTCAATGTGTTTAAACAAAATTGACATAATGAGAAACAACTCATACTAAGCAGTACGAGCAGTTTATCCTTTTGTTACAATGATTTTGGAAGTCATCTGCTACAGATGCTTCAAATTGCATCTCCATGTCAGAAACGTTTCAGCAGGGACTACATATACGTGATGAACCCTTGATAGTATGCATGCTGGTCTTGGTCTGTGTAGTGACGCACAATGGAGATAGATCAAGATGAAACTGTGAAAATATGCAGGCTGATCTTGGCCTGTGTGGCGACGCACAATGGAGATATATTATGATGAACCCGTAAGAATATGCAGGCTGATCTTGGCCTATGTAGTGACGCACAATGGAGATAGATCAAGATGAAACCGTGAAAATATGCAGGCTGATCTTGGTCTGTGTAGTGACGCACAATGGAGATAGATCAAGATGAAACCGTGAAAATATGCAGGCTGATCTTGGTCTGTGTAGTGACGCACAATGGAGATAGATCAAGATGAAACCGTGAAAATATGCAGGCTGATCTTGGTCTGTGTAGTGACGCACAATGGAGATAGATCAAGATGAAACCGTGAAAATATGCAGGCTGATCTTGGTCTGTGTAGTGACGCACAATGGAGATAGATCAAGATGAAACCGTGAAAATATGCAGGCTGATCTTGGCATGTGTGGCGACGAATACTGGAGATAGATCAAGATGAAACCGTGATAATATGCAGGCTGATCTTGGTCTGTGTGGCGACGAATACTGGAGATAGATCAAGATGAAACCGTGATAATATGCAGGCTGATCTTGGCCTGTGTGGCGACGAATACTGGAGATAGATCAAGATGAAACCGTGATAATATGCAGGCTGATCTTGGCCTGTGTGGCGACGAATACTGGAGATAGATCAAGATGAAACCGTGATAATATGCAGGCTGATCTTGGTCTGTGTAGTGACGCACAATGGAGATAGATCAAGATGAAACTGTGAGAATATGCAGGCTGGTCTTGGCCTGTGTAGCGACGAACAATGGAGATAGATAAAAATGAAACCATGATAGTATGCATGCTGATCTTGGTCAGTGTAGTGACGCACAATGGAGATAGATCAAGATGAAACCGTGATAATATCCAGGCTGATCTTGGGCTGTGTAGTGACGAACAATGGAGATAGATCAAGATGAAACAGATAGAATATGCAGGCTGATCTTGGTCTGCATTAATTTTGTAAAAAAAACAGTCCGGAGAATATGCTGGTTGATATTGGTTTGGCTAGTGACGCAACATTGAGAAAGATTCAGATAATACTATGATAATATGCAGGCTGATCTTGGTCTGTGCATTAATGTGCAGCGACAAAAACGGGAAAAGACAGCCCGTGAGAATATGCAGGCTGATATTAGTCTGTGTAATGTGTAGCGACGAATTATGGACATAGATCAAGATGAAACCTTGAGAATATGCAGCCTTATTTTGGTCTCTGTAGCGACGAATAATGGAGATAGATCAAGATGAATCCTTGAGAATATGCAGCCTTATTTTGGTCTCTGTAGCGACTAATACTGGAGATAAAACAAGATGAAACCGTTAGAATATGCATGCTGATATTGGTCTGTGTAATGTGTAGCGACGAATAATGGAGATAGATCAAGATGAAACCGTGAGAATATGCAGGCTGATCTTGGTCTCTCTAGCGACGAATAATGAAGATAGATCAAGATGAAACCGTGAGAATATGCAGGCTGATCTTGGTCTATCTAGCGACGAATAATGAAGATAGATCAAGATGAAACCGTGAGAATATGCAGGCTGATTTTGGTCTGTGTAATGTGTAGCGACGTATAATGGACATAGATCAAGATGAAACCGTGAGAATATGCAGGCTGATTTTGGTCTCTGTAGCGACGAATAATGGAGATAGATCAAGATGAATCCTTGAGAATATGCAGCCTTATTTTGGTCACTGTAGCGACGAATACTGGAGATAAAACAAGATGAAACCGTTAGAATATGCAGGCTGATATTGGTCTGTGTAATGTGTAGCGACGTATAATGGAGATAAATCAAGATGAAACCGTGAGAATATGCAGGCTGATTTTGGTCTGTGTAATGTGTAGCGACGTATAATGGACATAGATCAAGATGAAACCGTGAGAATATGCAGGCTGATTTTGGTCTCTGTAGCGACGAATAATGGAGATAGATCAAGATGAATCCTTGAGAATATGCAGCCTTATTTTGGTCTCTGTAGCGACGAATACTGGAGATAAAACAAGATGAAACCGTTAGAATATGCAGGCTGATATTGGTCTGTGTAATGTGTAGCGACGAATAATGGAGATAGATCAAGATGAAACCGTGAGAATATGCAGGCTGATCTTGGTCTCTGTAGCGACGAATACTGGAGATAAAACAAGATGAAACCGTTAGAATATGCAGGCTGATATTGGTCTGTGTAATGTGTAGCGACGTATAATGGAGATAAATCAAGATGAAACCGTGAGAATATGCAGGCTGACTTTGGTCTGTGTAATGTGTAGCGACGTATAATGGACATAGATCAAGATGAAACCGTGAGAATATGCAGGCTGATTTTGGTCTCTGTAGCGACGAATAATGGAGATAGATCAAGATGAATCCTTGAGAATATGCAGCCTTATTTTGGTCTCTGTAGCGACGAATACTGGAGATAAAACAAGATGAAACCGTTAGAATATGCAGGCTGATATTGGTCTGTGTAATGTGTAGCGACGAATAATGGAGATAGATCAAGATGAAACCGTGAGAATATGCAGGCTGATCTTGGTCTCTGTAGCGACGAATAATGGAGATAGATCAAGATGAATCCTTGAGAATATGCAGCCTTATTTTGGTCTCTGTAGCGACGAACACTGGAGATAAAACAAGATGAAACCTTGAGAATATGCAGGTTGATCTTGGTCTCTGTAGCGACGAATAATGGAGATAGATCAAGATGAAACCGGTAGAATATGCAGGCTGATCTTGGTCTATGTAATGTGTAGCGACGAATAATGGAGATAGATCAAGATGATACCATGAGAATATGCAGGCTGATCTTGGTCTCTGTAGCGACGAATAATGGTGATAGATCAAGATGAAACCGGTAGAATATGCAGGCTGATCTTGGTCTATGTAATGTGTAGCGACGAATAATGGAGATAGATCAAGTTGAAACCGTGAGAATATGCAGCCTGATCTTGGTCTCTGTAGCGACGAATACTGGAGATAGATCAAGATGAAACCGTGAGAATGTGCATGCAGATGTTTGTGTGTATTATTGTTGTTTAATCCCCCGAACCGCATACTATATAAATAAAAGTACGATTATTCAAATAGTTGAGATCTTTATACTTAAAGAAGAAATTGTTCATTCATGATCAGCAATTTTTCCTTTTGCTAAAATGATTTCAAAAAGTGTCTGCTTCATATGCCTTCCCAAGTGGGAAATGGTTAAATCCGTGCTTTACAGAACACTTAAAAGTCGCGTACAGCAAGGTAAGGGTACACAAAGTATACATTTCAAAAAGGCATTTTGACGATATCATGTGAAAGAAGTAACCCTTTAACCACTTGGAAACGCATATTGGCATATCTGCAGAAAACGTCTATTATTATCTTTGTGTCAAAAGGAGAAATTGGTCGTTGTGAGAAATGTCTCCGTGTGCCACAATATTTCAACTCTGTTGAATTAATAAACTTTACTTTATAGCAATGTTCCTTATCTTTGGTGATACAGTTTCGAAGTTGCCTGTCGTATATTGGTTGTGTCAGAAAGGTTCAGGAAGATAAAGCTATGTTTTGACGATATTTGAAATTATATGAACGTGCACCTGGGTCGCGTCAAGCGAGTTGGGGCCCTATTGCATCTGCGTACAATACAGTCTCAGACGAGGCTGTACATCTACACAGCCTCACCAGAGCCTTCACAATCCGTCTACACGTAATATAGTCATATATGCATCTTTAAACAATACACTAGAACTGTAGCTCCATTAGGTTTACGTCAAAATACCTTTGTATGACCCGTTGAGGAGAGTCGTCAGAAAGCGTCTGCTTTTTGAAAAGGATTTGTTTTGTCATTTCTTAAATAGTTTAACAGACAAAAAGAGGTAAACTGATCTGTTATTCAGGTATATATCCTGTTTTTGTTTAATTTTAAATATTTCAGCCGCGTCTGACATTTCGGGCACCTACGAACAGCATAGGCCCGGATGAACATCTGCATACGCACCGTTTCACCATTGTCTCAAGTAGCGTCTGTACGTTTACTACTAGTATATATTAATATATATATATACTATACGTTTGAACCGGGTATATCGATATGGGGTCTTAACCAGTATACATACATCGTCTGACAAAAAACAACAGGTCGTACATGTATAACACTTCTAGTTGATTAAACACGTATATTTAAACCTTTCCCACGGCAGACTTCAGCAGACGACTTAAATTATATAGGCAGAAACATAACAATTCTCCTTAACGCAGGAGAGACAATACGTACAAAAAACATTGAGAGGGTGAATAAACCATTGCGAAGTCGCGTATGAGTCACCGGTTATAGTTGGGAAGAACTCTGCAATGCGCAGTGTGATCTTGCTCTGCACCGTTCGACAATGAGTCTAAGAATGTTTTAAGAAACTTCTGTTTGGATCCCTAGTATGAATGCTCAGGCATGTTTTTTTTCAATCCGTAAACTACGAGTGGTAATAGTTGGGGATTTGGAACTGGGCATCCCAGGTTCAACCCTCTAGTCGCTCTGATTTAAATTAAATAATGCTGAAAACGACATTAAAATCAAAATACGCCCCCCCCCCCCCAAATAAAAGACAACATGTGACAGTACTGTAACCGCACCCACTTAAGGATGCCTTTGAAAGTACCTGCAGCAGCAGACATTTGAAAACATAGCTGCAAAATGTGCTATATATCCTTTTTGCCACAATGTTGTCAACACTATTCAATAATAGTACTTTGTTTAATAAAGTTTGCTGAAGAATAAACGCAACTTGTGTGTGACATAATCGAAATTTGTTATACTAGTGGGAAATATTAACTCTAAAGTTTGTATGTAAAAACTAGCGTTTTCATTTGATTGGAGTTCAACTTGGTTTTCAACATTATTTCAGTTATATCACGGGGGCCAGTTCCCTCAACCTGCTTTCTCGCACTGATAGACTACATAAATTGACTAATGATGGAAGAGAAATGATGCTAGCTTTGTCCACCTCTTGCCAGCCAACCACCTGAATAAATGAATGATCGAGTAGGGGTTCTAACTCGAGGCCCTATGGTTGATAGAGAAAGTTCTACTTCGCCACCCTTCAATAATAGAGCTAGATGTATCCAACAGAGCTATCGCTGCTCGACTTAAAGATGTTTTCTATGTAAATAGAGATATTATTGTGCATGTATGTTACCTGATCCGAAGGCATAATGTTTGTCATTGAAACTTGTAATGTTGCAAAAAAACAAATCCTATTGCTGTAACAAAGGTATATACCATCTACCTCTTGCAGAAGCAGTATGTAAAGTAACATTATTTATAATAGCTGAAATCATTGAAGCAGAAGAAGAATTTGCTCATAGTAAGCACTTTGTCCTTTGCAAAAATGGTTTCGAAAGCTGTCTACTTCATATCCGTCTCAAGTGGGAAATGGTTAAACTTGTGCATTACAGAACATGTTTAAGTCGTGTACATCAGGATAAGGGTAAACAGAGAGGATACATTTCAAAAAGGTAATTTGATGATATCATGTTTAAGATGTAAACCTTTGCCACTTTAAAATGCATTTTATTAAAAAGAGACAATGGTCGTTGTGAGAAATTTCTACTTTTGCCACAATATTTAAACTCTGTTGAATTAATAAATGTCGTACATGTGTTGTGTGAGTGATAGGGTTAAGATAAGGGCGATGTTTTGACGATATTTGACATTTTATGAACGTGCACCTGTATGAACGTCAAGCGAGTTGGGGGCCCTATTGCATCTGCGTACAGTAAAGTCTCAGACGAGGCTGTACATCCACACAGCCTCACCAGAGACTTCAAAATCCGGCTACACGTAATATAGTCATATATGCTGCTTCAAACAATAAACTAGAACTGTAGCCCCATTAGGTTAACATCAAAATACCTTTATATGACCCGTCGAGGAGAGTTGTCAGAAAGCGACTGTTTCTTTGAAAGGGTTTATTTTGTCATTTCTGAATGTTGTTTGTTTTCTACGCATTACTCATAGCCTGTTTACACTATACATTATTATTGTTATTTCGGGCGCATCCGGGGTTCTTATTGAGTACATGCTTTAACATAATAAACGATTACAAGTGCGTACAATTACTGAGGATAGACTGCAAGTTTTGGGTCCAAAGATACTTTTGTTCTATTTAACACATAGGCTTGGAATACAACGCTAGGTCCCCTGGAAGACTAAAAAAGACGCCAAACCGACAGACCCGGGCCATTTCAAGTTAGCTACGATTGTGAATAGTACTACTACTTCTACTACTAATAATGATAATAAAACCATACTTATAATTTAAGAATATAATAGTGATACTACTACTACTACTACTACTACTACTACTACTACTACTACTACTACTACTACTTCTACTACTACTACTACTTCTACTACTACTACTACTACTACTACTACTACTACTACTACTACTACTACTTATATTTGGTATATTTTTCTCATGTTATATAATATATATTTGGTTGTCCTCCTGTAAGAACTATAAAACATTTGTAATGTTTTTCGTCAATAACAACATTTGCCTTGACTTCACTTTGAATTATAATTTAAAAATATAATTATAATACTACTACTAAAACTACTACTACTTTTACTACTACCACTATTACTACTACTACCACCACAACTACTACTACCACCACTGCTGCTCCTACTACAACTTCTCTTACTACTACTTCCACTACTACTATTTCCACTACTGCTGCTCCTATTACTACTTCTACTACTACTACTACTACTACTACTATTGTCACTACTGCTTCTCCTACTACTACTTCAACTACTACTACTATCACTACTACTATTGCCACTACTGAGGCTCCTACTCCTACTTCAACTACTACTACTACTCCTATTACTATTACTACTACTATTTCTACTACTAGTATTAAAATTATTCTCAGGACTTTAATCATATTCATTTTGTTTGGCTGAATATGTGAGGCAGTCTTTTTCTCTCTCTCTCAAGCAAATGTTCCTTTCCTTGATGTAGACAGCAAACGACTCTTATAAACATTGTGATTAGATATCATAAATCGCTGGATTATTGATAATTGTTCTAATAACACTAAGTTTTTTTTAACTCTGTGTTCAGATGAGTTTTCCAATTTCATATCGTGCTGATATAGCTCAGTGTGTAACGATAAAGTTATCGATGCATGGGTCGTCGTCCTTTCCGATGATACAAATCAATGTGACTAATGTGCTCTTGTGTCGGTTGTGGACCCTCCAATTTGCTTTATATATATTATAGTCGTTGTAGGGAGGTATTTAGTACGTTGTAGGAGGGTATTTAGTACGTTGTAGGGAAGAAAGTTGGGCGGAGTACAGGGATGTATTAGGATTGTCCTATCACTGCGAGTGTACGGTGAATTAACGTCTAAAGCTGTAATTTCATTATTTAATTAAGCTAAGATAATCCGAATACGCCCAATGAAACACACGTAATGTGAGCTGGTGTCGATGTTGCAGCTTGAGTATCATTGAAAACGGCGTCAAACGTAAATCAATCAATAAATGCCCGCACATGTCCTATGATTACCCGCGGTGCTACTATTACCTCCATTCCGTGTCTATGGTGTCATGGTTGAGCGTTCGCTTCGGTTGCTGGAGGTCGCAGGTTCTATCCCCGGCAAGGTCATGCAAGAAAATCTAAAATATGATTGTAGTGCTTTTCCTTCGTTGGCGCTTACGATTGTGAGGTAAGCAATACGACTCACTCGCTTTTGTCAGGATGAATGTATTAGTAGTACCTGTGACTTACCCAAACAATTTTGTAATATAACTACAAATTGTTGAAAGTGGCTCAAACACCATATACAAAACATATTGCCCACGTTAAAAGACCTTATGTTATTCACCAAAATAGTGTACAGACAATTATAACAAAACCGACAAATAAAAGCCACACTGGCCAATTGGTTAGCTTGGAGGATTTGAAACAGGTACCCACGGTTCGATCCTCGCTAGCGGCGGTCACGATGGAGTACCCATGGACAAGGCCCATTCCATATCATAGGAAGAGTTTATTTACTATGGAATCACAAATTAACACAAAACTGAGCAAATCTCGAATGAAACAAACAATTAAAAAGAAAAGAAAAATCCCGCAATGGTATGTTAAATAATCAGGACAATATCGGGTGACGAATACGGAAATACCCTATTTTCGATGTATAAATTGTCGCCTTGCTTAAGCTTTCTGTGCAGGATTCCAATCTAGTTTAGAATCAGGTAAGCACTATAATTCGTTGTTTATTCTTTTGGCTTGAAGATAATTGTTGCTATTTTTTTTTCTGTGAGAATAAAAGTGTGTCTGCATACAGTGAAGAGACATGTGAGTTTGTACATGTGCATATTTTCAACAGAGTCTTCATCGGTGGCATTTATAGACACACACATGGAAATATACCGTAACAAGAATACACACAGTAAAACAGAAAACAAGACAAATATATTGTTTTTAAACGTGCCAACCGGTTTTCGAATATAATGATATTGTTTTTTGGTTTTTTTAAACAGTTTTTGTTTTTTATAATAACAAAACAATTTTTATGTATACACAACACATGAATGTCAATGTCGACAATACAACTACAAAACTACAAATGAGTAAGTGTCGTTACAAAGTGTTCGATGAAACCTGATTAATCTTTTTTTGGCCTGTGGCTTAGCCCCTGGTCATAGTAGTAATACCAATGTTTTCGGAGTTGGCAGCCTGCCAAATGCTGTTGACACCCTGCAACGCATTTTAACTGAGACTGTGCGAGAAAAATAGTTCTTCATGGATTAAAAGAAACTGCATTTAAAAGGTTAAGATCACCCCAAAAAGATCATTATAATGTTGTTGTAACATCAGTGAAAACCTTAGTACTCCAATATAAGTTTTACAAATGCTTAGAAACTAATGCGCCGAGAGGTCAAATATGGAAACTTATTATCAACTTCGCGAAGTGGAAGGGAAAAGTACGACATTGTTCGAGTATTTACAGAGAGTGTCCAATTCAGTTTACATGGAGTAATTTGCCATAGCGAAAGGAATCATCACACCTGAGTTTACCTTTATGGTTTTGCATTTTACATTTTTTTTTTTAAATTCTACAATTTCATATTCTATAATATACTTTACAAACAAAAGAATAAGTTTGCGAATATTCCCGGAACATTGCGACCCTTAGCTCCATAACACGGCATTTCCCAGCACCCAATAAAGCAGGCATTTGAAAACAGTGGACGAACTGTATAGCATTGTAGGAAAGGTTTAGACTGTTCGTTCCTGCAATGTTATCAAATATGTCAGTAAATGGAATCACAATTCACTTATTACTGATAAGTGGTGAATTACTGCTTTCAATTTGGATGAGCCCAAGAAAATGCTTATGGAGCAAAGGGTTTAATATTTGTCATATGTGTCAAAACAAGGTCACTTTCACAAAGCATAGTTATGGTACACTCTGGTCTTCTGTCAGCCATATAGTGCATAAAACCATATAGTGCTTTTTCGCATGTATAATATTGAACACCTTTTTCAAGAAATACACATTTCATGCACGCAAAACAAAAAGTCATTACTAAACGGGAAAGGCAGAGTTTAGAATGCTCATAATGAGCCATATGATCTCTCCATGCACTGTTTTCCAGCCTGTAAATAATTGCTTAATTCGCCCATAACTGATAAGTGATGAATTAATGTCACTTAATTCTTTGAATTTGTACGGGTAGGAAAATACTTGTGGAGCACAGTGTTTAACTCTTTGCTTCATAAGCATGTTCTTGGACTCTTCCAAATTGAAAGTATTCCTTCCCCATCTTTGTCACTATGTCAAATTGGAACATTCGTCACTTTCAAATCTTCTATGTGTAGAGCCTATGTAGCTCTGTCGGTAGCGACGCGGGCTGTCAATCCAAGGGTTACGAGTTCAAACACCCCAATCTTTCCGACGTTTCACAAAAGTAATAGTGACAAGCGACATTCGTCGTCAACAATGGGCTAACAGTCTATTTAAAAAAAGTAGCCAGCTACTTAGAAATATTGCTGTGTGTAATACTGGTGTAAGAAAGCCAGGAAACACTGGTCGCCGTGATATAACTGAAACATTGTTGAAAACGGCGTTAAACACAAATCAATCAATCTTACTTACAATTATTCTAATGTATGTCTTTATTTGATTTAACCTCAACCTTACTATCTGGTCTGTCATGAACGTATTATAATAACAGATCAACACTTTTAAAAAGAGAAATGTAAAACATACTTTATGAAGTACATTTATATTATTATACCTCCCGCAAACAAAGTTTTTTTTTTGGGGGGGGGGGGGGGGGCACTACTCCTCCTAAACGGCTCAATGGATTTGGTTCAAACTTTGCATGAAGGTTACACATCATATGTAGATATGCATGAAGGAAGATCATACGTCTCGGATTCTGACAAGGGGAGATAATTCAACTTAGAGGTTACCTGCGAGGGACTCCTGTGCACATACCTCCACATTTCTTGTAAGCACTACTCCTCCTAAACGGCTCAATGGATTTGGTTCAAACTTTACATGAAGGTTACACATCATATGTCGATATGCATGAAGGAATTTCATACACCTCGGATTATTCCAAGAGGAGATCATTCAACTTAGAGGTTAAATGCGAGGGAATCCTGTGCACATACCTCCACATTTCTTGTAAGCACTACTCCTCCTAAACGGCTCAATGGATTTGGTTCAAACTTTACATGAAGGTTACACATCATATGTAGATCATACGCCTCGGATTCTTCCAAGGGGAGATAGTTAACTTAGAGGTTACCTACAAGGGACTCCTGTGCACATACCTCCACATTTTGTATCCGATGCTTTGGGAGTGGAGCGGGGGGGGGGGGGGGGGGGGGTATTCTTCAGTGAGCTTTGCTCACAGTATTTCTAGTTTTAGTTTTCATGACATTTCATCAAATGTGAAATTTCATCAGAACATTCGTCACTTTCAAATTTCTGTCAAGTAAGCCTGCCCATGTGAAAAGGTACAAATTGGCATTTTGAACAGTGTAGGTTCAGATCAACATGTAAATCTGCTCCGTCTAATCATAATATACACAAATTTATAAAGCTTATGGACATGTAAATAATATATGAAATTTATGTATATTTATCAGAATATGCACAGGCTGATCAGAAACTACACTATTTACAAAAGTCAACTTGTATCATCGACGAATGAAGATTCGCACGTTTAAGCATTGGAAATGCAAAGACAAAAAAACAACAATGCTTTGAAAAATTATCTTCTTCATTTGTTTCGGTCAGTTTCGGCTGGTTCAAGCTTCTGATAACAATCGTATTTATCTCACAGTTAGTCATACCAGGGACACTATATTACAATATAGTGTCCCTGGCCATACTCATCACGCAAAACTGCACATTATCGCCAGACTGTATAAGAAAAACATATATGGAGCGATGAAAGATCTGAGCGAATCAGGGAGCATAGAGGATACATTTGTCCATGGACGGCATTTACAATTATAACATGTCGGATAACATTTCAGAATGAACAAACTACATGTTAAACGTTTGTATTAAGCATTCGTTATTATTTTCCTTTTCAGGAAGAGGTAACAAACTACGCATGCGTAAAACATAATCATGGCTTCTGGATCCCAGTCTCTGTCTAAAGGATCTGACGAGATATACAACCAAGACTGTGACGTTTGTCTGTCGAATGGTAAAACATCGGAGGCCATATCCTTCTGTAACATATGCTGTGAGTACCTCTGTCAGTCATGTGATATGGCACACAGAGGGTCTAAGGCGACGAGAGACCATACCCTACTGACGGGGAGTAAGATACCATCAGGATCCACAAGGGTAAAGCCAACGATACCTTTTATGTTTTGTGATACACACAAATCAACGTTACTCGATATATACTGTACCACTCACGATGAGGTCATTTGTCCGGCCTGTAAAATGACGAGTCATACAACATGTAATACAGGCGATGTCCGCTGGCACAGTGCTAACATTGATGTTGGAAGGGAGCATAAGAAAGTCGTAAATCGACTGAGAGATTTGACACATAGATATGACAACCTTACAAAGGACAGACACACTGATAAATCAACCTTGATATCTCAGATACAGAATTGCCTCAGCGACATACAACGATTTCGTAAGGATATGGATGACAACCTGAATAAACTTGAAAGGATTATGTCTTCAGAAATCCGACAAATTGAAGAAACGATGAAAAACGAGATCGATGGTCACGTGACGTTAGCCAATGATATTTTACACCAAATCGGGGTTTTAAACAATTCTTTGTCGGAATGTGAGAAAACACGGGAAGATGACGTCATATTTGTCGGGTCTAAGAAAGCGTCTTCACGTGCAAGTGAATATGGTCTTATTTTTGGTAAAATTCAGAAAGAAATTTACCCAATAGACATTCGTTTTCAACCCAATGGCGTCTTATCTGACATGATCGAGCAGTTACAATCACTAGGCACTGTCGGTAGCAACCGACCAATTGATTCTGGTCCAAACGAGACATCTATACTGAACATTTCTGTGAAGGAGAAACGGGAAATAGATGTGATGTCAAATGGAGTAAGGGGTTGTACATTTATGCCTAACGGACATGTTGTACTCGCATATGGTTTTGATGGTCTTAGATTGTTTGATGAAAACTTCCTTTTCAAGACCCAGTTACCCGTTTATTCAGCAGACGTGTCTACTATCAATGACACTGACGTCATAGTTACACAAGGTAACCTCAAACAACTCCAGCGTGTTAGAATATTCCCGGGGATGGAGGTGAAGAAAACATTGAAGATGGATAGAAAATGTTACGGTGTAGATGTTTATGGTGACGAGATCTACGTTACCTGTCATGATTGTCCCGGTAATGGTGAAGTACGAGTACTCAACATGGACGGTGAAGTACAGAGAAGGTTGGGTGTGGACAACGGTACATATATATTTACAAGGCCTAATTATGTTATAGTTAACAGGGACGGTAATAAAGTATTTGTCTCTGATTCAGACACTCACACTGTAACATGTTTGAACAATCATGGTCACGTGATATACCGGTACTCTGACACAGATTTGAAGACACCCTGCGGAATGTATGTCGATGGAGAAGATAACCTGTTAGTGTGTGGTTTAAATTCTCACAATGTACATATGATCCGGGATGATGGTAGACAAGAGAAGATTTTGTTGTCAAAGAAGGACGGGATACACAAGCCAGTGTGTATATCGTTCAGACCCACTGATGGTTGCCTAATGGTTGGTTTAAATCCGGAAGCTAAAACTGATCAAAAGTTGATCATATTCGGTACTAGATAAACTCATGAGTGTCCCGGATTGACATTTCATTTGTCTTATAACAAAACCATGACTTCAAAGAAACGTCGTTTCCTATGTGTCTACGTACTAAGTACAAAGCTTAAAAAACAAATGACAAAGTTGTTTTTTCTATAATTGAAATAATTACGGAAAAGTAGGAATTATCAATAATTTGAATTACCTTCTTTTCCAACATTGTTGACAATTCCCATTTGATTATGTTATGTTAGCCATAGATAGATGATAGCAGGCCTCAAAGGTGTATTCGAGTCAGTCGACATTTATAAGTTGTGAAAAATATTGGTAGTTAAGATCAAACTGTGTATTTTACTTGTATTTGTATTGTCGGCGTCTTCTGTTCACTTAGTCAACATAGCATGGGAAATTTTATCTATGGGATCACGTGTGCGGCTTCCGTTCTTCAGACGCGCCATATACGTTGTTTACGACTTCAAAGTGTATAGGGTAGATCCTGGTCAGACTGTATATAGGTTAAGGCTGATCTGGATCTTTACTTATCACAAAGTCCATTTTTATTGCAATCTAGAAAACATTCCAGTAGACTATTTGTATTATCTGTTTAGAAGTCACCACATATCTATGTAAAACAATAAGGACTCTGAACATTAATTCTGTTAATTATATCTAATTGATTTTAAATTACTTGAAATATTTTTATTTAATAGATAATAACCATTTTTTAAAGCAATTATGTAGTTAATATTGTAAAATAAGCTTTGTATATAAAATACTGTCATTTTTTACTGCAATTAATTAAAATCTTCATTTTACTAAACTTTTATCAACCAATATCTTTTAATTTTACATTTAAATGAGTATAATTAATTGTTCAAATTGTTAAAGACAAAAGTTGGCTGTGTCGCACATTTAGACAGTGAAGATTTAGATGAGCCTTATCGTACCCGTAGTCTCATCACACACCAACCACGGCTTTCTCTGATATGGTCCTGTCACACGTTTGTGTGTGAGAGATACGTATTAGTTGCGTATGAAAATTCATAAATCAATTTTCATACGCAAAAAAGCATTTGAAAATACAGAATTGTTGGTATACTTACCGTATTGAACCTATGAGTAGCGTATCGTCAGCTTATGTCCAGCTTATTACCAGCGTAGTCTGCGTATGGCTAGCGAATGAGTAGCGTCTGAACTGCGTATGTCTAGCGTACCGCTATCACGTGACAAAGTGCCCATATAAGTCCACGAAGAACTGTAGAATATCTAGAAATGGGATCCTCTATATACACTTTATCAAAACGCTGGCAATACGCAGCGGATACGCTTGCCATACGCCAATTATACGCTAGTTGTACGTTATGTATACGTTACTCAATCGTCGGGCATAAGCCAAGATGTCTATATACGTTGCAGATACGTCAGACATACGTTAGAACTACGTTACTCATGCGCCATCAATACGATAGCTGTACGATACACCTTCATGCTAGCGTATGTCAGCGTATGACCAGCGTACTCTACCTATGATCAGCGTTCCTCTAGCGTAACTCGAGCGTTTTCAGCGTATGCCTTGTGTCTGCTTTGCGTATAAACCATAAGTCGGAATACGCACAAATTGTTTAGGCATGCTTAAAAAAAACGGTTCTGCGTTGCCGTATGCCAGCGTATGCCAGCGTATGCGACCGTGCTTGAAACGTATAAAACCTATGCCTAACGTACTCCTTGCGTATGTCAGCGTATACCAGCGTATGCGTGATATTTTTCATACGCAACAGTGTGATAGCGCCATTAGCGTACAATTAGACAAGTCACAGATATAATTTCGTAAAGAAAAATGTAGCCCCATCTGTAATTTTAATGATTACTCTTTATGCAAAACATTTACGCATCATTCTGATTAGGATCTACACGCTTTGCTATCTTATTAATAGACCATTTCAGTTGCATATGGTATGATATAAAAATAATGACCACGCTGCAGGAATGTGCGGGTTGAGTCCTTATATCCTCATATTCATAAGAACATGCTTTCTCCATCATATACGACTATAAACAGTGATATGAACGTCTAAGACCTCACTGTAGGCTTGAAAGAAAAGACGATTTAAGGACTTTTACACGTATCAAAGTATTAACAGGCCCATCTAAGTCCTCACTGTTCGCCTTAAATCCAAGACGTGTTTGTTTGTTAATATATTTTACAGAAACTTTCATCATAACACACATGCATGTATACATACAATTAAGACTTTAATATACGTAAGCACATGTTTCTAACATGCTCGTATGGATCCTCATTGTTCGCTTTTAGGTTTGTATGAGTTTTAAGATTGTGTTTGTTCATTATATAGAAACCAACATCACAAGACATATGTATGCATATGTATAACTACAGTACGAACAATTTGAACTTAAACATGTATTCACAGGCTTATCTGAATCCTTACTATTCGTTTTTGATCTGTTTGTGTTTATTAGTTAGTTCATTGCACAGAAACTAACCCGTACAACCCATATAAGGTATAGATATTTTCATTGTCGGTGTTTTGTTATATCCCTTATAAAGTTCGTGTTATATATTTTTGAATATTTTTGTGTAAGTTTTTAGATACATGTACTACTGAATAATGCTTAATAAACAGTGTATGCTTACAATGTTGATATTCTTTATTTTGTTAATGAACTCTCTTGAAGATATGACATGTCTCTAGTTGTATTTACACAATTCCCATAAAACCCTGTCGTCGTATACTTTAAATAAGGAGTAGCTGTTTGCAACAACGTTGTGTTCATATACCTTATTAAGGCAATGTACCAATCCTTGTGTAGGAGATGGACAACTCGTTAGCCGAGTTATAACCGCTAACAAAACCTAACGGCTGACACTACTCTAATACTGATTCGCATCAGGAACAGTTTGAATTAGAGACTAGGGTTCATCACTAAAGATAAACTCTGTTTAGTCGTGTTTCTCGAGGCGGTTCTTATTTCACAAAATGTTTCAAACCAGGAACCATTTGAACACGAGGTCCGAACCTTACCCTTCACATACTTTATGTCGTTGACATCATTCTCGAGGAGGTCACTCTAACGACTACCCCATCGAGATAGTACTTATTTCACAAACTGTTTCAAACCAGGAACCATTTGAACAAGAGGTCCGAACTTTACCCTTCACATACTTTATGTCGTTGACATCATTCTCGAGGAGGTCACTCTAACGACTACCCCATCGAGATAGTACTTATTTCACAAACTGTTTCAAACCAGGAATCATTTGAACATGAGGTCCGAACTTTACACATCACGTACTTTATGTCTTTGACATCATTCTCGAGGCGGTAAATCTAACGACTACCCCATCGAGATATTACTTATTTCACAAACTAGTTCGAACCAGGAACCATTTGTACAAAAGGTCCGAACATTACCCTTCACATACTTTATGTCGTTGACATGATTCTCGAGGCGGTCGATCTAACGACCACCCCATCGAGATAGTACTTATTTCACAAACTGATTCAAACCATAAACATTTGAACAAGAGGTCCGCAATTTACCCTTCACATATTTTATGTCGTTCACATCATTTTCGAGGCGGTCGCACTTACGGCTACCCCATCAAGATATTACTTATTTCACAAACTGATTCAAACCATAAACATTTGAACATAAAGGTCCGAACATTACTCTTCGCATACTTCATGTCAATGACAATCATCGGAATAAATGTTGGCCGTGCCAGAATTTAAAAGCTCGACCCCTGATTCATAAACGCTTATCCATATAGCATGTCCCATGTTGCGATGGACCGCCTCGTTGGTATATTGTTAGAGTGCCCGCCTCGGTGCAGATGGTCGCTGATTCTTTCCAAGACAGGGTCACACCAAATAAATATGGTATTAATGGCTTTTCCTCCTTGGCACTCAGAATTGCGGTGTTAGCATTACGACTGATTCACTGGTATCGGGATAAATGGACCAGAAGTACTGGTAACATTAGTTACCCAGGAACCGCGAACATAGCGTTAAACTTCACACCAGAAAAACAAAACACACAACAAACAACTTGCGGTACATTTGCAACCACGGTGAATATTCTCATTTAGAAGATAACTTGTCGCTGTGCAAGAAACAGCCATCGTCAATGTATGCGTGCCGCAGTATAATCCAGAGCGATATGATAGTTTTAAGTTTCATTTGTTAAGATGTATGAACCCTTTGCTGCATGCAAACACAAGCTGCAGTAGACGACTTTGAAAACAACTACGCCAGACTTTTAAAATTTCAGCCAATTGAATATGTATTATTAAGTAAAAATGAAAAACATTGCGACAAAAGGAGAAATTGGTCATTCTTAACAGTTCCTCTTTTTTCTCACAACGTTTCAGAAATAATCTGCTACATATTAATCAACATGCGTCTACAAGTAGGAACAGGCTAAATTGACTGGAAGACACCTTATATAGTGCGTTTGCATCTGATAGTTATACATACACATCATTAATCTAAACGAAATTAAGAAAAATAAGTCAAAGTGTCTACAAGTTCAGTTATGTTTTGATCGTTATTAACATAGTGATGGTCTTATTTCTCGGTTGTTTGCGTTCTTGTTCAGCGCTGTATCCAGTTTTAAATCATAATATTGTCAGACACTTTATTCATGATCGCTTACTGAACAATAAGAAAGATAACAATGTACGTGTAGTTTATGCAAAGCGACACAATATTACCTCCCTTTAAGTGTTTTATAGCTAGATTGTCTTGCGGATGCGTTTATAAGCAACTCTTGATCTTCGTATATCCCGAAAGTTTGTGTTCATGTCACTTGGCTCTCTGTTCGTTGACGTGTCTGATAAACGGTTCTTTTCCATTAAACTTTTCCCACGTACAGACGCTTTTTTACGTCTCTGCAACACACGACTTTTGAAAACATTATTGCAAATCGAAAAGGTGCTTATTCTGAACAATTTCACCATTTGCTATATTGTTTTTAACTAGGTTCAGTAGTTACACTCGTTCAAAACTGTTTTTTATAATAGTAAATGTAATGTTTTCAAAGACGTCTGCTGCAGCTTGTTTGTATGCGGTAAAGGATTAACCACAATGATCAGATTCTCCAGGAGAGGTACGATGTAGAGGTTTCCGTCACAGTTAGTGTGGAAGATGCTGGGAGCCAGCGGGGTTAATTCCTACCATGCTTTACTGTTCAAACTATCTGATGAAAGTGTAAGACTCGACTGTACCCTCCGCAGTATTGTATATTATTTCTTCATCAGTCGTACATGAAAAACTTCAAACTTGAAAGTAATGGCTTTTTCTTCTTAACGCTTTAGAGTGTTGGATTAGCATTATTACTGACTCGCTGGTGTCAGGATGAACAGGAACAGTATTCTTTGAAAATATATAAACACTGGAAAACCGTCATGTAACCGAAAAAGTGTTGAAACAGGCGTGAAACACCATACCACTATACGAAGAATCAAAGTTTAATCGGTTTACAAGTGTCTTCCGGTACCGTAAGCAAGATGGAGAAACTGGAAAGCTTGATAACATTGGCATCCCACTGCACAGTGTTCATACGAAAAGCCAACTACAGAGAAGCTGATAGAACCACAACACCAACAGGTTTTTTCGAGATGGGAGACATTTAGAATACATGTTGAATCTCCTTTGACCTGTGAGTACGTTTTGGTAGTGTTTCACTGCGGGAAAGTTTTCAACATCCAATGGGGAATTGAGATTCAAAAGAACCGTTCTCTGCGAAAACCAACGTTATTACATATGCAGAAAGAAACTACCATCTCTGCACATTAATGTTAATCGATCCAAATGGATACTACTTGTAAGACGTTCATTGAAACCTTTTATTTAGGGAACCGTGCTGAGACAGATTAGACTGCCCGGATGCGCCAGTTGAACTTGGTCTACGTCGTCGAAAATGCATTACGGTTGCGTTTTGCAGAGCTTCGCGAAAACACTCATAATAAGAATTATCTGTCCCAACCAGATTTATACTGTAAACGTATTGTCTTTATCATTGTCTAGATGGTTTAAGTTCTCGGATGATAGTTGAATAGAGGACATGTAGCTTAGGTAACACGCCTATAGGGAACATCGCACAGTCTCGATAGTGCGGGTGGAGACATATCTGCTTTCCGTTTAATGAAACAACTTGATATACGTACATATAGCTCGACATTTGACACGCTTCGCACCAGGTGCAGTAGCTTTAAATTTATTGGTGAATTGGCTAACGTTAATTTACGTACAATTTTATTGAACGCAATGCTGGTACCAGAGTGCAAGAGAGCTCTCAGTGTTTGTATTCACGTTTGGCAATGCATTAGTCACACGATTTGAAAACCAACACTGTCGTAATTATATGCGTAAAGTTTAGATTTAAACAAGTCAGCTTTGTAAACCGGAGCTTCCAGATCAGAATCCAATCTGTTCAACATAATCTAATAGTACGCATGCAAGACATATACTATTACGTCTTGAAATGTTTTTACAGAGGTAACCTTGTTTTCAAAAGTAGTCAGCTATAAAAGATGCGTCAAAAGCCATCTGCATCAGGAAAAATATTATAGATGTCTTATTATATGTAGCTGCAACTGACAACTACAGGCTCAAAGCCTGTGTTTGGAGCTTCAACCTGGCAAATGCCACGTTGACGGTGAACATAACCGCAACTAGTGCAACTTGAAGCCAATGTTGGTCGATTCCATCTAGAACATGTCAGGTTACCGGCTAAACTCTGTATCTCGAACAGGACTGGTACAAGGACGTGCACTTATCCGGTTAGTGTTTGCAACCGGCTTGCCGAAACTCCGCAGATCAGCAATTAGTCCAACTCGATGCAAGTGTTAGGCGGTTCAACCTAGTACATGTCAAGTTACCGGCTAAACTCTGTAACCCGCACATGGCGATTAAAAGGACGGACCCAAGTCGAGTTGAGAGTTTCAGCCGGCTTGCCGAAACTAAGAAGAATGGCAACTAGGGAAACTCAAAGTCAGTGTTAGCCGCTTCCACCTGGTACATGTCAGGAAGTTGACTAATTTATGTTACTCGACCAATACAGCCGGAGTTATTGCATGAAACCCTAACTTCCATTTGACTAACATCTTGGCTGAACAGCGCCTAGTGCCACTCGACGCCAGGGTTCGATGCTTCCACTTGACACATGTCAGATTTCCAAGTTCTGTAAACCGAACAGGAGGAGTGCAATGTCTTGAAATTTCGGGAAAGTCCGCATCTGGGTTTTTTTAGCAGCCAACAATTTCGGGTAGTATTAGGAAAGAAAAAATCAAAATGAAGGGATTTTTTAGAACCAAAAAGTGATTGCATCATATGCTCGACAGCATAAGTTTCAATAGTTTATATATGTCCATTCGTATGATATGATTATATCAGTTAAAACTTTTTTTCCGTAGCAACTGCTCGTATTAAAATTGGCCTGAAAACTATTATGTAAAGGGTTGCTTTCAAGGACTTTACCGATAGTGTGCTATTTTCTGTATCCACTTTGGTTTATAATTTCCCACATACAACGCATCTGCAGTAGACTTTTTTGAAAACGCATGTGGAAAAATGTAGTAAATTTCTATAAAGGAAAGTATACATTTTAAACACACTTGAAAACAGTATGGAAATGGAGAACTTACTCATCATGATCAAAATCTGCTTATGCGACGATATTTTCAAAAGTCGTTCTCCACAAATGCGTCAAAAGGTGTCTCCAAGTGAGAAAGAGTTTACTGATATCAACAAGTAAACACTTGAAAGAGCCAAGCTTATCGACAAGCCTATTGAGAGGGTCGAGTCGCGATAGCTCAGTCGATAACGGTGAGGAATATCAATCCAGGGGTCGTAAGTCCAAATCCCAGAAAGTTCACATGTTTATTACGATGATTGACACATGTCATTGTGAAAAGCATATTTAGTCTTGCACAAATGAATATAAATATGTGTCGGAAGGATGCCACTTCCAAGGCAATATTTTTGTGAGGAGGACAGGTCTGAGAAAGTCGGCAATAACATGGTCGGTGAAGGAACCGCCCCGATATAGCTTACAGTTGAACTTGAACTGGATTAAATGCAGATCTAACAATCAATTAATTAACTGAATTGTATATAACATGGAAGGATCTTGATTATTTGTATAGGAGTTCTACGCGGTTTTCAGCGTTATTTCAGTTATATGACGGCGACAGTGCACTTATTCAAAATGCCTGGGTAAACACGCTATACTAAGCTAGGGCATATGCACCTTGAAAGGAGATAACATTATTGTAAAGGTGCGCACCATGAAATACCATATTTCAGGATTTGGGATGCAACATTTTGAGTAGCACAGTTGTTCAACTTTTGACACCGTGGATTACCCGGAGGTCCGGGTACTGAACATGTATGAGGCGCCGGGGTCCATTTGATCTAGCTCAATGAATACTATATAACTTCAATTTAAGTCAACACATGTTAGCCCCCAATTATAACCCTTTTATCAATTTTGAGACGAGGCACACATAAGTGTTAACTAATGAACAGAGTTACATGTCAACTTTAAGAACAAGCTTATACACTTTGCGCACACAATCCAATTTAAACACTATATACCCACTTTCACATAATCAATGTACACAAATATTTCAAGTCTTAAACAACTGACTTTGTGTGGGCTATTTGGGTATATCATACCAGATCAGACCAGAATCTATCTGAACGTGTCTGTAGTCTGTACAAAGTGTACACAATAATAAATGAACAACTTACACGTAATAGAGAGTATGGGAATATGATCGAGAACTGCACTCATAAAGGTAAATTCAAAGAATATTGTAGGGTGGATATGGGACCTTTTAGAAACAATAACATTTATTTCATTCTTACACAACTTGTAATGCTAGAAAGTCACCCACCTCTTGATACAGACGACGTTTTTCTCATCTATAGCAGACGACATTTTAAGCTGTGTGTGAACAATAGAAATTACACATCAAGAGGTATTTCACCCTTTCTTGCGATGTTTTCTATTATATCTCATATAAAGGGACATATTTATAAAGATAAACCATGGTTTACCTACGAGGTGTTTGAAGCAGACGAATCTCAAAAGGTCATATAAGATTTTGTATAACCAAAGGTTATAACTCAATTGTTGAACTTTCCAGATGCACTGACATCAAGATTGTCTCTATAGTCACCTAATACTTCGCAAAGTACTTTTTCTTTGAGATTAACACTCGCTGTATCAAATATATCTTCAGAAATTCTTCAAAATACTTGATGTTAGTGCAGGACTTGATTTGTATTTGAAATATGATGATTTGTATAAATAGACATACTAGGTAATTCAGTAAGCCGACACACACTTATCCGATATCGTTCTGATAGCAAATGTCCCGGTTAAACTCTATATCAGTTCAACCGCTTTCAACCGCTTTCAGAGCATGGTCCGAAACATTGCGATAGATATTTAGATTTAACACCAATCGGGTATCTCGGCTAAACTACTGAAGGAATGAATCTTTTCACGACAATTTCTAGCTGTTTGTAATTTTAAAATAGAAACGGTTAGGTTTACAGGCGATGTAAACTTTTTTTTTTGTTATAACATGTGGAAATGATAACACTTAACGCAGCACGGCAAGGCTGATCATGATTTCAAATGCATGTCCGTCTATACGTGACAGCATAGACTATGTATAGTTGTTTGAATAGACTGTGTAGATGTTGACATTTTAGCAATTTAAGAGAACTTTGAGTTTTTGATGTTTTATGGTCAGTAAAGAAGGATGAATTAGGGGTATTAAGTTTGGCACATTTCTGACAAATGTTTGCCTCGAAGATGAAGCATTTCCTTACAAAGTGGAATTAATAACTTGATTAAAGTGGGACGCAGAAGAAACAACAGTCTGTCCGACCATTATATTTGTTGAGAATTCTTTTGGAGATTGCTTTAACAGTTCCGCTGTAAAGAACACAAATCTACATTCGGGATTGTGCTACGTCAAATAGTCTGTAATAACCCCATTTTGACACGATATGCAAGCGTGTTTCTATCCGAATACATTGAGTATATGTTATTTACCTTATGAGCTATAGTCATGTATATCGTAAAAGTAATATAAACCTTAAGCATTTGCACTCTTTTTACCCCCTTAGAGAAATGTAAGCTAGAAGTTCCTTTTTAGATTGTGCTAACCTCCCCTTCCCCACACGTGGCTTCCTTGAACAACTAATTGAAAGTGGAACCAATAAGGACCGATAATTATTGAATTAACATGAAATAAAGAAGGGTTATCTTTAATGGCCCCATATCTTAATATGCGATATGATACAGAAGCCGGTCAAAGATAAAATCAAATGTACGGTAAGGATGTTATAGCCTGATGTATTCTCGGGACCTTCTTATCCAAAGAAAGTTGTGAGACCATTTGAACTGTTTGAAAGGTAAGCAACACATTAGTTATATATAAATCCAACAACTCGCCCTAATAAAAGTCAATGTTTGTCTGTCTGTCTGTCCGTCTGACTGTTTGTATGTCTGCCTGTATATCTGTCCCCTTTTTTGTATCTCTCTCTGTCTCTGTCTCTGTCTGTCTCTCACTCTCTGTCTCGGTCTCTGTGTTTATGTGTGTATATCTCTCTGTCCATCTCTGTCTGTCTCTATCTCCCTATGTCTCTCTAACTGTCTCTGTCTATCTGTATGTATGTCTCTCTGTATCTATGTCTGTCTGTCTGTCTGTCTGTCTGTCTGTCTGTCTGTATGTCTGTCTGTATGTATGTCTGTCTCTCTCTCGCTCTCTATCTCTCTCTCTCTTTCTTTTTCTCTCTCTCTCTGAAAGTATTTTAATTACAACCACGATAAGTCACATACGTATATTTGTATATTTGATATTGTTATGACTTCATACGACAGTAGCACGTACTTACATTCGTACCAACGAGAAGTCACATACGTTTCGTCGCGCTAGCTAATACAACTGTGTACGTCTAATGTAAATATATGTGCGACTCTCGAGCGATGGTCGCAGATCATACTATATCATGTAAGGGATGGAAATTATGTATTTATAACGTGTAATGTTTGTCTTGAAAGGTTTCATCAATTTCTTTTGCCACAATGATTTCAAAAGTATTCTGCTGCAGACGTGTCAAAATGCGTTCGTAAAATAAAAAGTAAACTCTTTAAAAATGGTAGCATAGTAATTTAACATTTTCTCACATAACTCAGACTACATCAGACTTCTTTTAAAATATGTCAGTAAAATGCTGTACAACGTCCATCAATGGTCATGTCCTTATTGCATACAAAAGAAAACATAATGGTAAAAAATGACAAAAGATATTTCGTCAGGAGTTTCTATTTGTGCCACATTGTTATTTAAAGTTAGAAGTTATCTGTATGTGGGAAAGGCTTAAGCACTAACACGTGCGTGTACATAGAACTGTAGGACACACACATTTAATCTATTGACAAATGATAGTACTATATAATTTCTGAAAAGAAAATTGTTTTGGAAATGAAGAAATTAATCATTATGAGCTTATTCTCCTTTTCCCACAATGTTTAAGACAAATTTGAAAGACCTTCTTTATATACACTGTGTTCATAGAAATCCATTGGACGAACAGTTGTTTACAATATGAGTTATTTTCTACAACTCAAAGTCGTTTGTTACACTGCCATAGCCAGGAATAACAAGTTATGACTGTTTTCAGATAACCTTTTTGCCGAATAGTAAATATTATACATGCAAGTCATCTTTAGATTCTTTCTAATTTAACACTTTTCAACATACAGACGCTTTTTGACACGTCTGCATCATCGACTTTTGACGACATTGTGGAAAATGGTTAATTGTTCAAAATGAGGAATTTCTACTTTTTTCACAATGTTTTAATAAAAAATATTTTTATATTAGATATTTTCAGTCTTTTTCCCTAGATATTTTCATTGTCGTCTGTAAAAAAACATATGAAGGCAAGTTATCTAGAAAATATACATTTGTTTTAGCTAATGTTAAATACAGACACTTCAAAAGTCATCGGAACCAGTTTAATAATAAAAAAAAAGCAGTCTGAACTGACAATATGAAATTCCAGTTGTCTTAACCCTTTCCCACATGCAACAAATCTGCAGCAGACACCTCTGTTAACATATAGACAAAAGCATGTTTTTTTTATATATACCAAAATGTATAATATGTTAATAGGGTTGAAATCATTGACGTCTTCTGATGTGTCAGAAACAGGCGACATCTAAACACTTAGTAAGAATATATTTTTACTTTTCCCACAAAGATTCTCATTTAATGTCAGAATTTCACTTTCCTACACCAAGATTTATCAAGCTTTCCTCCATACTAAGATCATTTCAAAGTTATCTGCTTCAAATTCGTTGTATGTGGAAATAGGTTTATAATTGCTACTGGAAAATCAGTTTATCAGAAATATGATTTTAATTTTCAAAGTTTGACCTGTAAATATTTCATTCACAATCAATTATATATAATATCTACTACAATTTAGTTTTGATCATTCTAATTTGTAACAATTGTACTAAGTTTAAGGTCACCCTAGCCGAAGGCACAATATGATCTATTGGGATCACTCATAGTCTGGCTTGCGTGCGTCGTATGTCATGTGTTTAAATCTTCTGCTCTGAATTCACTTGTCCCATTTTAGCCAAACTTCACAGGAATGTTACCAATGTGACTCTCGTCAACCCTTGTTTAAAATGGTTGCTGTGGCATCAGAAAGAGCAAATTGGCAATGTTAAACATTATTCTCCTATCAGTCCTTTTGTCGAATTCCAAGATAACTTGGTAGAATTGTTCCGTGAGTGACCCTCTGAAAAAATGTTTTCAACCCATTAAGATTGATTCATAAACATGGCAGCCAGGCGGCATCAGAAAAGGGAAACTTAACATCACCTTAAAATCTCACTTTCCTGAAAGAGCTTGTCTGTTCAAAACCTTATATATTCAGTGAACATACTTTTAGTTCTATAGTGTTTACTTTGTAAATATAATTATAGCATTCTGAGCGATGACCGCTGGGCTATTTACCCACCAATACGGGCTTGTTCCTAGCTGCATGGATCTCACATATAGTCCTGCCCATCAACAATCAGTTTATCAAGTGTATACTGTGCTTTTTAGATCACCTAGAGCCAACGCTCAAAGGCTATTCTGATCACTTTGTGTCCGTCGTCTGTCGTCCGTCGATTGTCGTTAACATTTAGCATTAAGATCATTTCCTCCTTAACCACATGACCAATTTTAACCAAACTTCACAGGAATGTTTCTTTGGTGGACCTCTTTCAAAATTGTTCAAAGATTTAAATTCCAGCGAGACCTTTGGTTGCTGCGGCATCAGAAAAGGGGAAAATTGCAGAATCTTAACAAATCTTCTTGTCCAAAAGTACTGGCCCGATGTGAACATTATTTTGTACAAATGTTCCTTTGGGTACCCTCTACCAAGATTGTTCAACTATTTCCGATCCGTTGAAAACCATAGCCCCCAGGGGGCGGGGATTATTTTCCTTATATGTGCATTGTTAAAACTTTAAAAATCTTCTCGTCCAAAAGTACTGGCCTGATTTGAAAATTATTTTGCACAAATGTTCCTTGGGGCACCCTTTACCTCGATTGTTCAAATATTTCCAATCCGTTGAAAAAAATGGTCGCCAAGGGGCGGAGCTTGTTTTCTTTATATGTGCATTGTTAAAATTTTAAAAGTCTTCTTGTCCAAAAGTACTGGCTTGATGTGAAAATTATTTTGCACAAATGTTCCATTGGGTACCCTCTACCAAGATTGTTCAAATATTTCCGATCCGTTGAAAATCATGACCGCCAGGGGGCGGAGCTTATTTTCCTTATATGTGCATTGTTAAAACTTTAAAAATCTTCTTGTCCAAAAGTACTGGCCTGATTTGAAAATTATTTTGCACAAATGTTCCTTGGGGCACCCTTTACCAAGATTGTTCAAATATTTCCGATCCGTTGAAAAACATTGCCGCCAGGGGGCGGAGCCTGTTTTCCTTATATGTGCATTGTTAAAACTTTAAAAATCTTGATGTCCAAAAGTACTGGCCCGATTTAAAAATTATTTTGCACAAATGTTTCTAGGGGCTCCCTTTACCAAGATTGTTCAAATATTTCCGATCTGTAGAAAAACATGGCCGCCAGGCGGCGGAGCTTGTTTTCCTTATATGTGCATTGTTAAAATTTTAAAAGTCTTCTTGTCCAAAAGTACTTGCCCGATGTAAAAATTATTTTGCACAAATGTTCCTTGGGGCACCCTTTACCAAGATTGTTTAAATATTTCCGATCCGTTTAAAAAAACATGGCCGCCAGGGGGCGAAGCTTGTTTTCCTTATATGTGCATTGTTAAAACTATAAAAATCTTCTTGGCCAAAAGTATTAGCCCGATTTGAAAATTATTTTGCACAAATCATCCTTGGGGTACCCTCTAACAAGATTGTTCAAATATGACTGTCCATTTCCCTGTAGTTTACATTCGCAGACAAATGATCAGGTGATCGATGTAGGGCCATCTTGGCCCTCTTGTTTTCCATCTTCAACACTTCGCCTGAGAAGAGAAAATAACGCAATTCCAGCTTTACTGTCGACTCTGAATTTTTTTCTACTATTCTATCCACAATGTTTCCCCTTTTACGTTTTTGCCGAAATATTTTTAGTACTAACTCACGTATGTTGACGTTTTCAAACTGAACTAGTATTGGACGAAATCTTTTTATATCATGATATTGCATTTGGTTGCCATCCAAACCTAAATAAATAAAATATAAATAATTGAATGCAAAATATTTGTACTACTAACTTCGCTTTAATACCTTATCAATGAAAACAATGTTGCTATTAAAATATAAAACATAAAAAAATAACATATTAATTTAACACTTATTTACAAATTCATCAAACATTCGGCATTAACTCATCATTATACAAGACGGTAGGCGACGTGGGATTCGCCTTGGTGATTTTCGTTCTCCATATTTTGCAACTTCCGGCTCTAACTCTGAAATCCGAGGACGGAGGTCAATCACGTCAAATAGCTTTTTGTAGCTCTTGAATAGCTATATCGATGGTGCAATAAAATCGCTATCGAATACTACCACTGCAGCGCTAGGGGCGATTAAATTCAAAAACGACTTTAAAAAGATACCCTTTCTTTGAAAGGCTACCATTTGGAAACAAAGAACTCAATCAAAAATTGTTACAAATACGTTTTTTATTAAATATCTCGAAGTATCTATAAACTACGTTTCAGCTTTCCACATTCAAAACGGTAGGAGAAGATAGAAAAATGGTTTGGGTTCTTAAAACGAGGTCTTTTGCTAGCTGCATAGTTTGGGTGGGTCCTTAGCAACGAAACTCAAAGACGCACACGCTTAAACTCTATTGCACCCGTTCACCAAGTAACATCGGAATCGGCCCGTCGGTTTTGGCTGTTGAGCGTCACTTTACAAACATATGGACAGACACACCCACACACGGACAGACAGACAGAAAAGCCTGACAATAAAGGATAGCTAGCGAATCGCAAAATACGACCAAGATAATATATATGTTATATTTCAAATACGTGGTAGGAGCCAGTTTACTTAGTGACACGTACCTGGTACGAGACAATTTTCACACTTAAAAACGTACGTGAAAGGAGCCTCGGCCACTTATAATTCAAAACTTGTTTAAGTTGGGTCAAACACTAGCTCAAAGTCAAAAACGTTGTGACCAGTATAGAGGCCCCGTTTTAAGCTCGACTATTCGAAGAATATGAGAGCTATACTACTCCCCCGGGCGTCGGCGTCCACCTCACACTTTGGTTAAGGTTTTGCATGCAAATACTTAATTACTACTTGTATTGCATTGAAACTTTGTACAACCCTACTAAACTATCACACTTATGTAGATTATCAAGTTAGATAACTCTATCCTGCATGTTATGCAAGTTATGGCTCTTTTTTACTTAGAAATTCTGGTTAAAGTTTTGCGTGCAACTAAATTAAGAGTCCATATCTCAGTATTTACTTGATGCATTGCATTAAAACTTTATACAACCCTTCCCAAACATCACACCTGTGTAGATTATTAAGTTAGATAACTCTATCCTGCATTTTATGCCAATTATGGCTCGTATTTGACTTAGCAATTCTGATTAAAGTTTTGTGTGCAACTAAATTAAGAGTCCATATCTCTGTATTTACCTGATGCATTGCATTGAAACTTTCTACAACCCTACCCAACTCTCACACTTATGTAGATTATTAAGTTAAATAACTCTATCCTGCATTTGATGCAAATTATGGCCCTTTTTTTACTTAGAAATTCTGGTTAAAGTTTTGCGTGCAACTAAATTAAGAGTCCATATCTCAGTATTTACTTGATGCATTGCATTGAAACTTTCTATAACCCTACCCAAGCCTCACACCAATGTGGATTATTAAGTTAGATAACTATCCTGCATTTTCTGCAAGTTATGGCCCTTTTTTATGCCCCCGGAATCACCGATTCGGTGGGCATCTAGATTTTGGCCTGTCTGTCTGCACGTCTGTCTGCACGTCTGTCTGTCCGTCTGCACGTCTTCGAAAAAACCTTTAACCTTGACCACTACTTTTGAACCATAACAGGTACGGCTACCATATTTCACATGTATATTTCTTGTGACATGACCTTTCTGTCAGTACCAAAATGTTTGACCTTGCGACCTTGACCTTTGACCTAGATGTTGCCATTCTCGAAAAAAAACTTTAACCTTGACCACGTCTTTTGAACCATAACATGTACGGCTACCATATTTCACATGTTTATTTCTTATGACATGACCTTTCTGTCAATACCAAAATGTTTGACCTTGCGACCTTGACCTTTGACCTAGATATTGCCATTCTCGAAAAAGAAAATACCTTGACCACTACTTTTGAACCATAACAGGTACGGCTACCATATTTCACATGTGTATACCTTGTGACATGACCTTTCTGTCAGTACCAACATTTTTGACCTTGCGACCTTGACCTTTGACCTAGATGTTGCCATTCTCGAAAAAAAAACTTAACCTTGACCACTACTTTTGAACCATAACAGGTACGGCTACCATATTTCAAATGTGTATTCCTTGTGACATGACCTTTCTGTCAGTACCAACATTTTTTATCTTGCGACCTTGACCTTTGACCTAGATGTTGCCATTCAGGGGCATCAGTGTTTCCCAAACACATCTTGTTAACTTATAAATTCTGGTTAAAGTTTTGCGTGCAACTGAATTAAGAGTCCATATCTCTGTATTTACCTGATGCATTGCATTGAAACTTTCTACAACCCTTAGACCCAACTATCACACCTGTGTAGATTATCAAGTTAGATTACACTATCCTGCATTTTATTCAAGTTATGGCCCTTTTTTTACTTAGAAATTCTGGTTAAAGTTTTGCGTGCAACTAAATTAAGAGTCTATATCTCAGTATGTACTAGATGCATTACATTGGAACTTGATATAACCCTACCCAACTATCACACTTATGTAGATTATCAAGTATGATAACTCTGTCCTGCATTTTATGCAAGTTATGGCCCTTTTTTTACTTAGAAATTCTGGTTAAAGTTTTGCATACAACTACATTAAGAGACCATCTCTTAGTAACTACTTGCTGCATTGCATTGAAACTTTATACAAACCTTCTCAACTATCACACCTGTAAATAATTAAGTATGATAACCCTATCCAGTATATTTTGCAATTTATGGCCCTTTTTTAACTAGAAATTTGGTTAAATTTTAGCATGCAACTAAATTAAGAGTCGATATCCTAGTATTTACTTCATGCATTGCTTTGAAACTTTATGCAACCCATGTTGATTTTCAAGTTTAATAACTCTATCCTGCATTTTATTCATGTTATGGCCTTTTTAGACTTATAAATTTTGGTTAAAGTTTTGAATGCAACTACATTAAGAGACCATATCTTAGTACCTACTTCATGCATTGCATTGACACTTTATACAGTCCTTTCCAATCATCACACCTATGTAAACAATTAAGTACGATAACTCTATCCTGCATTTTATGCAAGTTGTGGCCCTTTTTTTATTTAGAAATTCTGGTCAAAGTTTTGTGTGCAACTAAATTAAGAGTCCATATCTCTGTATTTACCTGATGCATTGCATTCGTACTTTCTACAACCCTACCCAACTATCAAACCTGTGTAGATTATCAAGTTAAATAACTCTATCCTGCATTTTATTTAAATTATGGCCCTTTTTTTACTTAGAAATTCTGGTTAAAGTTTTGCGTGCATCTAAATTAAGAGTCCATATCTCAGTATTTACCCTATGCATTGCATTGAAACTTTCAATAACCCTACCCAAGCCTCACACCTATGTAGATTATCAAGTTAGATAACTATCCTGCATTTTATGCAAGTTATGGCCATTTTTTTACTTAGAAATTCTGGTTAAAGTTTGCGTGCAATTACATTTAGAGACCATATCTTGGTAACTACTTAATAGAGTTTTGCGTGCAACTAAATCAAGAGTCCATATCTCTGTATTTACCTGATGCATTGCATTGAAACTTTTTACAACCCTTAGACCCAAGTATCACACCTGTGTAGATTATCAAGTTAGATAACACTATCCTGCATTTTATGCAAATTATGGCCCTTTTTTTACTTAGAAATTCTGGTTAAAGTTTTGCGTGCAACTAAATTAAGAGTCCATATCCTAGTATTTACTAGATACATTGCATTGAAACGTTATACAACCATACCCAACTATCACACTTATGTTGATTTTCTGCTTAAAGTTTTGCATGCACCTACATTAAGATACCGTATCTTAGTAACTACTTCATGCATTGCATTGAAACTTTATACAGCCCTTCCCAATTATCACATCTATGTAAACAATTAAGTACGATAATTCTATTCAGCATTTTATGCAAGTTATGGCTCTTTTTGGACTTAGAAATTCTGGATTTAGTTTTGCAACTACATTTAGAGTGTAATCTCATTAAGAACTTGAAGCATTGTATTGAAACTTTATACAACCTTTCCCAATTTCACAACTATAAACACAACCATACTTCTATCCTGCATATGGTGCAAATTGTTGCCGCTTTTTTACTTAGAAATTATGGTTAAAGGTATGCGTGCAACTACATTAAGAGTCCATATCTTATTAACTACTTGATGCATTCAATTGCCTTCCTAACCATCACACCTATTAAAATAATCAAGTTAAATAACTCTATCCTGCATATAATGCAAATTATCACCCTTTAATAAATTGTGGTTACTGTTTTGCATGCAACTACATTAGAGTCCATTGTCTTAGTAACTTAAATAAGCGGTGGAATAGTCGAGCGCGCTGTCCTCCGACAGCTCTTGTTCATCTGATCTTCAGGAAAGTACATAAACATGTATATTAATCAAATCTCAGTACAATATGAAACTGGATCGCGTTGGACTAAAAGCTAGCTCACTGGGTCAACATTTAGGATTGTTTGAGAGCACTCTTTAGGTCACAATTCTCATCCAATACATATGAATTTTGATCAGAACATTCATCGTTATTAAATATCAGTCACTATTTAGATATACTCTTTGAACACTCTAAAGGTAACATTCCTCACCGTGTCTTCACTAAGCTTCCATAACATCTAGGTTAACTTAAAAACTTGGTCAGATGGGATCACTAGGTCATGATTAAGAAGATCCTTGTGAAAACTCTTAATGCTACATATGTCTACATTCGATTTCCGTACATCTCAGTCAAGTCTGATAATGGGTCACACGACAACCTGTGTTTTAATCAAATCTCGGTGAAGTTTAAAACTTGGTAACGTTTGGTCATAAACAAGGTCATTACGGTCAAATTTAAGAAACTATTGTGAACGATATATAGGTCACATTTCTCTTCCAATTTAAATGTACATGACATTTTATCAGCACATTCATCGCTATCAAAACTCAGTCATGGTTTATTTCGAAATAAAGGCCATAATTTAGAAAATCCTTGTGAAATCTAAAAAGGCTACATATGTCTATATTCGGTTTCATTACATATCGGTCAAGTCCGATGATGGGTCACAAGATAACATGCGTATCGTATCCATCACATCGCGGTGATGTTTAATATCATAGTAAAGTTCTTAAACTAAGTCACTAGGATCACATTTAAGAAAATCTTATGATTACTCTATATGTCACATTTCTGTTACAATCTACACGAACTTTTATAAGAATATTCATAGCTATCAAATCTTAGTCATGGTTTATTTCGATTTTAAATCGGACTCATCAAAACCTTGTGAATACTCTAAGATACCTCATTTCTTCCATCAAGTCACCATGTAAGTTCCCCAGAAGGTTCAACTTCACGAAATCTCCAAGGTCACTAGTTCAACATTTAGACAAACATTTTGAACTCTCTAGATACGATATATTTCGTTCAAACTAGTCAGTCAGAACATTCTTTTTTATCGAATTACAGTAAAGTTTGAAACTGGGTCGCATGGGGTCAAAATCGTTGTCAGTATGTCAAATTTAGACTCTAAACCATTTCTTTTATAAAACATGTGTCGCTCAAGTTCGAATCTTAGTCATGATTGGTCAAAAACTATGTTACTAGTTCATATATTAACCAAACCTTATCAACACTTTACAGACCACAATATCCACCCATTCTTCATGAAAAGTCATTGGAACATTCTTCATATTTCAATTTTCTATGTGCAGAGCGAGCCTATGTAGCTCTGTCGGTAGCGACGCGGGCTGTCAATCCAAGGGTTACGAGTTCAAACACCCCATTCTTTCCGACGTTTGACAAAAGTAATAGTGACAAGCGACATTTGTCGTCAACAATGGGCTAACAGTCTATTTAAAAAAGTAGCCAGCTACTTAAAAAGATTGCTGTGTGTAATACTGGTGTAAGAAAGCCAAGAAACATTTGTCGCCGTGATATAACTGAAACATTGTTGAAAACGGCGTTAAACACAAATCAATCAATCTTACTTACAATCAATCTCACGTATGTCTTTATTTGATTTAACCTCAACCTTGCTATCTGATCTGTCATGAACGTATTATAATAAAAGATCAACACTTTTAAAAAGAGAAATGTAAAACATACTTTATGAAGCACATTTATATTATTATACCCTCCCCCCCCCCCCCCCCCCCCCGCAAACAATATTTTTTTTTGGGGGGGGGGGGGGGGGGTTATATAGGAATCACCCTGTCTGTCCGTATGTAAACATTTCTTGTAAGCACTACTCCTCCTAAACGGTTCAATGGATTTGGTTCAAACTTTACATGAAGATTACACATCATATGTAGATATGCATGAAGGAAGATCATACGCCTCGGATTCTTTCAAGGGGAGATAATTCAACTTAGAGGTTACCTGCGAGGGACTCCTGTGCACATACCTCCACATTTATTGTAAGCACTACTCCTTCTAATCGGCTCAATGGATTTGGTTTAAACTTTACATGAAGGTTACACATCATATGTAGATATGCATGAAGGAAGATCATATGCCTCGGATTCTTCCAAGGGGAGATAGTGTACTTAGAGGTTACCTGCGAAGGACTCCTGTGCACATACCTCCACATTGTGTATCCGATGCTTTGGGAGGGGAGCGGAGGAGGGGGGGGGGGGGGGTATTCTTCAGTGAGCTTTGCTCACAGTATTTCTAGTTTTAGTTTTCATGACATTTCATCAAATGTGAAACTTCAAATCTCTGTCAAGTAAACCTGCCCATGTGAAAAGGTACAAATTGGCATTTTGAACAGTGTAGGTTCAGATCAACATGTAAATCTGCTCCGTCTCATAATCTACACAAATTTATAAAGCTTATGGACATGTAAATAATATATGAACTTTATGTATATTTATCAGAATATGCACAGGCTGATCAGAAACTGCACTATTTACAAAAGTCAACTTGTATCATCGACGAATGAAGATTCTCACATTTAAGCATTGTTAATGCAAAGACAAAAAAAAACACAATGCTTTGAAAAATTATCTTCTTCATTTGTTTCGGTCAGTTTCGGCTGGTTCAAGCTTCTGATAACAATCGTATTTATCTCACAGTTAGTCATACCAGGGACACTATATTACAATATAGTGTCCCTGGCCATACTCATCACGCAAAACTGCACATTATCGCCAGACTGTATAAGAAAAACATATATGGAGCGATGAAAGATCTGAGCGAATCAAGGAGCATTGAGGATACATTTTTCCATGGACGGCATTTACAATTATAACATGTCGGATAACATTTCAGAATGAACAAACTACATGTTAAGCGTTTGTATTAAGCATTCGTTATTATTTTCCTTTTCAGGAAGAGGTAACAAACTACGCATGCAAACAACATAATCATGGCTTCTGAATCCAAGTCTCTGTATAAAGGATCTGACGAGATATACATCCAAGACTGTGACGTTTGTCTGTCGAATGGTAAAACATCGGAGGCCATATCCTTCTGTAACATATGCTGTGAGTACCTCTGTCAGTCATGTGATATGGCACACAGAGGGTCTAAGGCGACGAGAGACCATACACTACTGACGGGGAGTAAGATACCATCAAGATCCACAAGGGTAAAGCCGACGTTACCTTTTATGTTCTGTGATACACACAAATCAACGTTACTCGATATCTACTGTACCACTCACGATGAGGTAATTTGTCCGGTCTGTAGAATGATGAGCCATAAAACATGTTATACAGGCGATGTCTGCAAACACAGTTCTAAAGTTGATGTTGAAAAGGAGCTTAAGGAAGTCGCTAATCGACTGAGAGACATGGCAATTAGATACGTCGACCTTACAAAGCAGAGACACACTGATAAATCAACCGCGATGTCTCAGATACAGAATTGCCTCAGCGACATACAGCGATTTCGCAAGGATATTGATGAAAACCTGGATAAACTTGAAAGGAATATGGCTTCAGAAATTCGACAAATTGAAGAAACGATGAAAAAAGAGATCGATGATCACGTGACGTTAGCCAATGACATTTTACACCAAATCGGGGTTTTAAACAAATCTTTGTCGGAATCTGAGAAAACACGGGAAGATGACGTCATATTTGTCGGGTCTAAGAAAGCGTCTTCACGTGCAAATGAATATGGTCTTATTATTGGTAAAATCCAGAACGAAATTTACCCAATAGAAATTCGTTTTCAACCCAATGGCGTCTTATCTGACATGATCCAGCAGTTACAATCACTAGGCACTGTCGGTAGCAACCGACTAATTGATTCCGGTCCAAACGAGACATCTATACTGAACATTAATGTGAAGGAGAAACGGGCAATAGATGGGATGTCAAATGGAGTAAGGGGATGTGCATTTATGCCTGACGGACATGTCGTAATCGCATATGGCAGAGATGGTCTTACATTGTTTGATGAAAAGTTCCTTTCAAAAGCCCAGTTATCCGTTAAATCAATAGGCGTCTCTACTATCAATGACACTGACGTCATAGTTACACAAGGTAACTTCAAACAACTCCAGCGGGTTACAATATTCCCGGGGATGAAGGTGAAGGAAACATTGAAGATGGATAGAGTCTGTGAAGGTGTAGATGTTTATGGTGACGAGATCTACGTTACCTGTCATGATGCTCCCGGTAATGGTGAAGTACGTGTACTCAACATGGACGGTGTAGTACAGAGAAGGTTGGGCGTGGATAAAGGTAAATATATATTTACACGTCCTGGTCGTGTTAAAGTTAACAGGGAAGGGGCTAAAGTATACGTCTCTGATGAGTATACTAACATTGTTACATGTTTGAACAATCAAGGTCACGTGATATACCGGTATTCTGACACAGATTTGAAGTCACCCGGCGGAATGTATGTGGATGGAGAAGATAACCTGTTAGTGTGTGGATTGAATTCTAATATGTACATATGATCCGAGATGGTGGTAGACAAGAGAAGATATTGTTGTCAGAGAAGAACGGGATGGACGGCCCATCGTGTTTATCGTACAGACCCAGTGATGGTTGCCTAGTGGTTGGTTTACATAAGAACGCTAAAACTGATCAAAAGTTGATCCTACATGTATTCAGTACTAGATAAACTCATGAGTGTCCCGGATTGACATTTCATTTTGTCTTATAACAAGCCCATGACTTCAAAGAAATGTCGTTTCCTATTTGTCTACGTACTAAGTACGAAGCTTAAAAAACAAATGATAAAGCTGTTTTTTCTATAATTGAAATAATTACGGAAAAGTAGAAATTGTCAATAATCTGAATTATCTTCTTTTCCACATTGTTGACAATTCCCATTTGATTGTATTATATTAGCATAGATGGATTATAGCAGGCCCCGTTGTACTGTCTTAAATGTGTATTCGAGTCAGTCGACATTCATACGTTTCGAAAAATATTGGTAATTAAGATCAAACTGTGTATTTTACTTGTTGTTGTCTTGTCGGCGTCTTCTGTTCACTTAGTCAACATAGCATATGGGATCACGTGTCCGGCTTCCGTTCTTCAAACGTGCCATAGACGTTGTGTACGACTAGAAAGTGTATAGGGCAGATCCTGGTCAGACTGTATATATGTTAAGGCTTATCTGGATCTTCACTTATCACAAAGTCCATTTTTATTGCATTCTAGAAAATATTCCAGTAGACTATTTGTATTATCCGTTTAGAAGTCACACAATATATATGTAAAACTATGTATATTAATTCTGTTAATTATATCTAATTGTTTTTAAATTACTTGAAATATTTATATTTAATAATATCCATGTGTTAAGGCAATTATGTATTTATACTGTAAAATAAGCTTTGTATATAAAATACTGTCATTTTTTACTGCAATTGCTTAAAAACATCATTTTACTAAACTTTTATTAACCAATATCTTTTAATTTTACATTTAAATGAGTATAATTAATTGTTCAAATTGTTAAAGACAAAAGTTGGTTGTGTCGCACATTTAAACAGTGAAGATTTGGATGAGCCTGATCGTATTCGTAGTCTCATCACACACCAACCACGGCCTTCTCTGATATGGCCCTGTCACACTATTGCGTATGAGAGATACGTATTAGTTGCGTATGAAATTCATAAATTAGTTTTCATACGCACAAAAAGCACTTGAAAATACAGAATTGATTATATATTTACCGTATTGAACCTATGAGTAGCGTATGAGTAGCGTATCGCCAGCTCATTACCAGCGTTGTCTGCGTATGGCTAGCAAATGAGAAGCGTATTAACTGCGTATGTCTAGCGTACCGCTATCACGTAACAAAGTGCCCATATAAGTCCACGAAGAACTGTAGAATATCTATAAATGGGATCCTCTATATACACTTTATCAAAACGCTGGCAATACACAGCGGATTTGCTTGCCATACGCCAATTATACGGTAGTTGTAAGTTATATATACGTTACTCAATCGTCAGGCTACGCCAAGATGTCTATATATACACGTTGAAGATACGTCAGACATACGTTAGAACTACGTTACTCATGCGCCATCAATACGATAGCTGTACGGTACACCTTCATTCAAGCGTATGTCAGCGTATGACCAGCGTACTCGACCTATGAGTAACGTACCTCAAGCGTAACTCGAGCGTTTTAAGCGTATGCCTTGTGTCTGCTTTGCGTATAAACCATAAGTCCGAATACGCACAAATTGTTTAAGCATAATAAAAAACAAAACGGTTCTGCCTCGCCGTATGCCAGCGTATGCCAGCGTATGCCAGTGTATGCCAGCGTATGCCAGCGTATGCTAGCGTATGCCAGCGTATGCGACCGTTCTTGAAACGTATAAAACCAATGCCTAACGTACCCCTAGCGTATGTCAGCGTATGCGTACTAGTTTTCATACGCTGGCATACGCTAGTACGATACGCAACAGTGTGACAGCGCCATAAGCGTAATATTAGACAAGTCACGGATATAATTTCGAACAGAAAAATGTAGCCCCACCTGTAATTTTCATGAGTACTCTTTATGCAAAACATTTACGCATCATTCTGATCAGGATCTGCACGCTTTGCTATCTTATCAATAGACCATTTCAGTTGCATATGGTATGATATAAAAACAATGACCACGCTGTAGGAATGTGCGGGTTGGGTCCTTATATCCTGTGTCGGGGATCTTATTAGTTTGTGTATCAACACATAACGTAAGTGGAAATGATACCGTCATAAGAACATGCTTTCTCGATCATATACGACTATAAACAGTGATATGACAATAGGTAATAACATATGCGTATAAGACCTCACTGTAGGCTTGAAAGAAAAGACGAAGTGGTTAGTTCATTTCAAAGATATTTACTAAGAAAGATTTAAGGACTTTTACACGTATCCAATTATTAACAGGCCCATCTGAGTCCTCACTGTTCGCCTTGAATCTAAGACGTGTTTGTTTGTTTGTTAATAGATTTTACAGAAACTTTCATCATAACATGCATGCATGTATACATACAATTTAGACTTTAATATACATACGTAAGCACATGTTTCTAACATGCTTCTCTGGATCCTCATTGTTCGCTTTTAAGTTTTTAGGTGTTTAAAGATTTTGTTTGTTCAGTATATAGAAACCAACATCACAAAACATATGTACGCATATGTATATCAACATTACGAACAATGTGTTCTTAAGCATGTATTCACAGGCTTATCTGAATCCTTACTATTCGCTTTTGAATATGTATGTGTTTGTTAGTTCATTGCACAGAGACTAACCCCGTCAAACCCATATATAAGGTATAGATATTTTTTTATTCTTTGTGTTTTTTTATATCCCTTAAATAGTTTGTGTTTTGTTATATCCCTTACATAGTTTATGTTTTTCTATTTCCCTTATATATTTTGTATTATATAATTTTGATTTTTTTTGTGTAAGTTTTTAGATACATGTACTACTGGACAATGCTTAATAAACAGTGTATGCTTACAATTTTGATTTACTTTATTTTTCAAATGTAATCTCTTAAATACATGACATGTCTCTGGTTGTATTTACACAATTCTCGTAAAATCCTGTCGTCGTATACTTTAAATAAGGGGTAGTTGATTAAGACAACGTTGTGTCCATACTCCTTATTAAGGTTACTAATCCTAGTCTGGGAAATGGACAACTCGTTACCCGAGGTATAACCGCTAACAAAAACACATGGCTGACACTACTCTAATACTGACTCGTATCAGGAACAGTTTGAATTAGAGACAAGGGTTCATCACTACATATATACTCTGTTTAGTCATCGCTCTGGAGGTGGGCACTCTTAACACTACCCCAATCGATGTATAAGTTATACACACACTGATTCGAACCAAGAACCATTTGAATAAGAGGTCTGAAGACACAAACATATTTGAAATAACTGTTCAGTTACAAGATCTCTACATTACAAATAATTTATGTCGTTGTCATCTCTCTCGAGTTGAGCACTCGAACCAGTACACCATCGATATAATACTCTTTATAAGAGGTCCGAACTCTACATTACACGTTATTTATGTCGTTGTCATCTTTCTCGAGGCGGGCACTCTAACCACTACCCCATCGAGATAGTACTTATTTCACAAACTTATTCGAATCAGAAACCATTGGAACAAAAGGTCTGAAGTCATAAACTTATCCGAAACAACTATTCAGTTACAAGAATCACAGCGATTTACATACGATTTGATGCACGGCCAGTATCATTGAAGCGATATTCAAACAGCTTGTTTACAGAAATAAACTATTTGTGAATATAATAAAGGTTTAAACATCGAAAACTGGTGCGGTTAAGATGACTGGATTGTGGACTGCAAAGATATGTTTGCGCGGTTTAGTTTTGTTTAAACTTATTTGTTTTGCATTTATTGCGAAGCAAGCTTTCAGCTTACCTTAAACGCGCGATGTTTGCTTCCTGGAGACTTAACCAGAGGTGCAATAGCTGTTAATTGGATGGTGAATTGGCTAACGGTCTTTTTACGTACACTTTCATTGAATACATTACTTGTCGGGTTTCTAATCACAGTGCTATACAAAGCTCACACCAGGGGAACAATAGCTAATTAATTGTTGTAGTGGCTAACATTAGTTAACGTACAGAGCTAACGTCTAACGTTAGCCACTATAACGTTTCCCCTTGTGTCTAACGACAGTGCAAGAGGGCTCTCAGTGGTAGTATTCACGTTTGTGATGCAGTTTAGTAACACAACATGAAAACCAACCCTGTCATAATGATGTGCGTACAGTGTAGATTCAGACCAGTCAGTCGTATACGGTAGCACCCGTATCATAATCCGATGTATTCACATTTTTTTTATATTTTAACATTGTTTTCAAAAGTAGTCGGCTGCAAATAATGCGTCAATGTTGGGTGCTTCCACCTGAAACAAAGCTGAAACACTTGTTTTAGAGGGAATTATACAAATCTTGCAAAGAGATAATATCAGTATAAATGTGTGAATCATGTAAGACCGTATTTCTGTATATACATCACTGTTTTGAGTGGCTCAGTGGTTCAATATTTGACACCCCGAACAACTCAGAGGTCCGGGTACTGGAAATTTCTGAGGTGTTTTAATGTGTCTTATACTCATCTAGAGATCATATCAAGTAATGGTCCTTTCCAGGAAATAAAACATCACGAGTATCAGTGATAAACACTGAGCAAGTCAAATAACCAAATGTTCGGAAAGAGCCAGGGCTTGCATTCGGAGTGCCTCGTATCTAGATTAAAGACTACTAAATAAATACCTTCTGTATTTAAATGTAAATTAACAAGTTGTCGCTCTTAATCATAACACTTTGTTCCAGTTAGTCAGTTGGTACATGCACAATCTAATTTGTATTACTCGAAAGGATTACATATCAACTTTAAGACAACAAAGAAGGGGGCAATTTATCTTTTATAAGGAACACATGTCAACTTTAAGACAACGTCTAACAGAAAAGGGGGTAATTTATCTCTTTATAAGGAATGTCCATTTTAGCAACTCGTCAAAACAAGAATCAGTTTGGTACACCCTATCCCCTCTTTCATTTTGCGCACAATAAACATTTCAAACACTACACACTGACAATGCAGTCAGTTAAAGATAAACATATTTCAAGTAAAAAACAAAATTGAGTTTCTTTCGGACTATTTTTGTAAACCAGACCCTAATCTTTCTATTGCCATTATTTGAATCTGTCAGGTATGTGTACAAAGTGTACATTAAACAACGAATACAGTGTTTGCCCAATCAGAGCTTTTTGTCCTTTCAACAATATGAATTGTGATACTCTTGATATGTTTTGTTCGCTTTTTTTCATACCTAGGTATCAATACATTGATGTATTTAAATGTTATTTAGCAAAACGTGAGTTTTTATAGATGTAAAATGGGCTATAATTACCTGATATTACAATAATGAGATTTTCAAATTTTATTGACAGTCTGTCGAAGTATGAACCCTTCCCACACGGTTTAACATGTCAACAACAGTGGACTTTTGGTCACAATACAACGGACAATTTCTCATTTTGCCACAATGTCTTTAACTTTTTAAAAGTCATGCTGTCGTTTATAGAGAGTTGTCATACGTGTATTTAGATGTTTTCAAAGTCGTCTGCTATATATAGATTTGTTGTATTTCAGAAAGGTGTTAACACTTTCCAATAGACAACAATTCAGCAGCATACGATTACAAATATCTATATATGAAAATATAGTCGAGTTGAAGCATTAAGGAAAAAGGAGAACTTGTTCATTATGAGCAATTTCTTCTTTAATTACGATGCTTTCAAATCATCATATATCGTCTGTAAGAGAATAATGAATAGTGTTAAAGTAATAAAGGGTTCAGTACATAAAACTTATCATTTAAACGTAAATGTTGGAATGGTGGTTAGGTAGTTCGACTCGAGAGCGGGGTATCCCCTACATTTAAAACAATAGGTATACTCCAGAAGGAGTTACTCTTTTTGGCGCTTAAGCCTGTGATGATGCACTGTGTTAAATTATGAAAGGTTAACTCTATAAAAGTTATCATTACAACGGACACGTTGTTATGGTGAATAGATAGTTTGAATCGAAAGCGGGGTATCCCCTATTTTTTTAAAAATAGGTATACTCAATGCAGAAGGGGTTACCCTTTTTGGCGCTTAAGCTTGTGATGATGCACTGTGTTAAAAAATAAAAGGATAACTCTAGTAAAGTTATCATGACAACGGACACGTTAGTATGGTGGTTAATTAGTTCGAATCCAGACCTTTAATAATAGGTAGACTCGAGTTGGGGTTACCCTCTGTGGCGCTCAGAGAGCGGGGTATCACCAAGACATTTCCAATAGCTAGACTCCAGTTGAGGTTATCCTCTGTGGCGCTTAGAGCGCGGGGTATCACCGAGACATTTAATAATAGGTAGACTCAAGTTGAGGTAACCCTTTGTGGTGCTTAGAGAGCGTGGTATCACCAAGACATTTAATGCTAGGTAGACTCAAGTTAGGGTTACCCTCTGTGGTGCTCAGAGAGCGGGGTATTACCAAGACATTTAAAATAGTTAACCTCAAGTTGGGGTTACCCTATCGATGTCAAGTAAAACGTACATGTTGGAATCGTCATTTACCCTGGATACGCCAAGATACAATGGAATACCATGAGAGTAGCTTTTAAAAAGCATTTAAACAACGACTGAGAGACTACTTACAAACATTTGTAAAGTATGTTAAATCCAGAAAAAATATTTAACTATAAACCTACCATTCTATCTAAGGAAAAGGGTCGCAAGGTTCAGATAGTCTAGCCACACATTTTGTTTTGAATTTGAGAGGCATATTGGAATGGACAGAGAAGGTAGAAGTTGAATGTATTGTCTGCATTATTTTAACATTTATTGTATTGAAGACAAATATCGGGTATGTGTTATATGCTTTCGATACTCAGATGTATGGTCATATGTGTCGTTTGTATTATTTGTGTCTTTGAAGGTCTACTTATGACAGCTTTATTTCATTAATGAGCAGTACCGATAAATTGACCATAAGGAAATTTCACTTCAGCAGTCGTGAAAATGAAAGAGTCTCAATGAAGCCAACAACAGTACTTTACCCAGTTATATGTGACCAAACCTCGACTAAATAGTTTAATCATTTAATATTTAATATATACTCCTAAATATGTGTGTTATATGACAGCTCTGTATACTTAGTTAGGCATTGGATGATGGGCCAGTGGCCTTCATGTGCAAATAAAGGTTCACAACATCATGCAAAACAGCCTACCATTACTTTAGTCTGCCTTTGATGTAATCGGTAATCAATGAAATAAATTACATGTTTAAAATAAAAAAAACACAAATTGCACGTTCTCCTATTGCCACAATGTTTTCAATAGTCATCTGCGGCGGATGTATTTAGTAAATGCCTCTGCATATGGGAAAGGGTACGTTAATGGTAGATGTTCGGCAAATATTTAACCACAAACTTTGCTAAAATCACAAATGCAAAGCATCTTTGCAACAATTGTAAATAAGTTAGTCGAATGCCATTTGCAGTTGCCTTCGTGATCTGAAATAGTTTTAAAGTTCTTTGGGAGACATTGAGCAACACATTCGCGTCATTTGCAAACTGATTTAGCGAGTAACGAAAACCAAGATGATCTGCGCAACCACTGCAGATACGAACTCACCTTGTTAATCATTTAATTAACCTGGATACGCAACTACCTACAGTATGAACCCTCACTTGTAAATCCTTGTTAGTCCTTCAATTAACCTGGATACGAAACTACTTAAGGTATGAACCCTCCTTGTTAATCATTCAATTAACCTGGATACGAAACTACTTACGGTATAAACCTTCCTTGTTAATCATTCAATTAACCTGGATACGGAACTACCTAGGTTAAAAACCCTCCTTGTTAATCCTTAGTAATCCTTCAATTAACCTGGATACGCAGCTACCTAAGGTACGATCCTATTTGTTAATCTGTGTTAATTATTTAATTAACCTGGATACGCAACTACCCACGGTATGAACCTTCCTTGTCAATCATTCAATTTACCTGGATACGCAACTACCCACGGTATGAACCCTTCTTGTTAATAATTCAATTAAACTGGATACACAACTACCTTCGGTACGAACCCTCCTTGTTAATCATTCAATTAACCTGGATACGGAACTACCTACGGTATGAATCCTCCTTGTTAATCGTTCCATTAACCTGGATACGCAACTACCTGCGGTATGAACCCTCCGTGTTAATCCTTCTTACTCATTCAATTATTTCAGTATTCTCTGTATGGTTTACCTGATAAATGGTGTTAACCCTTTTACACTTATATACGCATTAAAATGCAGCAGCAGACACATAATGAAAACATTGTGGGAAGATATTAAATTACTTGTAACATGTGTAATGTTAATGTGAAAATAAATGTTCATGATAAGAGATATTTCATATTTGTATGCAGACATCTTCCAAATCGTCTCAAGGCGGAAACTCTAACTACTGCCCCGTCGTTATAGTTCTTATTTCACAAACTGATTTGAACCGGGAAACGTTTAAACAAGAGGTTTGGATTCTATCATATTATGATAACATTAATTGAGTCATGGGAAAACGTACTAATTGGCTTTTGTGAACAGTGTAGAACTAGATTAAGCTGTGTATCCGTGCAATCTGTATATCCTTTTTATATATTATTTACATACACTTGTTAGAAGTTTCTGTTTAACTTATATATAATCTAATAAGGCTGAGCAGATGGCCAGGCTGATATGAACCCTACACTGGTCAGAAATAACAACTTGTACCTGTTGTACGAGCAAAAATACTATAACAAATGGTAGTTACGGCTTTCTCTCCTTGTCGACCAAGGTTGTTGGGTTAGCATTACGACTGACGCACTGGAGTTAGAATAAATGAACAAGTAGTATAGGTAACTTGCACAGGAAACGTCGTGATATAACTGAACAAATGCTGAGAGCGGCGTAAAACACCAACCAATCAAATCAATCAAGCACAGACTCAATTTGCCTTTTCTGTCAAACTTAGCGGTATAACTGTTCCTCATAAACCAGTGTTTTCTGTTAAACTTAGCGGTATAATTGTTACTCATAAACCAGTGTTTTCTGTTAAACTTAGCGGTGTAATTGTTTCTCATAAACCAGTGTTTTCTGTTAAACTTAGCGGTATAATTGTTACTCATAAATCAGTGTTTTCTGTTAAACTTAGCGGTATAATTGTTCCTCATAAACCAGTGTTTTCTATTAAACTTAGCGGTATAATTGTTCCTCACAAACGAGTGTTGCAGGTTCGTCATTTAAATAAATTTGAACTATCTTTAATGTAACAGTGAAACGAGCAAAGTATGACACAAGACAATTTTACCTCCTAGGTATGAGTCAAGAGACCTTTGTCCATAACTACCCATAAATGGGGATATATGATGTACGAAGTAACCTCGGCTAGCGACAATGGGGATTGCCATGAGTATGCAAATGATGTTCGGTGACTAGAATTACGAACGATTTAGATAAGATTGTATTCGTAAACAGTAGCTTTATGCGCAAAATTAAACATTACGTTATCAAAGCAAACGTTATTTGTGAATACAATAACTACCATGTATTTTAAATAACCTAGACAGACACAGTTTAAATAGTACACCGGAAATCTCTGTATCAGATTATATCTTTTTTTCTACATTAGAGTGTCATTTTACTTGTCAAATGTTGAAGCGTGTATTAATATTGTACATTTTATGAAAGTTAAATGACTACCTGATTCGCATCGGAAATTCACACAACATTCTTTCTAAGTGGTAAGCCTCTGTGGTGTAATCGTAGGGCGTCCGCCTCGGGTGCGGAAGGTTGAGGGCCGGGTCATACCAAATACTTTAAAAATCGTTGTAATGGCTGCCCTCCTAGGCGCTCAGAGCTACAGGGTTAGTATTACGACTGACTGGATGATGTCAGGATAAATACACCAGTAGAACTAGTAACTAACCAATGAAACGCAATGGTAACTGAACAATTGTTGAAAGCTAGGTTAAACACCAAACAAGCAACCAATCTATCTTTATAAGCGAGTATTTAAATTAGGTGGTCTTGTCCACCCCTCCCTCCCCCTCGCTCCACCTTTTATGTCTCTCTCTCTCTCTCTCTCTCTCTCTCTCTCTCTCTCTCTCTCTCTCTCTCTCTCTCTCTCTCTCTCTCTCTCTCTCTCTCTCTCTCTCTCGCTGTCCCTCTCTCACTTTCTCTCTCTCTATCTCTCTCTCTGTCTCTCTCGCTCTCCCTATCTCTCTTTCTCTTTCTGTCTCTGACTTTCTTTCTCTCTATCGCTCTCTATTTTTGTCTCTCTCTCTCTCCACCTTCGGTCTCTCTCTCTCTTTATCTCTCTCTCTCTCTCTCTCTCTCTCTCTCTCCCCCTCTCTCTCTCTCTCTCGCGCTCTCTCTCTCTCTCTCTCTCTCTCTCTCTCTCTCTCACTCTCTCTCTATATATATATCTCTCTCTATCGCCCGCTTCAAGGGTCTTTTATTGTGTTAAGTGGAGGCATATTCTTTTCGTCCTGTTCGTCGGTTCCTCACACGTTGATTTACAATGTCGTCAAACTGCATAGGGTTATATTAGTTGTTGATTGTACGACCCGTACTGTTTTGCAGATCACTGGAACAAAGTTCTAGTTCACAAGCTTAAGGGTACTTGGGGTCAAATCCGTTGTCATTTAATACCTCGATTACTTTGATCCAGATACTTTAAACTTCACAGTTTAAAAATTCCAAATTGGTTTATGACAAATATATCGTGAACTCTTTGACCAACAGTCTTTAATCTTTAGAAAATGATTCATAACGTAATAACTTACACAACCTCGCTGAAATACATCACCTGGTCAACGTGGGATTGTAGCCTGCTCATAGGAAATAATATCATGTGGGGTACACGTGCGAAAAAGATAGTGAAGAAAGACAAATGTATGTAAACTTGCCGCCTAGACAGTTTAAAATGATGGCGTTAAACTACAACCAAATAATCCACTACACAACAACAAGTCTTACAAGTGGGAAGAAATAGGGAAAGTCCCCATTTATTTTATAAAGACACGGGATGGTAATACCCTTTTCTTTACAGATTTTTATTTAAAACGATTTCAAAAATGGAGAAGTCCCTGTTCGTACATGAGATGAATACCTCCATTTCAATAGGTTATATGATATCTGGGGATGAATGCATGGACGAGTTGTCAGAAAATGTCAAACATTGATTCAAATCATTACAATTATGTTGCAATGTCGTGTTTGATGCATTCACTCTTTTTGCAACACTATGTGAAAATAATATAATAATTATAAATTCCTCTAAATTCCAAGTCGTACCAAGACATTTCCATTTTCGTTTGCTCTCCGTAAAAAAAGGGGTGTTAAAACGGATGCCCTTGAACAATGAAAATATCTAGGTTATGCATTTTATTCTCAATTTAGTACAGTTGAGAAGTAAATGTATTTTGTAAAAACATATTGGCATCTCTCTCTGTCACTCTGTCTGTCTCTTTCTCTCTCTATATATATAGTTGTATCTTTCTCTCTCCGCATCTTCCTCTGTCTTTCTCTCCTCTCTCTGTTTTTCTCTCTACCCCATCTCTTCAATCCTTTCTCTCTCTCCTCCCCCTGTTTTTCTCTCTACCCCATCTCTTCCAGTCTCTCTGTCTCTCTGTCTCTGTCTGTCTGTCTGTCTGTCTGTTTGTCTGTCTGTCTGTCTGTCTGTCTCTCTCTCTCTCTCTCTCTCTCTCTCTCTCTCTCTCTCTCTCTCTCTCTCTCATCTCTCTCTATATATATCTCTCTCTCTCTCTGTCGCCCACTCCCTCTCTCTCCCTTTTCTCCTTCTCTCTCCTACTCGCCATAACCCTCTCTCTCTCTCGGTCTCTATCTCTCTCCCCCTCTCTCTCTCTGAATCTATCTCTCTCTCTTTCTCTCTCACTCTCTCTTTCACTGTCTTTCTCCCTTTCACTTTCCACCTAAAACAAATACGCAGCAGACGACTTTGAAACAATCTAGTTAAGTATAAAAAGTTATCAATGAAAGAGTGCTTTTCAAAAGAGTTATCACATAATGTGAAAAATGGAAAATTTCTCATTAACAGCATTTTCTCCTTTTGCCATTATGCAAGGCTAGAAACTTTCGACATAATCATTCACCCTCTTCTGATACAGACGACGAAAACTCATGAATATCTCCCTTTCTCGCGAAGTATCCTATTAAAACTAGTATGTATATATCATCAAGATCAATCATGCTTTGCTTACGATGTGTTTGAAGCAGACGAATCGGAAAAGCTTGTGATCCGGTAGACGATCTAAGAATATGTATGAACAACGTTTAAAAGGGTCGAAACTACTTGGTTTTAAAATAACCCATGTATTTTCGATGAGCCAGAACATGTCAAATCATACATGTATTGCGATATCTATTTCAACACTACACCAGTCGGGTATCGTAAGGGACAGATTGCACCAAATTTATCAATTCCACCGTGTGGTTGATATACTTATAGCCTCTACATGACTAATCTCTTTCTTTCCCTTTTCTTTAATATGTACATTTAGATTTACATCTATATAAATGTCATTTGATAACATGTAGCACAGATAACGCTGACTGCAACCATTGTCAGGCTGATCTCGTCAAAACCCAAGAATAAAACCAGTTCGTGTATTGAAATGCAAATTCGTCTCTAAGTGACATCTACGGTTGAGTTTACAGGCTGTGTATATGTCGCTCTGGTATTGGTAACAATTAAAGGACTTTTGAGGTTTTTACATATCATGATAGGTTGAAAAGGATTCATTATGGGTATCAAAATTGTCATATTTCAGACGGATAGTTACATGTATATAAAAGTAACAATTTTAAGCAACAATATAGATCTTAGAAGATGAAACATTTACTTTAAAAAAGGTAGTAGACTTCCTCCGTTGGTATCATTGTTGTTGAGCATAACGTACAACTAGTTAGTCGTTGTAAAGAAACACTATCTGATCGTAATTTACTAAGAACACGCAATGACATTACTGAACTAGTTTACCGTAAAAGCATAATGAGGGCCAATTGATTCAATGTAGTGTGAATAAAATTTGGATTTGCTTTACGCCGCTTTCAACATTTCTTATATCAATTCCTGTGTTAGTTACCAGTACTACTGGTTTATTTATTCTCGCACAAGCGAGTCTGTGGCACTGCTAACCCAACAAACCTGAGCACCAAGGAGGAAAAGTCATTACAATGTAAAGTCGTTATAACGCGAAGAAGGGAGTTTTAATGCAAAACAAGGCATGATAATGCATATCAAAGGCGTAATATTGCGAAATGCGAAAACAAGGTGTAGTAAAACGAAGTAAAGGCGCTATAACGCGAAAGAAAGACGTAATAACGGGAAAGAAAATGCGTTTTAATGAGAATGAAAGGAGTATTGCCGCAGACAAAAAGCGTCGTAAAACGAAAGAAATACGTAGTAACGCGAAAGAAATTGCGTTCTTATGCGTAAGAAGGCGTAGTAACGCATACAAAATGTGTAATATCGTGGAAGTAAGGCATAGTAACACGAAGTAAAGGCGCCATAACGCTAAAGAAATGCGTAGTAATGCAGACAAAATTAGTAGTAACGTGGAAGAAAGGCGTAGTAAAGCGAAATATAGGCTGAGTAACGCAATACAAATCGTATGTATATGTAAACGCGAAAAGGAAGACATATTTACTCGAAAAGGGGCATCAAAAATGGCGTCATAACACCTTTTAGGGATATAAAAAAATAAAAAATACAGGCTTAAATACATATTTATTCATATTCATGGTGTTGACATTGTGTGATGTTTCAAAGTACGAATCTCATCAACTTGCATTTCTGACTAGGAGTTAGTAACACAATTATTTCAACTGCATTAGCTCATTTAGACGGAGTTATCATTAGCATGTCTGCATTGAAAAGGAAGTCAAAATCACTCGGCTTTTCCGGAGAAAGACTCATTCAGTTTTACTTGACGTTGCTAGATTCATTAGTTCTAAGCTTGAAACATCGGGTTCCTTGCACGGTTATCGCTGGATGCATTTAAAGTGAAAAGAATTTGGATACAATGTTCCCAGGGATACTATTTAGTATTTACCAAACTGATTGACTTGAAAGGGTTGGACAACAGAAAACAATGGTGCATAAGGAAACGGCAATATTCAAGTCGAGGACCTAATTTTGTTTGGCATATGGACTCTCAGGGTTGAAAAAGAGTCTGTAAATAAGTAATCGATTTATATATACCTAAACAGGCATTATATCGCCTTCATCCCGCGTAACTTCGCCATTATCTCGCGTAAGTACGCCAGCTATTTGCGTTAATAAGTATTTGCTAGCGTTATTACGCCGTTCTGTCACGTAATAACGCATTTTTGTAACGCATTTGAATCGCGTTACTACGCATTTCTTTCTTAAAATAATGCTTTTATAAGCGTGTATACGCCTATCATTCGCGTTAATACGCGTGTTTCGCTTTAAAACGCTTGTAATCCGAGGTACTACGCCTTTCTTCGCATTATTACTTACTTTGCCTTAGTATGCATTGTTTCGCGTCACTACGCTTTCTTTTAATAGTATTAATCTTTTTTCGAGTTATTACGACTTTGCAATATGTTTTTCTCCCAGATGGTCCAAATATGCTTTCGTAATATCGTGTTAGTATTTTAATACATAAACTTTGTACAATTTTATCTTGCGCGAAAAGTGTAAGTGATAATAGAGATATCCAACCGGGTCGAGTTATTATGAGTAACTAAAAGAGTGTACACGTTCTTTTAGCGAAATATTACTTTTCAGGTGACACATGCTTCCACACCCAGCCCGCTCTGTTGCTATATCGAAAACTAGGGTGACAATAATGGATTGATATTTAATTAAAAAAACATAAGAAGAAATTCATTTAGTGGCCCCATACCTAAAATAACTGATATGACACATACGCCAGACACAAGTCAAACGATAGAGTAAGTAAATAATGTAATAACCTTGTGTGTTAAAAGTATTGAACCTGTTTAAACCATGGTCATTTGTGTTACTATTTGATGTTTTGAACTGTTTGTAAGGTAAGCAAAAATATGATTTGTTGTTCACTCTAATAATATTCAATGTCTCTAATGTTGTTAGACTAGAAACAGTCGTTTAAGTTAAAGTCTTTATCAGCACTGAATTCCCACGTTTTCTGTCTGTCTGGTCGTCTGTGTCTGCCTGTCTGTATACCAATATCTTAAACAGAACCATATGCAACCTTTATAGGAATATGCAAGTACAAGTATATTCATGGTATTATACGTGTCTACCTTTGATTATGTGGCATCGCGTTCGACTCATGCTTAAGAATAAAGTGTAAACATAGTCATAAACTGAAAACTCGTAAGCGTTTTTGATCTACACTCTCACTTTTTCACTTAAATGGTGTTAACATTATGTAAAAATAGTCATAAACTGAAAACTCGTATGCGTTTCTGATCTACACTCTCACTCGAATGGTGTTAACATTATGTAGAAAAAGTCAGAAACTGGAAACTCGTATGCGTTTCTGATCTACACTCTCACTCAAATGGTGTTAAAATTATGTAAAAATAGTCAGAAACTGAAAACTCTTATGTGTTTCTTATCTACCCTCGTACTTGATTGGCCTTTATATTATGCACAAATAGTCATAAATTGTAAACTACAAAATTGTTTCTGAGTTTCCCTCGCTTTTGGGCTATACTACTTTTTTGGTGAACAAAGAAATAATGAAATAGACATTGCATATTGAACATTATAAAACAAAATTGCACCTTTAGCTAAATTGAGTAATTATCATCCTGTGTCCATTGTTGAACCGTTGTGCGACGTCCGTCATCAACATTAACTATTGAATCTCCAGAGGCAATAAGTCTCACCCAATCTTAACTAAACTTCCATAAAATCTCGGTCAACTTAGACACTTGGTCAGATGGGGTCAAAACAAGGTCACAGGTCATACATAAGAAAATACTTGAAACTCTTTAGAGTCTATTTTTTTCACTTCATCTGCACTAAAGTTCTTCAGAACATTCTATATCATTTAATATCGGTCAAGGTCGAAACTTGGACTCATAGACTAGGTGACTATGTCAAATTTTATAGAAACCCTTTAAAACTATATGTGCCACTTTTTTCAACCGATTGTTTACAGAACATCCATCTACATGATATTTCGGTAGAATTAAAACTGGATCAGGTTGAGTCAAAAATTAGATCACTCGTTCAAAGTTTAAACAAATCTTGTGAGCCTGCTAGAGGCCACATTTCTCATCCGATCTTCATAAAAGAACATATTTACCTATTAAATATGGGTTACGTTTGAAACAGAGTCGCGATGTACCATTAACTAGGTCACTATGTCAAAATTAAGGATTTTTTGTGAAAAATCTGTAGTTCACATCTCTCATCCACATCTACATGAAATTACATCAGAACGTTAATCGCTATCAAATCTCACTCAAGTTTGAAAGAAGTGTATATCAAATTTAAGACTAAGTCACAAGGTCATTTTAATAAGAAAATCATTGTGAATACTCTACAGAACTCATTTCTGTTATCTATAAATAAAATACATCAGCATATTCAACTTTACGAAATATCGGACAGGTTGGAAATTTGGTCACATAGAGTCGAAAACAAGGTGACTAGTTCAAAATTAAGACACACCTTGTGAACACTCCAAAGGTCACATTTGTCATTCAATGTTCATGACAGTTTATCATAGTTTTAGCTTCATCAGAATATACGACATCTTCAAATCTTTAATCAAGTAAGACCGGCTATGCGAAAAGGTACAAGTTGGCATTTTGAACAGTGTAGGTTCAGATCAACACGTACATCTGCTTCGTCTAATCATAATATACACACATTGATAACGTTAATGGACATTTAAGTAATATTTGATCTATGAATATATTGATCGGACTATGCAGAACTAGTTCAGAAACTACAGTATTTAAAAAAGCCAACATGTTTCATCGACGAATGAAGATTAGCACGTTTAAGCATTGGAAATGAAAATACAAAGTAATACAATGCTTGGAGAAATTATTGTTTTCCATTTTTAGGACAGTTTCGGCTGGTTCATGTTTCTGATAAAAAACATATTTATTCTCACAGTTAGTCATACTCATCACGCAAAACTGCACATTATCGCCACCAGACTGTTTACATCAAACATAATATTATTGGGTTTGCATTATGGGGAACTCACTAAGGCCAGGATAATGGACCGGTACTGTGTCTTCCGGTAGCGTATATAATAATATCGGGAAACTTGAAAGACGGATAACATTGGCACCCAACCGTACAGTCTCGATACGTTAAGCCAACCAAAGAAAACTAATAGCAATATCACCCACAGGCTTTTCTGAGGTGGGAAACAATGAAAATGCATGTTAAATCTACTTTGACCCATGGCTACGTTTTGGTAGTTTGTCACTGCGGGTAAGTCTTCAAAGTCCATTGAGGAATTGAAATTTAAAAGAGTGGTTCTCTGCGAAAACCAACCTTATTACACATGCTTATAGAAACTACCATGCCTGAGCATCAATGCTAATGGATCCAAATGGACTGCGTGGATACTATTTGTAAACGACGTGTTAATTAATCATTATATGGTAGTATGAAGGTTAACATTGTAACCCATATATCGAAATGTGTAATGACAAAGGCCCGTGCACATGTTCTCACCTTTTCTCACTTATAGCAAGGCAATCCACATAATATAGCCTCCATTGTACAGGTAGGCATGTCTGAACGGTGGACATGTAGGTTCAGATCAGCCCGTACATATAGTGCGTCTTATCATCATCTATGCACAGACTGATTTGAATCTGTGCCCCGTTTACACTTTGTGTCTGTTCCCAGTAATGGACTCTAATGCAAAAATAGGAGACACAACATGAAGCCAATTCTTGGCTCGAACCTGGGACCTCGCGCTCCTAATTCGATTACTGTATCCACGGAGTACAGGTGTGTACATGTATAAGTTAGTACTGTGACACACAAAGCTAAAGCTAGCAGCGAAGCCCCGAATAAAAATAATTAGTGATGAATGCATTTCTTATTTATCAGAGCCTGTTTGTATCACAAAAGCTGTTCTTTTACAGTTATTCATTTGTTGTCATGCCACGCAAAGATAATTACGAATAATACGGTACACAGTTGGACACTCCACCGCTTTTAAGCGGGTAAACGTTTAACACTTCTGATTTTAAGCGAGGCGAGAAAAGGATCGCCTACGTATACGAAAATCCTTCTTCCGTAACCAGCGAAGTATTGGTGTTGTAGTACACTACTCCTACGACAATTGGTCCTGAACCTCCTTGCATTATGCGTTAAATATGATGCACTAATAGTGTCTGTCAGTTTAATCTCATGTGGTTCTCTATTAACTTAAGAAATATTTAATTGCTGTACCCAGTACGGTACTCTAAAACATATAATTTATACGATTTCAGGATATACCTTTAACATTTATTTTGTCTTGGGAATCAAAAAATGTTTTTTAAGAAGTACATATCATTACGATCACCCTTTCTACTACAATTTACCAGAATTTCAAGAAAATCGGTGTAGCTGCTTTTTAGTAAATCAGAATTCCGTTTTACCGATGTCACGCGTGTAACGCGCATTGCGATATTTTAGATGAAACGCACTTAGCGGAATTAAAGTTGATAAACTTTTTTTTCACAATAATTATCAACTTTATGGTATCATGAAATCTACTCCCTACTAAAAATGAATATTTTATTTCTTCCCGAATAGTTATTTTATTGCAAATTATACAGTATGTAAATAGACATAATACGGGATACAGGAAAATCATACTTGGAAATCTGTTTATATATATAATATATAAACGAGGGGTAATCTAAAAGTAATAGAACTTTCTTAGTGATTCTTGTATTAGTTAATACATATTTCGGAAATTCATACCATATGTATATTTGTTTTTGCTCTACCTTATGGCGATTTTATATTTCTAATATTGTCATTAGTTTATTTATAAACCGTTGTCATTATTTTATTTATAAATCGTTGTCATAGAAACGAGTTGATGTATAGGCGGGCCACAGCGTAATTTTACAAGAAAGTACTTTGGACCTTTGGACCATTTATGGTGTTCAGTCCCTTTAAGCTGTGTATATTTTGAATATACACAAACAGAAGATACCGAAAATGTGCATGATATTAATTTGTTGTTATATTGTTCTAATTACAAAAGTTTATTGTTTTTGTTCCATAATAACCCTCAAATAGTAAAGTTGTTTAGCGACGTGCAAGAACGTCACGTAAAAAAACCGTCAAATGAACAATTGCAAAATGCAAAATAGTAAAATTATATAACAACGTAGACAAATTTGAACTGTTTATTCAGTGGAGTTCACCAGGAGTCAAGCAGTCACTAGCGATGTATACATACACTTTTGTTTATGGTTGAAAGAGAGAAAATGTCACTTGCAAAGGAGCTAGTTCTGACGTTGGAAGGAACAGTTTGAGTGTCGTTTTTTCCCCATAATTATTGTCATTTGTTACACATAACATGTTACACATTTCGGTGAACAAAGGTTACGGAATATATGTCTTTAAGCAATGGCTTTTGGGGAAGTTGATGCCACAATTGAGTGGATATAATGTTGTTAAAATATTTATTTACGTTTTCAAACCTACTCGTTTCCCTCCAAATGGCGACGCCATAGTGACGTTACTCCCGTGGCCCGCCCCAATTGTACTCACAATTTTCATAATCTTGACCGAAATGTTATTTGTCAACCGATTATTCAAATATGTGTCATGTATGGCAGAGAAAAGTGAACTTTTGAACAATTAAGGAGATTAATTTCTACATGTTTGATTTATGTCGAAATTACATTTAAATTTCTATTACTTCTGGATTTCCCCCCCTGAACTTTTGAACAATTAAGGAGATTAATTTCTACATGTTTGATTTATGTCGAAATTACATTTAAATTTCTATTACTTCTGGATTTCCCCCCTCCCACCCCCCCCCCCCCCCCCCCCCTCGAATATACTTACATATCTATTTTGCTGTGTAAATGTTGCATACCTGAAATCTGAAATGTAATTATCTTCGCATGAATAAGTTTCAACCCGTCACTACCCATTAATTTACGAAAGTTGTATATGTTGCGTTACTGATGCACAATTCTCACGATAGGACATATTGATATTGATGAAAATATTATTCTCGCTATCTCGTAACAATGCAAGTATTCTTTTGTTGTATTGTAAATGTATTTACTATATAAATTGCAATATCGTAGCTACTTTGAATCTTTAAAGAGAAGCAAATGAATACAACCTTCCATTATTCATTAGGGTATAGCTTACTTAAAAGATTGAAACTGATCATGTGTGTTCATTTTATTACCCTGGATGGGTATCTAGCTATAATTCTGCAGTGTACGTTCCGAAGCGCGACAGACGTTTAACAGCATTATGATTGATTAAAAATCAGCTTGATATATTCTTGAAATTTCAGAAAATGTTAGACGAACATGTGTCCTAAAGTATATATCTTTTAAATAAAAATCTCTCGGGCTTATTTTTAATAAATCAGAAATAATCTTATAATTGTTAAAATGTTTTGGCGAAACTTTACTTTTAATTCGCATTTAGTTATCTAATTTGTCATGGCAGATGCATGGAATTTATATCAGCACGCAGGAAATTCTATTCCCTATTGTTTGCCATCTATTCTATCCGAATATCACTTTACACGAGAAAGTTATTCCAAATGTATAATTCCAGCTTAACCGATGCGGAACGTGATTATTGTGACGTCAACGCATGACGGTAATGACAACTGCAAATTTCCAAATATAATGAACATTAAGCTTAAAAACGCCGGCGTATTTATCGGTTGGCAAATACTGATGTGGTGGATCACGAGAAAAATCATTTCTGAACCTGTCTCTACCTGAGACCAGGTCGTTTTAGACGTTTTTCTGTGGAAATTATAGCCCGAATCGAGCGAGGGGGTAAAATGGCGTTACACACCTTGTCATTATTATAACACTATATGGACGTATAGAGGGGCTATTTATAGTAACACGTGTGGGATTCCCCAAATTACCATTACGATTATTTTTATCAAAGCTCATAGACAATATAGAGAGACTTTTTTAGTATTTTAACGAGGTATTGTGTAATTTTTCGCATTTTTTGCTGTAATTGAAATTCGGCCTGTGCTCTAACAGCTGATTTGTTTCCGTCTTCAATTTTCCCTGGTTGACACAACATCTAATGAAAATTCGCTATTCCTCTTTTGTTTTAGGTTTAGCATTATGCGCTTAGTAAGTATGATTTTCTAGGTCCGTGTATTTAAATTATTTTTTCCGGAATACTTTCATGAAAATGTCGTTATGAATCAAGTATGACGTCATGTATGTGTTATAACATTTCGCGCGTTTTTATTATGATTGTGTGTTTAATGTAGAGCAGTGTTAGCGAGTAATTTAGGGTTGCGCTGAGTCTTAACAACGCATTTCTCTATGGATACAAAAGGAAATATATGGCTGACATCACAATTTTATAATCTGAACATTAAGCTTTTGAAATATAATATTCTCATATATGCTTAAGTTTCATAACGATTTGTCAAAGGAACGTTGTAACATTAATGTCGTGTCAAAACTTTCTGAATGGCCCTCGTATACTCTATTGTCTCTGGTAAGACATATGACGTTGTTGTTAAGCCTAACCCGACCTGGAAGCCGTGCTGATACAGCTGTGGGAACGGATGGTCTAAGTTTAAGTACTGAGAAGTGTAATAGGGCGGTAGTGAGATACGTCTATATGCTTCTTACCCTTTCCTTTGAAAATAGGTATATATGATTAGGCCCTTATTCCACTCTGTTGGTAAAATTTCATGATTGAATAATTTTGTGATATACATTGCTAATACTTCTCCTCCATGTATTATGTGTTCGTTCAATATGTGATCATTACCTGGTGACTTTTCCTTCTTAAGGGTTTTAATTTGCATTGTAATTTATATTGGTTCAAAAGGGCTGTCCATTACTAGGTTGGGAGTTTGGGATGTAGATTGACGTTGATATAAATCAAGACTCTCTAGTATATACTTTTCAGAATGTCCTTCAATAATATTATAATTTGGTGTGTATACCTGTTTGAAATGCTGGGCAACAGCGTTAGCCATTGCCCATTTTCACTGATCGCACAGTAATGTAAAACTTATATATGCATTTTCCCCGTAGTGACACAATTCATCTTAAACTTTCCTACTCAACCTTTAACATGATAAAACTACAGGATATATATAGATTTATCCATAAATGTACGTTTTATCTCAATCGCTATAGACACGCATTGATAACTAGCGAGAAACAGAGACAGAGACACAGACAGAAATAGAGACAAAGAGAGACATAAGCATAGATACACAGACACATACACATATACAGAGACAGGCAAACAGATAGAGAGACACACAAAGAGATAGAGAGAGAGAGAGAGAGGGAGAGAGATAGAGAAGGGGTGACTTTTCCTGCTTAAAGGTTTTAATTTGCATTGTAATTTATATTGGTTCAAAAGGGCTGTCCATTACTAGGTTGGGAGTTTGGGATGTAGATTGACGTTGATATAAATCAAGACTCTCTAGTATATACTGTTCAAAATGTCCTTCAATAATATTAGAATTTGGTGTGTATACCTGTTTGAAATGCTGGACAAAAGCGTTAGCCATTGCCCATTTTCACTGATCGCACAGTAATGTAAAACTTATATATGCATTTTCCCCTTAGTATTTATCGGTTGGCAAATACTGATGTGGTGGATCACGAGAAAAATCATTTCTGAACCTGTCTCTACCTGAGACCAGGTCGTTTTAGACGTTTTTCTGTGGAAATTATAGCCCGAATCGAGCGAGGGGGTAAAATGGCGTTACACACCTTGTCATTATTATTACACTATATGGACGTATAGAGGGGCTATTTATAGTAACACGTGTGGGATTCCCCAAATTACCATTACGATTATTTTTATCAAAGCTCATAGACAATATAGAGAGACTTTTTTAGTATTTTAAAGAGGTATTGTGTAATTTTTCGCATTTTTTGCTGTAATTGAAATTCGGCCTGTGCTCTAACAGCTGATTTGTTTCCGTCTTCAATTTTCCCTGGTTGACACAACATCTAATGAAAATTCGCTATTCCTCTTTTGTTTTAGGTTTAGCATTATGCGCTTAGTAAGTATGATTTTCTAGGTCCGTGTATTTAAATTATTTTTTCCGGAATACTTTCATGAAAATGTCGTTATGAATCAAGTATGACGTCATGTATGTGTTATAACATTTCGCGCGTTTTTATTATGATTGTGTGTTTAATGTAGAGCAGTGTTAGCGAGTAATTTAGGGTTGCGCTGAGTCTTAACAACGCATTTCTCTATGGATACAAAAGGAAATATATGGCTGACATCACAATTTTATAATCTGAACATTAAGCTTTTGAAATATAATATTCTCATATATGCTTAAGTTTCATAACGATTTGTCAAAGGAACGTTGTAACATTAATGTCGTGTCAAAACTTTCTGAATGGCCCTCGTATACTCTATTGTCTCTGGTAAGACATATGACGTTGTTGTTAAGCCTAACCCGACCTGGAATCCGTGCTGATACAGCTGTGGGAACGGATGGTCTAAGTTTAAGTACTGAGAAGTGTAATAGGGCGGTAGTGAGATACGTCTATATGCTTCTTACCCTTTCCTTTGAAAATAGGTATATATGATTAGGCCCTTATTCCACTCTGTTGGTAAAATTTCATGATTGAATAATTTTGTGATATACATTGCTAATACTTCTCCTCCATGTATTATGTGTTCGTTCAATATGTGATCATTACCTGGTGACTTTTCCTTCTTAAGGGTTTTAATTTGCATTGTAATTTATATTGGTTCAAAAGGGCTGTCCATTACTAGGTTGGGAGTTTGGGATGTAGATTGACGTTGATATAAATCAAGACTCTCTAGTATATACTTTTCAGAATGTCCTTCAATAATATTATAATTTGGTGTGTATACCTGTTTGAAATGCTGGGCAAAAGCGTTAGCCATTGCCCATTTTCACTGATCGCACAGTAATGTAAAACTTATATATGCATTTTCCCCTTAGTGACACAATTCATCTTAAACTTTCCTACTCAACCTTTAACATGATAAAACTACAGGATAAATATAGATTTATCCATAAATGTACGTTTTATCTCAATCGCTATAGACACGCATTGATAACTAGCGAGAAACAGAGACAGAGACACAGACAGAAAGAGAGACAAAGAGAGACATAAGCATAGATACACAGACACATACACATATACAGAGACAGGCAAACAGATAGAGAGACACACAAAGAGATAGAGATAGAGAGAGAGGGAGAGAGATAGAGAAGGGGTGACTTTTCCTGCTTAAGGGTTTTAATTTGCATTGTAATTTATATTGGTTCAAAAGGGCTGTCCATTACTAGGTTGGGAGTTTGGGATGTAGATTGACGTTGATATAAATCAAGACTCTCTAGTATATACTGTTCAGAATGTCCTTCAATAATATTAGAATTTGGTGTGTATACCTGTTTGAAATGCTGGACAAAAGCGTTAGCCATTGTCCATTTTCACTGATCGCACAGTAATGTAAAACTTATATATGCATTTTCCCCTTAGTGACACAATTCATCTTAAACTTTCCTACTCAACCTTTAACATGATAAAACGACAGGATAAATATAGATTTATCCATAAATGTACGCTTTATCTCAACACGCATTGATTACTAGCGAGTAAATACTGTCCCGTTATATCTATATAATCAGTTTTCAACTTATATTGGGCAGGATTTAGGACAGTGGATTCTGTAGGAAATCGGAACGGTAACATTAGATTCAAGTTATTATACAGAAGCGTAAAGATGTTTGTGGCCTATGCTTAATTTTTCCCAAATGTATCTAATATTAAAGGCATGAAAACAACATGTTTTAATGACAACACTTATTTAATGCAGATACAATAATTTTAACGACAATAAACAGCTTGTACGACATTCAAATTAGTATAGACAGACTTCAACCAAATCTGTAAGTTTTGGAAACGTCGAAAGTCTATACAGATTTGGTTGGAATCTGTCTATACTAAGTTGAATGTCGTAAAAGCTGTTTATTGTCTTTAACATTATTTTATCTCCATTAAATTAGTGTTGTCATTTATACATGCTGTGTTCATGCTTTTACTATGTGTTTATACAGATTTAAATTTTATTTTACTACTGGTTAGGCAGAGTGTCTATACAGATTTGATTTTGATTTTTCTACTGGTTCGACAGAGTGTCTATACAGATTTAAATGTCAATATACTACAGGTTCGACTTCATGTCAAAAGAAGTCTTTACTGATTTAGGTCTCTACTCATGTAGTCTCTAAGTCATATTATTCGTTAAAAACTGTCTATATATATTTAAAAGAACGCTAGTTACTCACTAGTCATTTTACAATGCGTGTCTATACAGATTTGACTTTAACTTTTCAATAAGTTCGACAGTGTGTCTATACATATTTGAATACTGTTCGACAGTGTGTTTATTCAGATTTGAATTTGATTGTTCAATAGTTTCGATCAGTGTGTTTATACATATTTGATTTTGATTTTTCAATAGGTTCGGCAGTGTGTCTATACAGATTTGAAGATGATTTTCTACCGGTTCGACAGAGTGTTTATACATATTTGAATGTCAATTTACTACAGGTTCGACTTCATGTCGAAAGAAGTCTTTACCGATTTAGGTCTCAACTCATGTAATATCAGTCTCTAATATTTGTTGAAAACTGTCTATATAGATCTAAGAGGACATTAGTTACTCGCTAGTCATTTTAAAATGCGTGTCTATACATATTTGAATTTGATTGTTCACTAGGTTCGACAGTGTGTCTATACAGATTGGATTTTGTTATAGGTCCGATAGCGTGTCTATACAGATTTGAATTTGAATTTTCTTTTGCACTAGGTTCGACAGAGTGTCTATACATATTTGAATGTCAATATACTACAGGTTCGACTTCATGTCAAAAGAAGTCTTTACCGATATTATGTCTCAACTCATGTAGTCTCTCAGTCTTTAACAAATGTTGAAAACTGTCTATATATATCTAAAAGGACACTAGTTACTCGCTAGTCATTTTAAAATGCGTGACTATAAAGATTTGACTTTGACTTTTCAATAGGTTCGACATTGTGTTTATACATATTTGAATACGGTTCGACAGTGTGTTTAAACAGATTTGAATTTGTTTTTTCAATAGGTTCGATCAGTGTGTCTTTACATATTTGAATTTGATTGTTCAATATGTAAGACAGTGTATCTATTCAGATTCGAAATAGATTGCAATAGGTTCGACAATGTGTCTATTGACTTTTCAACAGGTTAGACAGTGTGTCTATACAGATTTGAATTAGGTTTTTCTTTTTCAGTAGGTCAGACGGTGTGTCTATACATATTTGAATTTGATTTTTCAATGGGATCGACAGAGTGTCTCTACATTTTTGAATGTCAATATACTACAGGTTGAATAATTGTTGAAAACTGTCTAAATAGATCTAAAAGGACACTAGTTACTCGCTAGTCATTATAAAATGCGTGTCTATACATAATTGACTTTGATTTTTCAATAGGTTCGACAGTGTATCTATACAGATTTGAATACGGTTCGACAGTGTGTTTATACAGATTTGAATTTACTTTTTCAATAGGTTCGATCAGTGTGCCTATACAGATTTGAATTTGATTGTTCAATATGTTCGACAGTGTGTCTATACAGCTTTTGGTTTTTTCAAAAGGTTCGACAGTGTGTCTATACAGATTTGAAGTATTTAAAGGACTTTTTTGGAATTCCACAAATAGGTTTCATTGAAATTATAGTCAGTGCTATCCACACATATCGGTGGATAATGTAAAAGATTTGTAAAATCACGTATACATAGGTATAGGTATATGACTGTTTTCACAATAGGGTACTTCGTCGGTTACTATCAAGTTTAATCAGAATAAAATGATTTTCAAATTCAACAGGGAGATTCACTTGTAGCTTCATGCATCGCTAACAAAACACCGCGATTTATAATATCAAATATGTGACAAGACGAGAGAGAGAGAGAGAGAGGGGAGGGAGAGAGACAGAGATAGACAAATACAGAGCGTGAGAGAGGCAGAGGGAGAGATAGACAGAGATAGAAAGAGAGGGAGAGAGAAATAGACAAAGCGAGAAAGAGAGACAGAGAAAGACACAGATAAATTTACAGAGACAGAGATACACATAGACAGAGACATCACACAGAGACAGACAGACATATATATAGAGATACAGACACAAACAGAGAAAGAGACAAACAAAGAGAGGGACAGAGACAGAGAGACATACAGAGAGAGGGGACCAGAGACAGACAGAGAGACAGAGAGAGGAACAGAGACAGAGAGAGACATATCCAGAGTAAGAGAGACAGAGAGAGATACAGAGAGACAGATATACAGACATAGAGACATAGAGAGAGAGAGAGACATAGAGAGAGAGAGAGTGAGAGAGAGAGAGAGGTACAGAAAGACAGATGGACAGACAGAGCAGAGAGACATAGAGAGAGAGAAAGAGAGAGAGCGAGAGAGAAAGAGAGAGAGAGGAAGAGATAGAGACAGAGAGAGACAGAGAGAGAGAGACAGACAGACAAACAGACAGACAGACAGACAGACAGACAGACAGACAGACAGACAGACAGACAGACAGACAGACAGACAGACAGACAGACACACACACACAGACAGACAGACAGACACACACACAGACACACAGACACACACACACACACACACACACACACACACACACACACAAACACAGACGGAACAAATATTAAATCTGTATAGACACTCAGTTAAACCTGTAGAAGTATCAAACTCAAATCTGTATAGACACGCATTAATTTCTAGCGAGCAATCAGTGTCCTTAAAGATCAATATAGAACATTTTCAACTAATATTATAGATCAAGAGGCCACCCGAGGTGAAATCTAAATCTGTATAGACACGCAGTGTCCCTTAATTAATATCTGTATAGACCGCTTTCAACTAATATTAAAGACCAAGAGACTAACCGAGGTGAGATCTACATATGTATAGATACACTGTCGAACCGGTAGAAAAATATTAAATTCAAATTTGTAAAGAAACCCCATAAATGGGTTTATCCCCTCTGAGTTTATGAAAGTCTTTACTTTATTATTTTCTGTTCGTAATGATAAACTTCAGCAAAACGAATTCCGAACATTTTGTGATCATGCAGAAAACATGAGATTAACATTATTATCGTCTAGTCAATTACTTATAAATCATTTTTTATTGCCAAAGTATGCTCTTTAATTTTTATTTTCAATCATCTTATTGTTTTTTCGTAAATAGGAAGCACCTATATATATATTATGATAGACCAAGAGACAACCCAAGGTGAGATCTAAATCTGTATGGAAACACTATCGAACCGGTTGATCAAATTCAAATCTGTATAGACATTTTTTTTATAGTCCAGGAGACTACCCAATGTGAAATATAAATGTGTATAGACACACATTAATAACTCGCGAATTATTAGTGTCCCGTAAGATCTGTATAGACAGTTTTTAACTATTATTAAAGAACAAGAGGATACCCGAGTTGAGGATCTAAATATGTATGGAAACACTGTCGAACATGTAGAAAAAAATAAAATTCAAATCTGTATAGACACATATATAATAGATGAAAAGGCTACCCGAGGTGAGATTTTAATCTGTGTAGACACGCATTAATATCTAGTGGTGTCAGTTGCCGAAACAGAGTTTAAGTGGGTGGGAAATGTGAATTCTGAATTTCTTGAAAGGACAATAATTTGTTTTTGTAATTGGAATTTGATTTTGTTTAGCTTATTGTATCATTTCATGAAAGTTCAATTGTTTTTCCGACTCAAAAGCCTTTGATTACCTTAATAAATTACATAAACTTTAAATGTTATTCAAATATTAAAGAAAGGGAAATATATTCCAATTTCTCACCTTGATTATAGCCTTTTTGTTGGGATCCCTTGGAGATTTTGTCCTCTCCCCTAAAATTGTTCAATCTTTTTCCTACAATGATAACTGTATTCACATTTTTATTTCTTATCTACTTGTCTCTTATTATTATTTATATATATATTTAAAGAACATCACAACATTTTATAGAACAGGACAGAGCAGAAACGTTATTTTGAACACAAAATACATAGTCATTGACAAACATAAACACATATACAAAATATACGGGCGAAATTAACTTTTCTGAAACACATGTTTATTTTTTTCAAGTTTTGTAAAGACTGTCAGAACATCTGGATGTTACAAATCCAATTATATTCTGTTCTTATTAATATAAGAACACATTGGAAAATAAATCACAAGTGATATTTATCAATTGAATTTATAAACAAATATAATATTTAACTTCAAAGTATATTATTACATATAAGACATAATAACAAATATAATATTTAACTTCAAAGTATATTATTACATATAAGACATAATAATCCTTCTTATCTATAAGTTAGACGAAATCTCTACTCCATTTACTCTCTAGTATTAGTTAGACGAACTGGTAGTTAGACGAAATCTCCAAAACCCGTCGGTATTTCTAGAGCGCAATCGATTATAACATTCAGCAATCAATAGTGTTATTTTGAGACGAAATCTAAACAAAGCTGGTATTCTGTGTAAACTGATTTGTTTCTGCTAAAAGTTATATATTCTATTAAATTTAATCTTCAGAAACATGTTGTTATGTTTGTCTAGATATAAACCTTTGGAACCACATACGTCTCATAAGTTGTCTTTTCTGAATTGCTGCCATGTACGTGACCGATTTGTCGTTGTTGAATTGTAACCACGTACATTTTTAGTTGTTGTTTCTTTTATTACTACCAACTGGGACTACTAATACAATGAATGAGTGTTCAAATTGTGAAGAATGGTTTCATTTCAGTTGTTTAAATATTTCTGAAGAATTAACAAATAAATTAACCAGTTCAAATGACAAATTGTATTCCAGTAATTTTTGTGAACGAACAGATACATCAAATAAATAACCAAAACAAAAAATTAAAATGAAATGAAAGATTACAATATAATGCCTTTTATAGCTCACCTGAGCTTTGATCGAGCACTGCACTAATAAAAGACTAGTCGAATAAAGTCGTAGGGTAGTCATGTTACTTTATATGGATTATGGAAACATGTTCGAGCACTGCACTAATATAGGACTAGACACATAAAGTCGTAGGGTAGTCATAGAATTGTATAGAGAGTATGGGAATATGATCGCGCACTGCACTTATATAAGACAAATCAAAGATTATTGTAGAGTGGGCATTGGACCTTTTAAACCTTTTAAACACTAAATCACTTATTAGTGTTCTTACACAGTTGGCATCGACCTTACGAAACACCCATTTTCTGATACAGACGACTCGTATCTCTTCTATAGCAGACAATATTTGAAAACGGAGTTATTTATCCTTTTCTCGCGATGTTTTCAATTATAACTAATAGATAGGCACACATTTTGTTCCGTGCTCTTCCTTATTTGTGTCTGAACAAGACAAATTGGAAAAAGGTCGTAATCAGGTAGACAACCAATAACAATGTATGATCAAAGTTTAAAACTGTTTTCTCTTTCGTTGTATAAATGGGTACAACAAGGGTCTCCAGTACGTGATATAACGGTAACCCATATCTTTCTGATAAGGCCGAACGTGTCATATCATAGTCCTAGTCTGGAGTTCCTTCAACTTATTACTATCATAGGAAGTCGGGAACCAGACTATGTTTACACGAAAGACAATCAGTTTTCTTTTCAAAGTATGAATTTAGCTGTGTTTAAGCTCTCGTATTTGGGGGGGGAATCCTTTCTGGTGAGTTATGTTATTATGCCATTAAACAAATTAATAGTAAGATGAATACAACCGATTTGAGTGAGGGAAACGGTCTCTACCCTCGGCAAGCTTCGTGGCAAAACAAAATGTATCCGGACCATCCCGAAGTCTATTTATAGGATGTCTGGCTTTTATTTATAGGTCGTCTGTTAGGGGGATGTAAATATGACCTAGATATGCTGTGATTGTTTTATTGCTTATTAAAATTTACCGCAGTAGAGTGGTTTCAGGTTAAATGGACCTGTAACTGACCACGGAAACGCCGTTATATAACTGAAAACATGTTAAAAAGTGGAATAAAATACCAAACAATCAATAAATCGTTTAAACAAATTAATGTATTTAGAAATTTTTGGAGTTGTAAAAGTTATCCCTTAGCAGAATAAAATCTCATTTTTATCTGAAATCAAGTAAGAAACGTAATAAAAATAGAGACGAAAACGTAAATAAGTAAATTATACTGTTTTCAGTCTTATAAAAATAAACAAAAATGTTGTAGGTCTAGAAGTTGACAGAAGGCAAATACTGAATCAGAAAGTATAGCAATTCGAGATATGTTTGGTTTGTTAACAATTGTCGAGTTTAAGACAGTATGGTATCACCTATGCTGCATCAACTGTCTGATAGTTTGAGGTGATATGATCATTTGTGATCTCTAAAATTCTTCGTGGATGATCATTCTTATTCACGCTCTAACTCAGTGGCATGTCGACTCATCCAGGGTGCAAGATCTACTATTTGTTCCTCCTTGAATACGCTATTTGGCTTAAAAGTATCGCTTTCGGACTCCTGATCTTTAAACAGCTCATAAGGTTATTTGTCTGAAAAGTATCGTATGCGGACCCCTTACATTTAAACAGCTCATCAAGCTATTTGTCTGAAGAATATCGCTTGCGGACCCCTGGTATTTAAATAGCTCATCAAGCTACTTGTCTCAAAAATATCGCTTGCGGACCCCTTACATTTAAACAGCTCATCAAGCTATTTGTCTCAAAAATATCGCTTGCGGACCCCTGGTATTTAAACAGCTCATCAGCCTATGTTGTTAAAAGTATCTATCAATTTTCAGAATCGTATCACTTGCGGACCCCGGGTCTTTAAGAGGCTCACCATCCTAACCTGTCATGTCTTCATGCCATGTGCCCTTGCATCTGCCCACGCAAACTACTAGTATATATAATGAACCTTTACAATTATACATTCCGGATACATCACAATGTTATCCCTTTCCAAAATATAACAAATCTGCATCTCAAAATTAGTGGAAATAAAAATATATTCAATGTGTTTAAACAAAATTGACATAATGAGAAACAACTCATACTAAGCAGTACGAGCAGTTTATCCTTTTGTTACAATGATTTTGGAAGTCATCTGCTACAGATGCTTCAAATTGCATCTCCATGTCAGAAACGTTTCAGCAGGGACTACATATACGTGATGAACCCTTGATAGTATGCATGCTGGTCTTGGTCTGTGTAGTGACGCACAATGGAGATAGATCAAGATGAAACTGTGAAAATATGCAGGCTGATCTTGGCCTGTGTGGCGACGCACAATGGAGATATATTATGATGAACCCGTAAGAATATGCAGGCTGATCTTGGCCTATGTAGTGACGCACAATGGAGATAGATCAAGATGAAACCGTGAAAATATGCAGGCTGATCTTGGTCTGTGTAGTGACGCACAATGGAGATAGATCAAGATGAAACCGTGAAAATATGCAGGCTGATCTTGGTCTGTGTAGTGACGCACAATGGAGATAGATCAAGATGAAACCGTGAAAATATGCAGGCTGATCTTGGTCTGTGTAGTGACGCACAATGGAGATAGATCAAGATGAAACCGTGAAAATATGCAGGCTGATCTTGGTCTGTGTAGTGACGCACAATGGAGATAGATCAAGATGAAACCGTGAAAATATGCAGGCTGATCTTGGCATGTGTGGCGACGAATACTGGAGATAGATCAAGATGAAACCGTGATAATATGCAGGCTGATCTTGGTCTGTGTGGCGACGAATACTGGAGATAGATCAAGATGAAACCGTGATAATATGCAGGCTGATCTTGGCCTGTGTGGCGACGAATACTGGAGATAGATCAAGATGAAACCGTGATAATATGCAGGCTGATCTTGGCCTGTGTGGCGACGAATACTGGAGATAGATCAAGATGAAACCGTGATAATATGCAGGCTGATCTTGGTCTGTGTAGTGACGCACAATGGAGATAGATCAAGATGAAACTGTGAGAATATGCAGGCTGGTCTTGGCCTGTGTAGCGACGAACAATGGAGATAGATAAAAATGAAACCATGATAGTATGCATGCTGATCTTGGTCAGTGTAGTGACGCACAATGGAGATAGATCAAGATGAAACCGTGATAATATCCAGGCTGATCTTGGGCTGTGTAGTGACGAACAATGGAGATAGATCAAGATGAAACAGATAGAATATGCAGGCTGATCTTGGTCTGCATTAATTTTGTAAAAAAAACAGTCCGGAGAATATGCTGGTTGATATTGGTTTGGCTAGTGACGCAACATTGAGAAAGATTCAGATAATACTATGATAATATGCAGGCTGATCTTGGTCTGTGCATTAATGTGCAGCGACAAAAACGGGAAAAGACAGCCCGTGAGAATATGCAGGCTGATATTAGTCTGTGTAATGTGTAGCGACGAATTATGGACATAGATCAAGATGAAACCTTGAGAATATGCAGCCTTATTTTGGTCTCTGTAGCGACGAATAATGGAGATAGATCAAGATGAATCCTTGAGAATATGCAGCCTTATTTTGGTCTCTGTAGCGACTAATACTGGAGATAAAACAAGATGAAACCGTTAGAATATGCAGGCTGATATTGGTCTGTGTAATGTGTAGCGACGAATAATGGAGATAGATCAAGATGAAACCGTGAGAATATGCAGGCTGATCTTGGTCTCTCTAGCGACGAATAATGAAGATAGATCAAGATGAAACCGTGAGAATATGCAGGCTGATCTTGGTCTCTCTAGCGACGAATAATGAAGATAGATCAAGATGAAACCGTGAGAATATGCAGGCTGATTTTGGTCTGTGTAATGTGTAGCGACGTATAATGGACATAGATCAAGATGAAACCGTGAGAATATGCAGGCTGATTTTGGTCTCTGTAGCGACGAATAATGGAGATAGATCAAGATGAATCCTTGAGAATATGCAGCCTTATTTTGGTCACTGTAGCGACGAATACTGGAGATAAAACAAGATGAAACCGTTAGAATATGCAGGCTGATATTGGTCTGTGTAATGTGTAGCGACGTATAATGGAGATAAATCAAGATGAAACCGTGAGAATATGCAGGCTGATTTTGGTCTGTGTAATGTGTAGCGACGTATAATGGACATAGATCAAGATGAAACCGTGAGAATATGCAGGCTGATTTTGGTCTCTGTAGCGACGAATAATGGAGATAGATCAAGATGAATCCTTGAGAATATGCAGCCTTATTTTGGTCTCTGTAGCGACGAATACTGGAGATAAAACAAGATGAAACCGTTAGAATATGCAGGCTGATATTGGTCTGTGTAATGTGTAGCGACGAATAATGGAGATAGATCAAGATGAAACCGTGAGAATATGCAGGCTGATCTTGGTCTCTGTAGCGACGAATACTGGAGATAAAACAAGATGAAACCGTTAGAATATGCAGGCTGATATTGGTCTGTGTAATGTGTAGCGACGTATAATGGAGATAAATCAAGATGAAACCGTGAGAATATGCAGGCTGACTTTGGTCTGTGTAATGTGTAGCGACGTATAATGGACATAGATCAAGATGAAACCGTGAGAATATGCAGGCTGATTTTGGTCTCTGTAGCGACGAATAATGGAGATAGATCAAGATGAATCCTTGAGAATATGCAGCCTTATTTTGGTCTCTGTAGCGACGAATACTGGAGATAAAACAAGATGAAACCGTTAGAATATGCAGGCTGATATTGGTCTGTGTAATGTGTAGCGACGAATAATGGAGATAGATCAAGATGAAACCGTGAGAATATGCAGGCTGATCTTGGTCTCTGTAGCGACGAATAATGGAGATAGATCAAGATGAATCCTTGAGAATATGCAGCCTTATTTTGGTCTCTGTAGCGACGAACACTGGAGATAAAACAAGATGAAACCTTGAGAATATGCAGGTTGATCTTGGTCTCTGTAGCGACGAATAATGGAGATAGATCAAGATGAAACCGGTAGAATATGCAGGCTGATCTTGGTCTATGTAATGTGTAGCGACGAATAATGGAGATAGATCAAGATGATACCATGAGAATATGCAGGCTGATCTTGGTCTCTGTAGCGACGAATAATGGTGATAGATCAAGATGAAACCGGTAGAATATGCAGGCTGATCTTGGTCTATGTAATGTGTAGCGACGAATAATGGAGATAGATCAAGTTGAAACCGTGAGAATATGCAGCCTGATCTTGGTCTCTGTAGCGACGAATACTGGAGATAGATCAAGATGAAACCGTGAGAATGTGCATGCAGATGTTTGTGTGTATTATTGTTGTTTAATCCCCCGAACCGCATACTATATAAATAAAAGTACGATTATTCAAATAGTTGAGATCTTTATACTTAAAGAAGAAATTGTTCATTCATGATCAGCAATTTTTCCTTTTGCTAAAATGATTTCAAAAAGTGTCTGCTTCATATGCCTTCCCAAGTGGGAAATGGTTAAATCCGTGCTTTACAGAACACTTAAAAGTCGCGTACAGCAAGGTAAGGGTACACAAAGTATACATTTCAAAAAGGCATTTTGACGATATCATGTGAAAGAAGTAACCCTTTAACCACTTGGAAACGCATATTGGCATATCTGCAGAAAACGTCTATTATTATCTTTGTGTCAAAAGGAGAAATTGGTCGTTGTGAGAAATGTCTCCGTGTGCCACAATATTTCAACTCTGTTGAATTAATAAACTTTACTTTATAGCAATGTTCCTTATCTTTGGTGATACAGTTTCGAAGTTGCCTGTCGTATATTGGTTGTGTCAGAAAGGTTCAGGAAGATAAAGCTATGTTTTGACGATATTTGAAATTATATGAACGTACACCTGGGTCGCGTCAAGCGAGTTGGGGCCCTATTGCATCTGCGTACAATACAGTCTCAGACGAGGCTGTACATCTACACAGCCTCACCAGAGCCTTCACAATCCGTCTACACGTAATATAGTCATATATGCATCTTTAAACAATACACTAGAACTGTAGCTCCATTAGGTTTACGTCAAAATACCTTTGTATGACCCGTTGAGGAGAGTCGTCAGAAAGCGTCTGCTTTTTGAAAAGGATTTGTTTTGTCATTTCTTAAAATAGCTTAACAGACAAAAAGAGGTAAACTGATCTGTTATTCAGGTATATATCCTGTTTTTGTTTAATTTTAAATATTTCAGCCGCGTCTGACATTTCGGGCACCTACGAACAGCATAGGCCCGGATGAACATCTGCATACGCACCGTTTCACCATTGTCTCAAGTAGCGTCTGTACGTTTACTACTAGTATATATTAATATATATATATACTATACGTTTGAACCGGGTATATCGATATGGGGTCTTAACCAGTATACATACATCGTCTGACAAAAAACAACAGGTCGTACATGTATAACACTTCTAGTTGATTAAACACGTATATTTAAACCTTTCCCACGGCAGACTTCAGCAGACGACTTAAATTATATAGGCAGAAACATAACAATTCTCCTTAACGCAGGAGAGACAATACGTACAAAAAACATTGAGAGGGTGAATAAACCATTGCGAAGTCGCGTATGAGTCACCGGTTATAGTTGGGAAGAACTCTGCAATGCGCAGTGTGATCTTGCTCTGCACCGTTCGACAATGAGTCTAAGAATGTTTTAAGAAACTTCTGTTTGGATCCCTAGTATGAATGCTCAGGCATGTTTTTTTTCAATCCGTAAACTACGAGTGGTAATAGTTGGGGATTTGGAACTGGGCATCCCAGGTTCAACCCTCTAGTCGCTCTGATTTAAATTAAATAATGCTGAAAACGACATTAAAATCAAAATACGCCCCCCCCCCAAATAAAAGACAACATGTGACAGTACTGTAACCGCACCCACTTAAGGATGCCTTTGAAAGTACCTGCAGCAGCAGACATTTGAAAACATAGCTGCAAAATGTGCTATATATCCTTTTTGCCACAATGTTGTCAACACTATTCAATAATAGTACTTTGTTTAATAAAGTTTGCTGAAGAATAAACGCAACTTGTGTGTGACATAATCGAAATTTGTTATACTAGTGGGAAATATTAACTCTAAAGTTTGTATGTAAAAACTAGCGTTTTCATTTGATTGGAGTTCAACTTGGTTTTCAACATTATTTCAGTTATATCACGGGGGCCAGTTCCCTCAACCTGCTTTCTCGCACTGATAGACTACATAAATTGACTAATGATGGAAGAGAAATGATGCTAGCTTTGTCCACCTCTTGCCAGCCAACCACCTGAATAAATGAATGATCGAGTAGGGGTTCTAACTCGAGGCCCTATGGTTGATAGAGAAAGTTCTACTTCGCCACCCTTCAATAATAGAGCTAGATGTATCCAACAGAGCTATCGCTGCTCGACTTAAAGATGTTTTCTATGTAAATAGAGATATTATTGTGCATGTATGTTACCTGATCCGAAGGCATAATGTTTGTCATTGAAACTTGTAATGTTGCAAAAAAACAAATCCTATTGCTGTAACAAAGGTATATACCATCTACCTCTTGCAGAAGCAGTATGTAAAGTAACATTATTTATAATAGCTGAAATCATTGAAGCAGAAGAAGAATTTGCTCATAGTAAGCACTTTGTCCTTTGCAAAAATGGTTTCGAAAGCTGTCTACTTCATATCCGTCTCAAGTGGGAAATGGTTAAACTTGTGCATTACAGAACATGTTTAAGTCGTGTACATCAGGATAAGGGTAAACAGAGAGGATACATTTCAAAAAGGTAATTTGATGATATCATGTTTAAGATGTAAACCTTTGCCACTTTAAAATGCATTTTATTAAAAAGAGACATTGGTCGTTGTGAGAAATTTCTACTTTTGCCACAATATTTAAACTCTGTTGAATTAATAAATGTCGTACATGTGTTGTGTGAGTGATAGGGTTAAGATAAGGGCGATGTTTTGACGATATTTGACATTTTATGAACGTGCACCTGTATGAACGTCAAGCGAGTTGGGGGCCCTATTGCATCTGCGTACAGTAAAGTCTCAGACGAGGCTGTACATCCACACAGCCTCACCAGAGACTTCAAAATCCGGCTACACGTAATATAGTCATATATGCTGCTTCAAACAATAAACTAGAACTGTAGCCCCATTAGGTTAACATCAAAATACCTTTATATGACCCGTCGAGGAGAGTTGTCAGAAAGCGACTGTTTCTTTGAAAGGGTTTATTTTGTCATTTCTGAATGTTGTTTGTTTTCTACGCATTACTCATAGCCTGTTTACACTATACATTATTATTGTTATTTCGGGCGCATCCGGGGTTCTTATTGAGTACATGCTTTAACATAATAAACGATTACAAGTGCGTACAATTACTGAGGATAGACTGCAAGTTTTGGGTCCAAAGATACTTTTGTTCTATTTAACACATAGGCTTGGAATACAACGCTAGGTCCCCTGGAAGACTAAAAAAGACGCCAAACCGACAGACCCGGGCCATTTCAAGTTAGCTACGATTGTGAATAGTACTACTACTTCTACTACTAATAATGATAATAAAACCATACTTATAATTTAAGAATATAATAGTGATACTACTACTACTACTACTACTACTACTACTACTACTACTACTACTACTACTTCTACTACTACTACTACTTCTACTACTACTACTACTACTACTACTACTACTACTACTACTACTACTACTACTTATATTTGGTATATTTTTCTCATGTTATATAATATATATTTGGTTGTCCTCCTGTAAGAACTATAAAACATTTGTAATGTTTTTCGTCAATAACAACATTTGCCTTGACTTCACTTTGAATTATAATTTAAAAATATAATTATAATACTACTACTAAAACTACTACTACTTTTACTACTACCACTATTACTACTACTACCACCACAACTACTACTACCACCACTGCTGCTCCTACTACAACTTCTCTTACTACTACTTCCACTACTACTATTTCCACTACTGCTGCTCCTATTACTACTTCTACTACTACTACTACTACTACTACTATTGTCACTACTGCTTCTCCTACTACTACTTCAACTACTACTACTATCATTACTACTATTGCCACTACTGAGGCTCCTACTCCTACTTCAACTACTACTACTACTCCTATTACTATTACTACTACTATTTCTACTACTAGTATTAAAATTATTCTCAGGACTTTAATCATATTCATTTTGTTTGGCTGAATATGTGAGGCAGTCTTTTTCTCTCTCTCTCAAGCAAATGTTCCTTTCCTTGATGTAGACAGCAAACGACTCTTATAAACATTGTGATTAGATATCATAAATCGCTGGATTATTGATAATTGTTCTAATAACACTAAGTTTTTTTTAACTCTGTGTTCAGATGAGTTTTCCAATTTCATATCGTGCTGATATAGCTCAGTGTGTAACGATAAAGTTATCGATGCATGGGTCGTCGTCCTTTCCGATGATACAAATCAATGTGACTAATGTGCTCTTGTGTCGGTTGTGGACCCTCCAATTTGCTTTATATATATTATAGTCGTTGTAGGGAGGTATTTAGTACGTTGTAGGAGGGTATTTAGTACGTTGTAGGGAAGAAAGTTGGGCGGAGTACAGGGATGTATTAGGATTGTCCTATCACTGCGAGTGTACGGTGAATTAACGTCTAAAGCTGTAATTTCATTATTTAATTAAGCTAAGATAATCCGAATACGCCCAATGAAACACACGTAATGTGAGCTGGTGTCGATGTTGCAGCTTGAGTATCATTGAAAACGGCGTCAAACGTAAATCAATCAATAAATGCCCGCACATGTCCTATGATTACCCGCGGTGCTACTATTACCTCCATTCCGTGTCTATGGTGTCATGGTTGAGCGTTCGCTTCGGTTGCTGGAGGTCGCAGGTTCTATCCCCGGCAAGGTCATGCAAGAAAATCTAAAATATGATTGTAGTGCTTTTCCTTCGTTGGCGCTTACGATTGTGAGGTAAGCAATACGACTCACTCGCTTTTGTCAGGATGAATGTATTAGTAGTACCTGTGACTTACCCAAACAATTTTGTAATATAACTACAAATTGTTGAAAGTGGCTCAAACACCATATACAAAACATATTGCCCACGTTAAAAGACCTTATGTTATTCACCAAAATAGTGTACAGACAATTATAACAAAACCGACAAATAAAAGCCACACTGGCCAATTGGTTAGCTTGGAGGATTTGAAACAGGTACCCACGGTTCGATCCTCGCTAGCGGCGGTCACGATGGAGTACCCATGGACAAGGCCCATTCCATATCATAGGAAGAGTTTATTTACTATGGAATCACAAATTAACACAAAACTGAGCAAATCTCGAATGAAACAAACAATTAAAAAGAAAAGAAAAATCCCGCAATGGTATGTTAAATAATCAGGACAATATCGGGTGACGAATACGGAAATACCCTATTTTCGATGTATAAATTGTCGCCTTGCTTAAGCTTTCTGTGCAGGATTCCAATCTAGTTTAGAATCAGGTAAGCACTATAATTCGTTGTTTATTCTTTTGGCTTGAAGATAATTGTTGCTATTTTTTTTTCTGTGAGAATAAAAGTGGGTCTGCATACAGTGAAGAGACATGTGAGTTTGTACATGTGCATATTTTCAACAGAGTCTTCATCGGTGGCATTTATAGACACACACATGGAAATATACCGTAACAAGAATACACACAGTAAAACAGAAAACAAGACAAATATATTGTTTTTAAACGTGCCAACCGGTTTTCGAATATAATGATATTGTTTTTTGGTTTTTTTAAACAGTTTTTGTTTTTTATAATAACAAAACAATTTTTATGTATACACAACACATGAATGTCAATGTCGACAATACAACTACAAAACTACAAATGAGTAAGTGTCGTTACAAAGTGTTCGATGAAACCTGATTAATCTTTTTTTGGCCTGTGGCTTAGCCCCTGGTCATAGTAGTAATACCAATGTTTTCGGAGTTGGCAGCCTGCCAAATGCTGTTGACACCCTGCAACGCATTTTAACTGAGACTGTGCGAGAAAAATAGTTCTTCATGGATTAAAAGAAACTGCATTTAAAAGGTTAAGATCACCCCAAAAAGATCATTATAATGTTGTTGTAACATCAGTGAAAACCTTAGTACTCCAATATAAGTTTTACAAATGCTTAGAAACTAATGCGCCGAGAGGTCAAATATGGAAACTTATTATCAACTTCGCGAAGTGGAAGGGAAAAGTACGACATTGTTCGAGTATTTACAGAGAGTGTCCAATTCAGTTTACATGGAGTAATTTGCCATAGCGAAAGGAATCATCACACCTGAGTTTACCTTTATGGTTTTGCATTTTACATTTTTTTTTTTAAATTCTACAATTTCATATTCTATAATATATTTTACAAACAAAAGAATAAGTTTGCGAATATTCCCGGAACATTGCGACCCTTAGCTCCATAACACGGCATTTCCCAGCACCCAATAAAGCAGGCATTTGAAAACAGTGGACGAACTGTATAGCATTGTAGGAAAGGTTTAGACTGTTCGTTCCTGCAATGTTATCAAATATGTCAGTAAATGGAATCACAATTCACTTATTACTGATAAGTGGTGAATTACTGCTTTCAATTTGGATGAGCCCAAGAAAATGCTTATGGAGCAAAGGGTTTAATATTTGTCATATGTGTCAAAACAAGGTCACTTTCACAAAGCATAGTTATGGTACACTCTGGTCTTCTGTCAGCCATATAGTGCATAAAACCATATAGTGCTTTTTCGCATGTATAATATTGAACACCTTTTTCAAGAAATACACATTTCATGCACGCAAAACAAAAAGTCATTACTAAACGGGAAAGGCAGAGTTTAGAATGCTCATAATGAGCCATATGATCTCTCCATGCACTGTTTTCCAGCCTGTAAATAATTGCTTAATTCGCCCATAACTGATAAGTGATGAATTAATGTCACTTAATTCTTTGAATTTGTACGGGTAGGAAAATACTTGTGGAGCACAGTGTTTAACTCTTTGCTTCATAAGCATGTTCTTGGACTCTTCTAAATTGAAAGTATTCCTTCCCCATCTTTGTCACTATGTCAAATTGGAACATTCGTCACTTTCAAATCTTCTATGTGTAGAGCCTATGTAGCTCTGTCGGTAGCGACGCGGGCTGTCAATCCAAGGGTTACGAGTTCAAACACCCCAATCTTTCCGACGTTTCACAAAAGTAATAGTGACAAGCGACATTCGTCGTCAACAATGGGCTAACAGTCTATTTAAAAAAAGTAGCCAGCTACTTAGAAATATTGCTGTGTGTAATACTGGTGTAAGAAAGCCAGGAAACACTGGTCGCCGTGATATAACTGAAACATTGTTGAAAACGGCGTTAAACACAAATCAATCAATCTTACTTACAATAATTCTAATGTATGTCTTTATTTGATTTAACCTCAACCTTACTATCTGGTCTGTCATGAACGTATTATAATAACAGATCAACACTTTTAAAAAGAGAAATGTAAAACATACTTTATGAAGTACATTTATATTATTATACCTCCCGCAAACAAAGTTTTTTTTTGGGGGGGGGGGGGGGGGGGGCACTACTCCTGCTAAACGGCTCAATGGATTTGGTTCAAACTTTGCATGAAGGTTACACATCATATGTAGATATGCATGAAGGAAGATCATACGTCTCGGATTCTGACAAGGGGAGATAATTCAACTTAGAGGTTACCTGCGAGGGACTCCTGTGCACATATCTCCACATTTCTTGTAAGCACTACTCCTCCTAAACGGCTCAATGGATTTGGTTCAAACTTTACATGAAGGTTACACATCATATGTCGATATGCATGAAGGAATTTCATACACCTCGGATTATTCCAAGGGGAGATCATTCAACTTAGAGGTTAAATGCGAGGGAATCCTGTGCACATACCTCCACATTTCTTGTAAGCACTACTCCTCCTAAACGGCTCAATGGATTTGGTTCAAACTTTACATGAAGGTTACACATCATATGTAGATCATACGCCTCGGATTCTTCCAAGGGGAGATAGTTAACATAGAGGTTACCTACAAGGGACTCCTGTGCACATACCTCCACATTTTGTATCCGATGCTTTGGGAGTGGAGCGGGGGGGGGGGGGGGTATTCTTCAGTGAGCTTTGCTCACAGTATTTCTAGTTTTAGTTTTCATGACATTTCATCAAATGTGAAATTTCATCAGAACATTCGTCACTTTCAAATTTCTGTCAAGTAAGCCTGCCCATGTGAAAAGGTACAAATTGGCATTTTGAACAGTGTAGGTTCAGATCAACATGTAAATCTGCTCCGTCTAATCATAATATACACAAATTTATAAAGCTTATGGACATGTAAATAATATATGAAATTTATGTATATTTATCAGAATATGCACAGGCTGATCAGAAACTACACTATTTACAAAAGTCAACTTGTATCATCGACGAATGAAGATTCGCACGTTTAAGCATTGGAAATGCAAAGACAAAAAAACAACAATGCTTTGAAAAATTATCTTCTTCATTTGTTTCGGTCAGTTTCGGCTGGTTCAAGCTTCTGATAACAATCGTATTTATCTCACAGTTAGTCATACCAGGGACACTATATTACAATATAGTGTCCCTGGCCATACTCCTCACGCAAAACTGCACATTATCGCCAGACTGTATAAGAAAAACATATATGGAGCGATGAAAGATCTGAGCGAATCAGGGAGCATAGAGGATACATTTGTCCATGGACGGCATTTACAATTATAACATGTCGGATAACATTTCAGAATGAACAAACTACATGTTAAACGTTTGTATTAAGCATTCGTTATTATTTTCCTTTTCAGGAAGAGGTAACAAACTACGCATGCGTAAAACATAATCATGGCTTCTGGATCCCAGTCTCTGTCTAAAGGATCTGACGAGATATACAACCAAGACTGTGACGTTTGTCTGTCGAATGGTAAAACATCGGAGGCCATATCCTTCTGTAACATATGCTGTGAGTACCTCTGTCAGTCATGTGATATGGCACACAGAGGGTCTAAGGCGACGAGAGACCATACCCTACTGACGGGGAGTAAGATACCATCAGGATCCACAAGGGTAAAGCCAACGTTACCTTTTATGTTTTGTGATACACACAAATCAACGTTACTCGATATATACTGTACCACTCACGATGAGGTCATTTGTCCGGCCTGTAAAATGACGAGTCATACAACATGTAATACAGGCGATGTCCGCTGGCACAGTGCTAACATTGATGTTGGAAGGGAGCATAAGAAAGTCGTAAATCGACTGAGAGATTTGACACATAGATATGACAACCTTACAAAGGACAGACACACTGATAAATCAACCTTGATATCTCAGATACAGAATTGCCTCAGCGACATACAACGATTTCGTAAGGATATGGATGACAACCTGAATAAACTAGAAAGGATTATGTCTTCAGAAATCCGACAAATTGAAGAAACGATGAAAAACGAGATCGATGGTCACGTGACGTTAGCCAATGATATTTTACACCAAATCGGGGTTTTAAACAATTCTTTGTCGGAATGTGAGAAAACACGGGAAGATGACGTCATATTTGTCGGGTCTAAGAAAGCGTCTTCACGTGCAAGTGAATATGGTCTTATTTTTGGTAAAATCCAGAAAGAAATTTACCCAATAGACATTCGTTTTCAACCCAATGGCGTCTTATCTGACATGATCGAGCAGTTACAATCACTAGGCACTGTCGGTAGCAACCGACCAATTGATTCTGGTCCAAACGAGACATCTATACTGAACATTTCTGTGAAGGAGAAACGGGAAATAGATGTGATGTCAAATGGAGTAAGGGGTTGTACATTTATGCCTAACGGACATGTTGTACTCGCATATGGTTTTGATGGTCTTAGATTGTTTGATGAAAACTTCCTTTTCAAGACCCAGTTACCCGTTTATTCAGCAGACGTGTCTACTATCAATGACACTGACGTCATAGTTACACAAGGTAACCTCAAACAACTCCAGCGTGTTAGAATATTCCCGGGGATGGAGGTGAAGAAAACATTGAAGATGGATAGAAAATGTTACGGTGTAGATGTTTATGGTGACGAGATCTACGTTACCTGTCATGATTGTCCCGGTAATGGTGAAGTACGAGTACTCAACATGGACGGTGAAGTACAGAGAAGGTTGGGTGTGGACAACGGTACATATATATTTACAAGGCCTAATTATGTTATAGTTAACAGGGACGGTAATAAAGTATTTGTCTCTGATTCAGACACTCACACTGTAACATGTTTGAACAATCATGGTCACGTGATATACCGGTACTCTGACACAGATTTGAAGACACCCTGCGGAATGTATGTCGATGGAGAAGATAACCTGTTAGTGTGTGGTTTAAATTCTCACAATGTACATATGATCCGGGATGATGGTAGACAAGAGAAGATTTTGTTGTCAAAGAAGGACGGGATACACAAGCCAGTGTGTATATCGTTCAGACCCACTGATGGTTGCCTAATGGTTGGTTTAAATCCGGAAGCTAAAACTGATCAAAAGTTGATCATATTCGGTACTAGATAAACTCATGAGTGTCCCGGATTGACATTTCATTTGTCTTATAACAAAACCATGACTTCAAAGAAACGTCGTTTCCTATGTGTCTACGTACTAAGTACAAAGCTTAAAAAACAAATGACAAAGTTGTTTTTTCTATAATTGAAATAATTACGGAAAAGTAGGAATTATCAATAATTTGAATTACCTTCTTTTCCAACATTGTTGACAATTCCCATTTGATTATGTTATGTTAGCCATAGATAGATGATAGCAGGCCTCAAAGGTGTATTCGAGTCAGTCGACATTTATAAGTTGTGAAAAATATTGGTAGTTAAGATCAAACTGTGTATTTTACTTGTATTTGTATTGTCGGCGTCTTCTGTTCACTTAGTCAACATAGCATGGGAAATTTTATCTATGGGATCACGTGTGCGGCTTCCGTTCTTCAGACGCGCCATATACGTTGTTTACGACTTCAAAGTGTATAGGGTAGATCCTGGTCAGACTGTATATAGGTTAAGGCTGATCTGGATCTTTACTTATCACAAAGTCCATTTTTATTGCAATCTAGAAAACATTCCAGTAGACTATTTGTATTATCTGTTTAGAAGTCACCACATATCTATGTAAAACAATAAGGACTCTGAACATTAATTCTGTTAATTATATCTAATTGATTTTAAATTACTTGAAATATTTTTATTTAATAGATAATAACCATTTTTTAAAGCAATTATGTAGTTAATATTGTAAAATAAGCTTTGTATATAAAATACTGTCATTTTTTACTGCAATTAATTAAAATCTTCATTTTACTAAACTTTTATCAACCAATATCTTTTAATTTTACATTTAAATGAGTATAATTAATTGTTCAAATTGTTAAAGACAAAAGTTGGCTGTGTCGCACATTTAGACAGTGAAGATTTAGATGAGCCTTATCGTACCCGTAGTCTCATCACACACCAACCACGGCTTTCTCTGATATGGTCCTGTCACACGTTTGTGTGTGAGAGATACGTATTAGTTGCGTATGAAAATTCATAAATCAATTTTCATACGCAAAAAAGCATTTGAAAATACAGAATTGTTGGTATACTTACCGTATTGAACCTATGAGTAGCGTATCGTCAGCTTATGTCCAGCTTATTACCAGCGTAGTCTGCGTATGGCTAGCGAATGAGTAGCGTCTGAACTGCGTATGTCTAGCGTACCGCTATCACGTGACAAAGTGCCCATATAAGTCCACGAAGAACTGTAGAATATCTAGAAATGGGATCCTCTATATACACTTTATCAAAACGCTGGCAATACGCAGCGGATACGCTTGCCATACGCCAATTATACGCTAGTTGTACGTTATGTATACGTTACTCAATCGTCGGGCATAAGCCAAGATGTCTATATACGTTGCAGATACGTCAGACATACGTTAGAACTACGTTACTCATGCGCCATCAATACGATAGCTGTACGATACACCTTCATGCTAGCGTATGTCAGCGTATGACCAGCGTACTCTACCTATGATCAGCGTTCCTCTAGCGTAACTCGAGCGTTTTCAGCGTATGCCTTGTGTCTGCTTTGCGTATAAACCATAAGTCGGAATACGCACAAATTGTTTAGGCATGCTTAAAAAAAACGGTTCTGCGTTGCCGTATGCCAGCGTATGCCAGCGTATGCGACCGTGCTTGAAACGTATAAAACCTATGCCTAACGTACTCCTTGCGTATGTCAGCGTATACCAGCGTATGCGTGATATTTTTCATACGCAACAGTGTGATAGCGCCATTAGCGTACAATTAGACAAGTCACAGATATAATTTCGTAAAGAAAAATGTAGCCCCATCTGTAATTTTAATGATTACTCTTTATGCAAAACATTTACGCATCATTCTGATTAGGATCTACACGCTTTGCTATCTTATTAATAGACCATTTCAGTTGCATATGGTATGATATAAAAATAATGACCACGCTGCAGGAATGTGCGGGTTGAGTCCTTATATCCTCATATTCATAAGAACATGCTTTCTCCATCATATACGACTATAAACAGTGATATGAACGTCTAAGACCTCACTGTAGGCTTGAAAGAAAAGACGATTTAAGGACTTTTACACGTATCAAAGTATTAACAGGCCCATCTAAGTCCTCACTGTTCGCCTTAAATCCAAGACGTGTTTGTTTGTTAATATATTTTACAGAAACTTTCATCATAACACACATGCATGTATACATACAATTAAGACTTTAATATACGTAAGCACATGTTTCTAACATGCTCGTATGGATCCTCATTGTTCGCTTTTAGGTTTGTATGAGTTTTAAGATTGTGTTTGTTCATTATATAGAAACCAACATCACAAGACATATGTATGCATATGTATAACTACAGTACGAACAATTTGAACTTAAACATGTATTCACAGGCTTATCTGAATCCTTACTATTCGTTTTTGAATCTGTTTGTGTTTATTAGTTAGTTCATTGCACAGAAACTAACCCGTACAACCCATATAAGGTATAGATATTTTCATTGTCGGTGTTTTGTTATATCCCTTATAAAGTTCGTGTTATATATTTTTGAATATTTTTGTGTAAGTTTTTAGATACATGTACTACTGAATAATGCTTAATAAACAGTGTATGCTTACAATGTTGATATTCTTTATTTTGTTAATGAACTCTCTTGAAGATATGACATGTCTCTAGTTGTATTTACACAATTCCCATAAAACCCTGTCGTCGTATACTTTAAATAAGGAGTAGCTGTTTGCAACAACGTTGTGTTCATATACCTTATTAAGGCAATGTACCAATCCTTGTGTAGGAGATGGACAACTCGTTAGCCGAGTTATAACCGCTAACAAAACCTAACGGCTGACACTACTCTAATACTGATTCGCATCAGGAACAGTTTGAATTAGAGACTAGGGTTCATCACTAAAGATAAACTCTGTTTAGTCGTGTTTCTCGAGGCGGTTCTTATTTCACAAACTGTTTCAAACCAGGAACCATTTGAACACGAGGTCCGAACCTTACCCTTCACATACTTTATGTCGTTGACATCATTCTCGAGGAGGTCACTCTAACGACTACCCCATCGAGATAGTACTTATTTCACAAACTGTTTCAAACCAGGAACCATTTGAACAAGAGGTCCGAACTTTACCCTTCACATACTTTATGTCGTTGACATCATTCTCGAGGAGGTCACTCTAACGACTACCCCATCGAGATAGTACTTATTTCACAAACTGTTTCAAACCAGGAATCATTTGAACATGAGGTCCGAACTTTACACATCACGTACTTTATGTCTTTGACATCATTCTCGAGGCGGTAAATCTAACGACTACCCCATCGAGATATTACTTATTTCACAAACTAGTTCGAACCAGGAACCATTTGTACAAAAGGTCCGAACATTACCCTTCACATACTTTATGTCGTTGACATGATTCTCGAGGCGGTCGATCTAACGACCACCCCATCGAGATAGTACTTATTTCACAAACTGATTCAAACCATAAACATTTGAACAAGAGGTCCGCAATTTACCCTTCACATATTTTATGTCGTTCACATCATTTTCGAGGCGGTCGCACTTACGGCTACCCCATCAAGATATTACTTATTTCACAAACTGATTCAAACCATAAACATTTGAACATAAAGGTCCGAACATTACTCTTCGCATACTTCATGTCAATGACAATCATCGGAATAAATGTTGGCCGTGCCAGAATTTAAAAGCTCGACCCCTGATTCATAAACGCTTATCCATATAGCATGTCCCATGTTGCGATGGACCGCCTCGTTGGTATATTGTTAGAGTGCCCGCCTCGGTGCAGATGGTCGCTGATTCTTTCCAAGACAGGGTCACACCAAATAGATATGGTATTAATGGCTTTTCCTCCTTGGCACTCAGAATTGCGGTGTTAGCATTACGACTGATTCACTGGTATCGGGATAAATGGACCAGAAGTACTGGTAACCTTAGTTACCCAGGAACCGCGAACATAGCGTTAAACTTCACACCAAAAAAACAAAACACACAACAAACAACTTGCGGTACATTTGCAACCACGGTGAATATTCTCATTTAGAAGATAACTTGTCGCTGTGCAAGAAACAGCCATCGTCAATGTATGCGTGCCGCAGTATAATCCAGAGCGATATGATAGTTTTAAGTTTCATTTGTTAAGATGTATGAACCCTTTGCTGCATGCAAACACAAGCTGCAGTAGACGACTTTGAAAACAACTACGCCAGACTTTTAAAATTTCAGCCAATTGAATATGTATTATTAAGTAAAAATGAAAAACATTGCGACAAAAGGAGAAATTGGTCATTCTTGACAGTTCCTCTTTTTTCTCACAACGTTTCAGAAATAATCTGCTACATATTAATCAACATGCGTCTACAAGTAGGAACAGGCTAAATTGACTGGAAGACACCTTATATAGTGCGTTTGCATCTGATAGTTATACATACACATCATTAATCTAAACGAAATTAAGAAAAATAAGTCAAAGTGTCTACAAGTTCAGTTATGTTTTGATCGTTATTAACATAGTGATGGTCTTATTTCTCGGTTGTTTGCGTTCTTGTTCAGCGCTGTATCCAGTTTTAAATCATAATATTGGCAGACACTTTATTCATGATCGCTTACTGAACAATAAGAAAGATAACAATGTACGTGTAGTTTATGCAAAGCGACACAACATTACCTCCCTTTAAGTGTTTTATAGCTAGATTGTCTTGCGGATGCGTTTATAAGCAACTCTTGATCTTCGTATATCCCGAAAGTTTGTGTTCATGTCACTTGGCTCTCTGTTCGTTGACGTGTCTGATAAACGGTTCTTTTCCATTAAACTTTTCCCACGTACAGACGCTTTTTTACGTCTCTGCAACACACGACTTTTGAAAACATTATTGCAAATCGAAAAGGTGCTTATTCTGAACAATTTCACCATTTGCTATATTGTTTTTAACTAGGTTCAGTAGTTACACTCGTTCAAAACTGTTTTTTATAATAGTAAATGTAATGTTTTCAAAGACGTCTGCTGCAGCTTGTTTGTATGCGGTAAAGGATTAACCACAATGATCAGATTCTCCAGGAGAGGTACGATGTAGAGGTTTCCGTCACAGTTAGTGTGGAAGATGCTGGGAGCCAGCGGGGTTAATTCCTACCATGCTTTACTGTTCAAACTATCTGATGAAAGTGTAAGACTCGACTGTACCCTCCGCAGTATTGTATATTATTTCTTCATCAGTCGTACATGAAAAACTTCAAACTTGAAAGTAATGGCTTTTTCTTCTTAACGCTTTAGAGTGTTGGATTAGCATTATTACTGACTCGCTGGTGTCAGGATGAACAGGAACAGTATTCTTTGAAAATATATAAACACTGGAAAACCGTCATGTAACCGAAAAAGTGTTGAAACAGGCGTGAAACACCATACCACTATACGAAGAATCAAAGTTTAATCGGTTTACAAGTGTCTTCCGGTACCGTAAGCAAGATGGAGAAACTGGAAAGCTTGATAACATTGGCATCCCACTGCACAGTGTTCATACGAAAAGCCAACTACAGAGAAGCTGATAGAACCACAACACCAACAGGTTTTTTCGAGATGGGAGACATTTAGAATACATGTTGAATCTCCTTTGACCTGTGAGTACGTTTTGGTAGTGTTTCACTGCGGGAAAGTTTTCAACATCCAATGGGGAATTGAGATTCAAAAGAACCGTTCTCTGCGAAAACCAACGTTATTACATATGCAGAAAGAAACTACCATCTCTGCACATTAATGTTAATCGATCCAAATGGATACTACTTGTAAGACGTTCATTGAAACCTTTTATTTAGGGAACCGTGCTGAGACAGATTAGACTGCCCGGATGCGCCAGTTGAACTTGGTCTACGTCGTCGAAAATGCATTACGGTTGCGTTTTGCAGAGCTTCGCGAAAACACTCATAATAAGAATTATCTGTCCCAACCAGATTTATACTGTAAACGTATTGTCTTTATCATTGTCTAGATGGTTTAAGTTCTCGGATGATAGTTGAATAGAGGACATGTAGCTTAGGTAACACGCCTATAGGGAACATCGCACAGTCTCGATAGTGCGGGTGGAGACATATCTGCTTTCCGTTTAATGAAACAACTTGATATACGTACATATAGCTCGACATTTGACACGCTTCGCACCAGGTGCAGTAGCTTTAAATTTATTGGTGAATTGGCTAACGTTAATTTACGTACAATTTTATTGAACGCAATGCTGGTACCAGAGTGCAAGAGAGCTCTCAGTGTTTGTATTCACGTTTGGCAATGCATTAGTCACACGATTTGAAAACCAACACTGTCGTAATTATATGCGTAAAGTTTAGATTTAAACAAGTCAGCTTTGTAAACCGGAGCTTCCAGATCAGAATCCAATCTGTTCAACATAATCTAATAGTACGCATGCAAGACATATACTATTACGTCTTGAAATGTTTTTACAGAGGTAACCTTGTTTTCAAAAGTAGTCAGCTATAAAAGATGCGTCAAAAGCCATCTGCATCAGGAAAAATATTATAGATGTCTTATTATATGTAGCTGCAACTGACAACTACAGGCTCAAAGCCTGTGTTTGGAGCTTCAACCTGGCAAATGCCACGTTGACGGTGAACATAACCGCAACTAGTGCAACTTGAAGCCAATGTTGGTCGATTCCATCTAGAACATGTCAGGTTACCGGCTAAACTCTGTATCTCGAACAGGACTGGTACAAGGACGTGCACTTATCCGGTTAGTGTTTGCAACCGGCTTGCCGAAACTCCGCAGATCAGCAATTAGTCCAACTCGATGCAAGTGTTAGGCGGTTCAACCTAGTACATGTCAAGTTACCGGCTAAACTCTGTAACCCGCACATGGCGATTAAAAGGACGGACCCAAGTCGAGTTGAGAGTTTCAGCCGGCTTGCCGAAACTAAGAAGAATGGCAACTAGGGAAACTCAAAGTCAGTGTTAGCCGTTTCCACCTGGTACATGTCAGGAAGTTGACTAATTTATGTTACTCGACCAATACAGCCGGAGTTATTGCATGAAACCCTAACTTCCATTTGACTAACATCTTGGCTGAACAGCGCCTAGTGCCACTCGACGCCAGGGTTCGATGCTTCCACTTGACACATGTCAGATTTCCAAGTTCTGTAAACCGAACAGGAGGAGTGCAATGTCTTGAAATTTCGGGAAAGTCCGCATCTGGTTTTTTTTAGCAGCCAACAATTTCGGGTAGTATTAGGAAAGAAAAAATCAAAATGAAGGGATTTTTTAGAACCAAAAAGTGATTGCATCATATGCTCGACAGCATAAGTTTCAATAGTTTATATATGTCCATTCGTATGATATGATTATATCAGTTAAAACTTTTTTTCCGTAGCAACTGCTCGTATTAAAATTGGCCTGAAAACTATTATGTAAAGGGTTGCTTTCAAGGACTTTACCGATAGTGTGCTATTTTCTGTATCCACTTTGGTTTATAATTTCCCACATACAACGCATCTGCAGTAGACTTTTTTGAAAACGCATGTGGAAAAATGTAGTAAATTTCTATAAAGGAAAGTATACATTTTAAACACACTTGAAAACAGTATGGAAATGGAGAACTTACTCATCATGATCAAAATCTGCTTATGCGACGATATTTTCAAAAGTCGTTCTCCACAAATGCGTCAAAAGGTGTCTCCAAGTGAGAAAGAGTTTACTGATATCAACAAGTAAACACTTGAAAGAGCCAAGCTTATCGACAAGCCTATTGAGAGGGTCGAGTCGCGATAGCTCAGTCGATAACGGTGAGGAATATCAATCCAGGGGTCGTAAGTCCAAATCCCAGAAAGTTCACATGTTTATTACGATGATTGACACATGTCATTGTGAAAAGCATATTTAGTCTTGCACAAATGAATATAAATATGTGTCGGAAGGATGCCACTTCCAAGGCAATATTTTTGTGAGGAGGACAGGTCTGAGAAAGTCGGCAATAACATGGTCGGTGAAGGAACCGCCCCGATATAGCTTACAGTTGAACTTGAACTGGATTAAATGCAGATCTAACAATCAATTAATTAACTGAATTGTATATAACATGGAAGGATCTTGATTATTTGTATAGGAGTTCTACGCGGTTTTCAGCGTTATTTCAGTTATATGACGGCGACAGTGCACTTATTCAAAATGCCTGGGTAAACACGCTATACTAAGCTAGGGCATATGCACCTTGAAAGGAGATAACATTATTGTAAAGGTGCGCACCATGAAATACCATATTTCAGGATTTGGGATGCAACATTTTGAGTAGCACAGTTGTACAACTTTTGACACCGTGGATTACCCGGAGGTCCGGGTACTGAACATGTATGAGGCGCCGGGGTCCATTTGATCTAGCTCAATGAATACTATATAACTTCAATTTAAGTCAACACATGTTAGCCCCCAATTATAACCCTTTTATCAATTTTGAGACGAGGCACACATAAGTGTTAACTAATGAACAGAGTTACATGTCAACTTTAAGAACAAGCTTATACACTTTGCGCACACAATCCAATTTAAACACTATATACCCACTTTCACATAATCAATGTACACAAATATTTCAAGTCTTAAACAACTGACTTTGTGTGGGCTATTTGGGTATATCATACCAGATCAGACCAGAATCTATCTGAACGTGTCTGTAGTCTGTACAAAGTGTACACAATAATAAATGAACAACTTACACGTAATAGAGAGTATGGGAATATGATCGAGAACTGCACTCATAAAGGTAAATTCAAAGAATATTGTAGGGTGGATATGGGACCTTTTAGAAACAATAACATTTATTTCATTCTTACACAACTTGTAATGCTAGAAAGTCACCCACCTCTTGATACAGACGACGTTTTTCTCATCTATAGCAGACGACATTTTAAGCTGTGTGTGAACAATAGAAATTACACATCAAGAGGTATTTCACCCTTTCTTGCGATGTTTTCTATTATATCTCATATAAAGGGACATATTTATAAAGATAAACCATGGTTTACCTACGAGGTGTTTGAAGCAGACGAATCTCAAAAGGTCATATAAGATTTTGTATAACCAAAGGTTATAACTCAATTGTTGAACTTTCCAGATGCACTGACATCAAGATTGTCTCTATAGTCACCTAATACTTCGCAAAGTACTTTTTCTTTGAGATTAACACTCGCTGTATCAAATATATCTTCAGAAATTCTTCAAAATACTTGATGTTAGTGCAGGACTTGATTTGTATTTGAAATATGATGATTTGTATAAATAGACATACTAGGTAATTCAGTAAGCCGACACACACTTATCCGATATCGTTCTGATAGCAAATGTCCCGGTTAAACTCTATATCAGTTCAACCGCTTTCAACCGCTTTCAGAGCATGGTCCGAAACATTGCGATAGATATTTAGATTTAACACCAATCGGGTATCTCGGCTAAACTACTGAAGGAATGAATCTTTTCACGACAATTTCTAGCTGTTTGTAATTTTAAAATAGAAACGGTTAGGTTTACAGGCGATGTAAACTTTTTTTTTTGTTATAACATGTGGAAATGATAACACTTAACGCAGCACGGCAAGGCTGATCATGATTTCAAATGCATGTCCGTCTATACGTGACAGCATAGACTATGTATAGTTGTTTGAATAGACTGTGTAGATGTTGACATCTTAGCAATTTAAGAGAACTTTGAGTTTTTGATGTTTTATGGTCAGTAAAGAAGGATGAATTAGGGGTATTAAGTTTGGCACATTTCTGACAAATGTTTGCCTCGAAGATGAAGCATTTCCTTACAAAGTGGAATTAATAACTTGATTAAAGTGGGACGCAGAAGAAACAACAGTCTGTCCGACCATTATATTTGTTGAGAATTCTTTTGGAGATTGCTTTAACAGTTCCGCTGTAAAGAACACAAATCTACATTCGGGATTGTGCTACGTCAAATAGTCTGTAATAACCCCATTTTGACACGATATGCAAGCGTGTTTCTATCCGAATACATTGAGTATATGTTATTTACCTTATGAGCTATAGTCATGTATATCGTAAAAGTAATATAAACCTTAAGCATTTGCACTCTTTTTACCCCCTTAGAGAAATGTAAGCAAGAAGTTCCTTTTTAGATTGTGCTAACCTCCCCTTCCCCACACGTGGCTTCCTTGAACAACTAATTGAAAGTGGAACCAATAAGGACCGATAATTATTGAATTAACATGAAATAAAGAAGGGTTATCTTTAATGGCCCCATATCTTAATATGCGATATGATACAGAGGCCGGTCAAAGATAAAATCAAATGTACGGTAAGGATGTTATAGCCTGGTGTATTCACGGGACCTTCTTATCCAAAGAAAGTTGTGAGACCATTTGAACTGTTTGAAAGGTAAGCAACACATTAGTTATATATAAATCCAACAACTCGCCCTAATAAAAGTCAATGTCTGTCTGTCTGTCCGTCTGACTGTTTGTATGTCTGCCTGTATGTCTGTCCCCTTTTTTGTATCTCTCTCTGTCTCTGTTTCTGTCTCTGTATGTCTCTTACTCTCTGTCTCGGTCTCTTTGTTTATGTGTGTATCTCTCTCTGTCTTTCTCTGTCTGTCACTATCTCCCTATGTCTCTCTAACTGTCTCTGTCTCTCTGTATGTATGTCTCTCTGTATCTATGTCTGTCTGTCTGTCTGTCTGTCCGTATATGTCTGTTTGTCTGTCTGTATGTATGTATGTATGTCTGTCTGTCTGTCTGTCTGTCTCTCTCTCTCTCTCTCTCTTTCTTACTTTTTCTCTCTCTCTTAAAGTATTTTAATTACAACCACGATAAGTCACATACGTATATTTGAATATTTGATATAGTTATGACTTCATACGACAGTAGCACGTCATTTAATTCGTACCTACGAGTAATAACATACGTATCGTCGCGCTAGCTAATACAACTGTGTACGTCTAATATAAATATATGTGCGAATCTCGAGCGATGGTCGCAGATCATACTATATCATGTAAGGGATGGAAATTATGTATTTATAACGTGTAATGTTTGTCTTGAAAGGTTTCATCAATTTCTTTTGCCACAATAATTTCAAAAGTATTCTGCTGCATACGTGTCAAAATGCGTTCGTAAACTCTTTAAAAATGGTAGCATAGTAATTTAACATTTTCTCACATAACTCAGACTACATCAGACTTCTTTTAAAACATGTCAGTAAAAAGCTGTACAACGTCCATCACTGGTCATGTCCTTATTGCATACAAAAGAAAACATAATGGCAAAAAATGACAAAAGATATTTCGTCAGGAGTTTCTATTTGTGCCACATTGTTATTTAAAGTTAGAAGTTATCTGTATGTGGGAAAGGCTTAAGCACTAACACTTGCGTGTACATAGAACTGTAGGGCACACACATTTAATCTATTGACAAATGATAGAACTATGTAATTTCTGAAAAGAAAATTGTTTTGGAAATGAAGAAATTAATCATTATGAGCTTATTCTCCTTTTCCCACAATGTTTAAGACAAAGTCGTGTGTTAGCCAATAATGAATGAATGAATGTATATTGTTTTATGGCGCATCGACATTTAGCGCAATTAAATTTAATTATTCATGATCCCTGGGTAAACAAACCAGTACTAGGCTAGAAAATGTGCCTTGCCCAAGGGCACTCCACCATGACCGTAGTGCCGCGACTGGGGATCGAACCCGGTACACCCGGTTTTGAAATCCCCGACGCTAACCACTCGACCACAGCGGATTCCTTGTTAGCCAAGAATAACAATTCATGACTGTTTTCAGATAACCTTTTTGCCGAATAGTAAAGATTATACATGCAAGTCATTTTTAGATTCTTTCTAAGTTAACACTTTCCAACATACAGACGCTTTCTGACACTTCTGCATCATCGACTTTTGACGACATTGTGGAAAATGGTTAATTGTTCAAAATGAGCAATTTCTACTTTTTTTACAATGTTTTAATATAAAATATTTTTATATTAGATATTTTCAGTATTTTTCCCTTGATATTTTCATTGTCGTCTGTAAAAGAACATATGAAGGCAAGTTATCTAGACAATATACATTTTTTTTAGATAACGTTAAATACAGACCCGTCAAAGGTAATCGGCACCAGTTTAATAATAAAAAAAAGCAGTCTGAATTGACAATATGAATTCCAGTTGTCTTAACCCTTTCCCACATGCAACAATTCTGCAGCAGACACCTCTGTAAACATATAGACAAAAGTATGATTTTTTTTATATATATACCAAAGTGTATAATATGATAATAGGGTTGAAATAATTGACGTCTTCTGATGTGTCAGAAACAGACGACATCTAAACACTTAGTAAGAATATATTTCTACTTTTTCCACAAAGATTCTCAATATATTTCTACTTTTCCCACAAAGATTCTCATTTAATCTCCGAATTTCACTTTCCTACACCAAGATTTATCAAGCTTTCCTCCATACTGAGATCATTTCAAAGTTATCTGCTTCAAATTCGTTGTATGTGGCTTATAATTGCTACTGGAATATCAGTTTATCAGAAATATGATTTTAATTTTCAACGTTTGACCTGTAAATATTTCATTCACAAATAATTGTATATAATATCTACTACAATTTAGTTTTGATCATTCTAATATGTTACAATTGTACTTAGTTTAAGATCACCCTAGCCGAAGGCACAATGTGATCTATTGGGATCACTCATAGTCTGGCGTGCGTGCGTCGTATGTCATGTGTTTAAATCTTCTGCTCTGAAATCACTTGTCCCATTTTAACCAAACTTCACAGGAATGTTACCACGGTAACTCTCGTCAACCCTTGTTTAAAATGGTTGCTGTGGCATCAGAAAGAGCAAAAGACAATGTTAACAATTATTCTCCTATCAGTCCGTTTGTCGAATTCCAAGATAACTTGGTAGAATTGTTCCGTGGGTGACCCTCTAAAAAATGTCTTCAACCCATTAAGATTGATTAATAAACATGGCAGCCAGGCGGCATCAGAAAAGGGAAAATTAACATCACCTTAAAATTCCATTTTCCTGAAAGAGCTTGTCTGTTCCTAAGTGACCCTTCACAACAAATGTTGAAGCCAAATTGATTGGTTAAATAAGATGACGACCAGATGGCATCAGAAATGGGACAAGATTACACAATTTTATAATTTCATTCTTATGAAAGTTCCCATCAGATTTCATTATAATTTAGCAAAATTTTCCTTCATTGACACTTGAATGAATCGTTCAAGCCAAATTAATTTGATGAAAAATAGGGGCCATCAGAAAGAAAATGAACGTTATGCTTCAAACGACATCTCCCCCCGCAACAACTGGACCGATATCAACCAAACATCAATGATGAATTTTCCGTTGGTGGTTCACTTTCAAATGTTCGAAGATTCAATACCTTATAACAAATGTCATTAACTGAAAAGGTATTTCATTTAAAGTCTTCTCCTTTCAGTTCCACACCCACTTTTATAACTCTTTCTCGGATATTAGTAGTTACACATTCCTTTAAGCCATTTTGATTGGTTATTAATTAATGGCCATCTTGGCATTCTGGTAATAACATTTTTTGTCTGATTTCCCTATGATTTAACCTTTCCCACATGCAACAAATCTGCAGCAGACGACTTTGAAAATATGAAAATATCTAAAAATGAAAAGTAAAATTATTGATTAGAGTAGATATAGGCAAAATGAAAAATTGCTCTTTATGATCATTTTATATACGCCCGTATTAACACGAGCCATATTATGGCAGTACCTGCAGCGGTAGGCGTATACATGTTGTCCGCTCTTTAAGTAGAATAGTGTTCATCCGATCTTCAACAAAATTGTCGAAAATGTTTGTGGGAAATGTCTAAACCAGGTTTGATAATCAACCAAATCGCGCAAGGTACTGTTGGATTATGGTCCTTGAATTATTATCAAAAATGGCCAAATTAGCTATCCATGTCCTCTCTCTAAGTCGCTCAGTTTCATCCGATCTTCCGACCATATTTGTTTACAATTACTGTGGGCATAATGTCTAGGCCAAGTTTGACAAACAGCCAAATCGCCCAAGGCGCTTTTTTATTATGGTGCCTGAATTATCAAAACTGGCCAAATAAGGTATCCACGTCCTCTCTGTAAGTCAATCAGATTTCATCCGATTTTCACCATATTTGTTGAAAATGATTGTAGGCATAATGTCTAGGCCAAGTTTGACAAACAGCCAAATCGCACAAGGCGCTTTTTTATTATGGTCCTTGAATTATCAAACAATCGCACAATTAGCCATGTCCAATCTCTTATTCAAATAGTTTTCATCTAAACTTCACCAGACTTGTTTAACATGTTTGTGAGCATAATGTCTAGGCCAAGTTCAATAACCACTGAAATCACCCAAGGCAATTTGTGGTTATGACCCTTGATCACGTTAGTCATTCCAGAGTTATGCCTCTCTGAAGGGCGTATTTTGTGACAGTTTGGCACTCTTGTTCCTTTCGTGACAATCTGTTCAATGTCGTTTGCTGCAGTGGTTTCAAAAACCGTCTGCATAAGGGAAAGGGTTAAGCAGAAATGTTCTATCAGTGATGCCCTACATAATGTGTTCAATCAATATTCATTGGTTTAAAAAGGTAGCCACCACGTGGCATTAGAAAAGGGACGAAATGAACTTTAAGCTTCAAACGACATTTCTTCCTAAACCGTTGGTCTGATATCAACCAAACTTCGAGTAATATTTCTTTCGTGGCCCTCTTATCACACATATCCTTTATTGATAAGCTTTTTCATTCACAGTATCCACTCCCTGCAGTTTCATTCCAACTTTTGATCCAATCTTCCCCGATATTAGCAGTTTCACATTTGATTCTATACCATCTGTAAGATGATCGATTTAGGGCCAGGTTGGAACTATTGTTTTAAGCTTTGCATGTTAAGTAGTTATATTTATTTTTCCGTACGTACATGTAATACGAATTCCAAATAGATAGTGGCCCATGCGAAAAACGCGATTGAAACATCATCATCGTCTCATCAATCACTTTTAAAAACGATATTTATGGCCATAATATGCTCTCGTATGTTCGTTTACACTCCTTTTCCGGTTTTGTTAATAAGTAGCACCTCTAGATAAGTAAGTAAGTGAGTAAGTATTTTACTATAGTGACATGTGTATGTAAATCAACAAAACAATAGTACAAAATGTAATAAATAACACCCGGCCCCATGGGCCTATAAGTCACTTTCAAAAGAAATATAATCAAGAATTTTGTTTATATGTATAAATATATATTATAGGTCTAGTCATAGAATGTCGGAGGGTAAGATAATGTGATTGCGTACTACAGTCACATAACGTGTGAAAAACAAATTGCTCATCATGAGCTATTTCATTTTTTCTCACGGCACATTATATTATATCATACAAGCTCCTATTTGTCAAGATATACCATGTATTTCCTATGATGTTTTGAAGCAAACGGATCGGAAAAGGGTCATATCAGGTAGACGATCAATGATATTAAATGAACAAAGTTTAAACATCAATTGTTGAACTTTCTAGTTGAAATGACCTCGAGTGTATCTCTATCGCTATCGAGTATTTCAAAGTACGTTTACTTTCATAATAACTCTCATCTACCTAGCCGTGCTTTATCGAATCTATCTAAAGATATATTTTTAAATACTAAAAGAAATTGCAGGAATTAATTTTGTGTGAAATATGTTGATCTGTATGTATATGAACAACATAAGTCGAAAATACTACGTAATACGGTAACCCGACACACTTATCAGATATCGTTCCGATAAGACAGAACATGTCCTAACAAATGACCAGTTTATCTCAGGCTAGACAGGCACGACTAAATATATCAATTTCATCATTAGGTTGATATAATCATACTTGTAACCTGTTCCGTCTTTCTTCATTTTGAATGTAAGATTATATTGTTAGGTTAACATGCTATGTAAATGTGATACAAAGTGGACAGATAACAGTAAATGTACCCTCCCAAAGGCTGAGCTAGACAAAAATATCCCGGAATGAAACCTGTTCATGACTTGAAATGCATGTCTGCCTGTAATTGATACCAACGAGTAGGTATAGTTGACTTTACAGGCTGTGTAAATGTCGTTTTGATATCTTGAATACCTAGGGAAACTTTAAGGTTTTGATAGTTCACGATAAGTTAACAAGGATTCATTATGTGTATCAAAGTTGGCCCATTTCTGGCAGATAGTACCCTAAAAGGTAGAAGAAGCTTGACATGAGTTATACGCAGAAAACTTGATAGTTTTTCCGACCAGTATCTTTGTTGAGAATACTTCCGGAGGATGCTTTTACATTTCCGTTGAAGAGAACCAAAATTAACATTCATGACCAGATTATGCTTCAGTCTCAAATATCTCGCCTTTGACTCGATATGCAAGCTTGTCTTTATCTGCCTTCATTGGTTATACGAACTTAAGTTTACAGGCTATAGTCATGTATAAAGTGAAAGTATGATTCATCTTAAATATTTGTAAAATGTTACCGTGCGCGACAAGTTTAAGTAATAATATCGATAACGAACTTGGCCGAATATGTTTTGGGTTAGTAACATAGAACCCGATCTTTAAACTAGAAATCTCTTTTCAAAAGTCATATGCTTCCCTTACCCCCTTTGTGGCTACATCGAAAATACATTGACAGTGTGACACTTCAGTGTGACATAATCGTGGACTCCACTTATATATAACTAGTCACATAAAGTCGTAGGGTAGTCATGTTACTTTTTAGAGATTACGGAAAAATAATCGCGCACTCCACTAATAAAGGACTTGTCACATTAAGTCGTAGGGTACTCATGACACTTTATAAAGATTATGGGAATATGATCGTGCACAGCACTAATACAGGACTAGTCACATAAACTATTAGGGTAGTCATGGTACTTTATAGATATTATGGGAATGTGATAGCGCACTCCATTAATAAAGGACTAGTCACATAAAGACGTAGGGTAGTCATCGATATTATATTTGAACATGGTTGCATGCTGCACTTATATAGGACTATTCACATAAAGTCGTAGGGTAGTCATGTTAATTTATAGAGATTATGGGAACATGATCGCGCACTCCAATAATACTTCCTAGGGTAGACATGTTACTTTATAGAGATTATGGGACCATGTTCGTGCACTGCACTAATATAGGACTAGTCACATAAAGTCGTAGGGTAGTCATGTTACTTTATAGAGAATATGGAAACATGGTTGCGTACTGCATACTGCATATTGCATTCTGCACTGATATAGGACTAGTCGCATACATTCGTAGAGTAGTCATGGTACTTTATAGAGATTATGGGAACATAATCGCATACTGCACTGATATAGTACTAGTCACATAAAGTCGTAGGGTAGTCATGCTACTTCATAGATATAACAGAAAAATGATCGCGCACTCAACTAATAAAGGACTAGTCACATAAAGTCGTATGGTAGTCATGTTACTTTATAGAGATTACGGTAACATAATCGTGCACTGCACTAATATAGGCCTAGTCACATAAAGTCGTAGGGTAGTCATGTTACTTTATAGAGATTACGGGAACATGATCGTGCACTGCACTACTATAGGACTAATCGCATACATTCGTAGGGTAGTCATGTTACTTTATAGAGATTACGGGAACATAATCGTGCACTGCACTAATATAGGACAAGTCACAAAAAGTCGTAGGGTAGTCATGTTACTTTATAGAGATTACGGGAACATAATCGTGCACTGCACTAATATAGAACTAGTCACATAAAGTCGTAGGGTAGTCATGTTACTTCATAGCGATTACGGGAACATGATCGTGCACTGCACTACTATAGAACTAGTCGAATAAGGTTGTACGGTAGTCATGTTACTTTATAGAGATTATGGGAATATGATCGTGCACTGCACTAATATAGGACTAGTCACATAAAGTCGTAGGGTAGTCATGTTACTTCATAGAGATTACGGGAACATGATCGTGCACTGCACTACTATAGAACTAGTCGAATAAGGTTGTACGGTAGTCATGTTACTTTATAGAGATTATGGGAACATGATCGCATACTGCACTAATACAGGACTAGTCACATAAAGTCGTAGCGTAGTCATATAATTGTGTAGAGAGTATGGGAATATGATCGCGCACTATAGTACTAGTCACATAAAGTCGTAGGGTAGTCATGCTACTTCATAGATATAACAGAAAAATGATCGCGCACTCAACTAATAAAGGACTAGTCACATAAAGTCGTATGGTAGTCATGTTACTTTATAGAGATTACGGTAACATAATCGTGCACTGCACTAATATAGGCCTAGTCACATAAAGTCGTAGGGTAGTCATGTTACTTTATAGAGATTACGGGAACATGATCGTGCACTGCACTACTATAGGACTAATCGCATACATTCGTAGGGTAGTCATGTTACTTTATAGAGATTACGTGAACATAATCGTGCACTGCACTAATATAGGACAAGTCACAAAAAGTCGTAGGGTAGTCATGTTACTTTATAGAGATTACGGGAACATAATCGTGCACTGCACTAATATAGAACTAGTCACATAAAGTCGTAGGGTAGTCATGTTACTTCATAGCGATTACGGGAACATGATCGTGCACTGCACTACTATAGAACTAGTCGAATAAGGTTGTACGGTAGTCATGTTACTTTATAGAGATTATGGGAATATGATCGTGCACTGCACTAATATAGGACTAGTCACATAAAGTCGTAGGGTAGTCATGTTACTTCATAGAGATTACGGGAACATGATCGTGCACTGCACTACTATAGAACTAGTCGAATAAGGTTGTACGGTAGTCATGTTACTTTATAGAGATTATGGGAACATGATCGCATACTGCACTAATACAGGACTAGTCACATAAAGTCGTAGCGTAGTCATAGAATTGTATAGAGAGTATGGGAATATGATCGCGCACTATACTTATATAAGACAAATCAAAGATTATTGTAGACATGGGACCTTTTAAACACTAAATCACTTATTAGTGTTCTTACACAGTCGACATCGACCTTACGAATCACCCATTTCCTGATACAGACGACTCGTATATCTTATATAACAGACATTATTTGAAAACTGAGCTATTTATCTTTTCTCGCAATGTTTTCTATTATAACTAATGGATAAGCACACATTTCCTACCATGCTCTTCCTAAGATGTGTCTGAACCAGACGAATTAGAAAAAGCTCGTAATCAGGTAGACAACCAATACTAATGTATTATCAAAGTTTAAAACTAGACTTTTTCTTTATCGTTGTATGAATAGGTACAACAAGGGTCTCAGGTACGTGGTATAACGGTAACCCATATCTTTCTGATAAGGCAGAACGTGTCACATGCATAGTCCTAGTCTGGAGTTCCTTCCCCTTATAACTATCATAGGAAGTCGGGAACCAGACTATGTTTACACGAAAGACAATCAGTTTTCTTTTCAAAGTATAAATTTATCTGTGTTTGAGCTCTCGTATTTGGGGAATCTTTTCTGGTAAGATATTTTATTATGCCATGATTACCTTTCTTTTAGCTACATATTTTTTAAATTAAGTTAACAGTCTATTAGAGTTGTGCTAGCAGACAGGAGAAAAGTGTGACGTCATTACCGAATTGAAAAAAATAAATAGCTTAAATAATGATAAGAGTAAATGTTTGTGTTTTTCCCCTAACTATGGTATGCAAACGCTATAATTTGAAAAAATATTTTTGAAAAAAATAATAATAGTAAGATGAATAACACCGGTTTGAATGAGGGAAACGGTCTCTACGTTTGGCAAGCTCCGTGGCAAAAAAATGTGTCCGGACCATCCAGAAGTCTATTTTTAAGTTGTCTAGGTTTTACCTTAGGTCGTCTCTTAGTGGAATGTAACTTTGAACTAGATAAGTGCTTTGGGTAGCTGGGTTCATTTCGTGTAAAAATTGACCGCCTCGGTGTAGTAGTGGTAGAGCGACCGCCTCAGATTAGGGAAGTCGCGGGCTTGATCCCCGGCCGGGTCATACCAAATTATTAGAACAGATGGTAATAGCTACCTTCCTTGGCGCTCAGATTTGTTAGCTGGGTTAGCATTACGACTGACTTGCTGGTTTCAGGGTAAATGGACCAGTAGTACCGGTAACTTACCAAGGAAACTCCGTGATATAACTGAAGACATGTTTAAGGCGGCGTTAAACACCAATTAATTGTTGTGAAGGAAATTTACTGTGAAAGCTCAAACAAGTATATGCAAAAACAAACGCATAGAGAAATATTTCTAGAAGCCTAGCTACAGTAATTGCTCCATTGCGAAAAGTTATTTATAATGGTACGAGCGAGCATTTCTAACGGTGTGTGTTCAGATCAGCACGTACATATACTCCGTCTGATCATAATATATGTACAGGTTGCATGGTTCACGAACATGATTGTGTGCCTTTTCTCATTCATTGATCAAATTTAAAATTGGAGATAAAACATGCAGAAAGTCATTGGATTGAACCTGGGATCTCTCACTTTCTTGGCGGGTACTCTACCGACTAGGTTAACCGGTTCGCTAACATGTATTTATTTATTTATTGGAGTTTTCGCCGCTTTCAACTTTATTTCAGTTATATCACGGCGACAGTTCACATATTCATGATCCCTGGGTAAACAAACCAGTACTAGGCTAGAAAATGTGCCTTGCCCAAGGGCACTCCACCATGACCGTAGTGCCGCGACTGGGGATCGAACCCGGGACACCCGGTTTCGAAATCCCCGACGCTAACCACTCGACCACAGCGGATTCCTGTGTATACAAGTTCGTTACGCGACACAAACAGTTAAAGCTAGCAGTGAGACCCGAAGAGTAGCTATTATGAATTAATGTATTTAGCCATGCTTCGAAGGTAATACGATGAACAGTTTGACACTCATCCATTTAAGAGCGTAACCGTTTGACATTCTTTTTAAAAACGAGGCGAGATGCGTACCGCCTACCCTATTAATATTCATAGTAATATAGTCCGTTTGAAATAGTGCAAACAGGGTCGGCACGCGGTACTGTTCAGAGATAACCTGAACACGAATTTTAGAAGAGGGCTATTTCTGTACTCGAATTCGATTTTATGTTTTGACTGTTCGCATTTAATTCAGGTTGCGTTGAAATGTGATCTCAGGGTTCGTTTTTCATCGTTCAAAAAAGATTCCTCGCAACATTTCAACACTACATTTTGATGATAAAGTGAACACAAGTCAACTGTTATAAAAATAACTCAGTTCATTGAAGCACAGATACACATTAAGCCTCATTGAACTGAGTGTGTTTTTATAACAGTTATGTACATTTTATCTCAACACGGTTTGTTTATGACATCCAACCTTTAAATACATTCCGGAATGAAAATGTACATGAACGGCTCCGTTTTTCAAATCCTGAAATCTTTGAGAAAAGTATAATTTGTGAGTGTGGGCTCTTGGGTAACATGTTTGTTGTTAATCCCAAACCCATTCAGCTTCTTACTTTTAAAAAAATCGATTTGAACTTTTGAATGAGTTTTCTTCCCCCTGGATAGAAATGCCACTTTAATCCCTTGGAATAAAGACCATGCAAATATTAAATGGAACGTCGATCGACATAAATGAAAACAGATTGTATATCTATAAAAAGATTAGACAGGTCAATCTTGATCAACATTGTTATTTCAGGATGAGTATGTCCATTTTAAAAGGTGTCTCAATTGTATTGAGATATCGCCTGTTTTTAAATAAAATGAGGACTTATGTTAATTCCGAAAACATTGGAATTTATATTTTCATATATATTGAGAAAAAGGTTGTCATAACATTCTTTTTTCACAAGGTTTCAAAATGGTCCCCTCTCCATGCGCACATAAACGTAGACCATGCCAGGATCAGAATACAGAGTTTAATCTTCACATGGACGCGAAATACATATTGACAACAATACATGTTGAAAATCACTATAAATGAAAGTATAGTTATTAGAAAGATTTGAAACATTGTGATAAAGGGAGACACTGTTCATAATTATATGAGCAATATAAGCAGTTTAAACTTTTGCCACACTGTTTTCAAAACTCAACGGCTGCAAGTGTTTATACGGAATATGGCTTTAAGTTGAATTATGGATAAAACACCGTCATAGGAAAATATAAGATAAATATCAAGTTTTATTTGTGTTTGAAAACACAGAATAAATTTATAATATGTGCTTCAGAAGCTGTTTTCTCTTTCGCTCGGGATTTCAATTAATTCGTACTTCATTCCCCCTTTAATGAAAACCTCGGGTCTTGAGTTCGGCTTGTTTTAATCCTTTCCCTCATGCAACAAATCTGCAACAGACTAAGTACTATGAACAACACAACTTTGCAAACAGGAGTAAAATACTTTTGAATAAAAGGAAAAAGCAAATTTGTTCTTGTGTGTAATATCTCATTTGGTCAAACTGTTTTCAATTGTTTTACTCGTATGCTGCGTGTGGGAAAGCGTTAATAACGATGTTGTATCAGTGCTCAGCGACAAAAGTGGACAGCACGTAATACAGCGCGTGTGTCAATTAACTCCTACATATATAGTTACACATTTACGCTAATCTTTATACTATGCTTAACAGTTTACTCTATAGAATCATAAATATTTCGGACATTTTATTTAAGATTTACGCTGGTTCGCTTCATAATTATTTCTATAATCTAATATTCTAGAGTAAACGGAGGAAGTTTAAAGAAAAATTGGAAACATGCAGCAAGTCCTTGGATCGAACCTTTGACACCTCGCTTTCGTGGAGAGATCTCTATCTACTAGGTTAACCGGTCCGCTAACATGTATTATTTGTTAAGTTCGTACCGCGACACACACAGCTAAAGCTAGCAGTAAGACCACGAAGAGCAACTATTAGGAATTAATGTATTTCGTCTTTATCGGAGCATTTTGGTATTACAAAAACGGTGATTTTGTAATGATATATTTTTATATCACACAACACGACGATACTACGACAATACTCGCTCGTGATGAATTTCTTTGCCCTCGCCGTGCAGAATTAACTATTTGGCGAGCATACTATGAACAGTTAGACACTCCTCTATTTAAGCGCGTATCACTTACGACGCGAGATGCGTACCGCCTACCTAATTAATATTCATAGTAATAAAGTCTGTTGAAATAGTGTCGGCACGCGATACTATTCAGTAACCCGAAAACGAAAGAAGAAGTTAATCACATCGATATCCTTGTGAAAATGTTTCAATAAAAGAAATTCATGCAATACTTCGATGATTTAAACGGCTCATAAAGAAAGCATAAACACCAGTCATTTTAAAAATTAAATGTATTTTTGATATTTGTTCTCTCGAATCATTTTATGTTACATATAACTCACGTTATGGGAGAAGGGTGGGTGGGGGATGGTATTTCTGTACTCCATTGAGATCTTATGCTTTGACTGTTCACTTCGCATTTAGTTCTGACTCCGTTGAAATGTGACCTCAGGGTTTGTTTTTCATCGTTGAAAGAAGACCACTCACAACATTTCAACTTTACATTTTGATAACATTGATCAGTGTTACACTGCTCATAACGCTTTTTGTCTTAAAAGTATCACTTACGGACCGCTGCCATTTAAACAGCTCACAAAGCTTTTTGTCTTAACAATATCGCTTGCGGACCCCGGGCCTTCAAACATCTCATCAGCCTAATTTTGTTTAAAGTATCGATTGCGGACCCCTGGTCTTTAAACAGCTCATCAGGCTATTTGTCTTAAAAGTATTGCTTGCGGACCCCTGGCCTTAAAACAGCTCATCAGGCTATGTGTCTATAAAGTATTGCTTGCAGACCCCTGATCTTTAAACAGATCATCAGGCTATTTGTTCTAAAAATATCGCTTTTTGTCTTAAAAGTATCACTTTCGGACTCCTGCAGGGCCCGTATTAACCAAACTTTTTAATTTAGATAAATATTTAGTTCACTTTTTGGATTCCCGGAGATTTAGATTTAGTCCGTATTCACCAACGCGTTTTGAACCGATCCAGTTTGTAAAAATAGTCGTCTATGATTACACATACTTGATTCAAAGTTTACTTTGAGGACAATTGTCATTAAAAAATGCAGACGTGTAAAGAATTAAACCCTATAAATGTCTGTTTAAAGGTAAATTTCGCCGTCTACTTGATTCGTTCTTTTTCGCTTTAAAGTTTTACTTTCATGAATATCGCGGTAAACACGATTTAGGAGCTCTGTGTTGGGTCTTTTTTGTTAACCTAAAATGAGATCACGTCACCAATTAGAAACGAATTGAATCAAACACACCTAAATCTTGAGGATACAAAATAAACCGGCATACATCTGTTAGAGATTCGGGTTGAGACAAATGCGTTAAGGGAGAATTCCTAGTTTGTCCTTTGCGTATCACTCGATTTAATAGCGAGCTGGCAGGGGAAGGGCTCTATATTGACTTATAGGTTTCGCGGGTAATGTTGGCCCCAGGTTCACATGTCGGCAATGTCTGCATGCTAAACAAGCGCTGCGAGCACCCTAAGCTAGCACGCTCAACAGTGGTGCATACACGGCCGGTAGCTGGGTGCTGCTGCTCGGCCATGCTTTGAATCTCTATCAAATGAATGTACATAGAACCAACATCATAGAAAAAAAAAAAAATGGAGCTCTGTGTAGGGTCTTTTACGGCCCGGGTCCTCGTCAGGCTCACGGGCTCTATTTTGGTAACCTAAAATGGAAACCATAGAATAACATTCCCAAAATGATATAATATAGATCCAAACATTAAATTTTGGGCCATGAGAGAGTTCCTCCACGTGGTGTGGCCTGGATACAATATTTCGCAAAATGCATTTTATGAACTATATCAGGATATATATTTATTTTTCAAGTTAAAATATTTTTGCATATTTTTAAAAAAAAATGCAAATATGGTTTTTGTTTGATTCAATTTTTGCGGAATGTAGTAACTACACACTCTCTTTGATTTATATGAATTACTTTTTAAAAGTAAGTATATAGCTCTCTAAGTATTTGGTTTAATTAACTTTAATGACATATACAACATAAACTTATTCCAATCTAGTAGTTTTCATACATTTAAAATCTTGTTATTGTTATAATATGATTATAACACTAATCTGTTGATCACACCAAATCAATTAGTTGACGCATAATAAAGAGAAAAATCAGTGTATTACTCGTTCAGGATGTGCGATATTGCCGCATTATAAACATAAATTTCACGTCAGCCATTTTGATTTACGAAACACAATGTTATCGTTAAAAATCCTCAATCTTCCACTATTTTGCCGATTATCAGCTGAAATAATATAAGAAATAAATATATAATATGACACATGTAAATCAAATTAAACTTTTTAAAACTTAAAAATCGTATAAAACTTTGTATTTATTGCTTAATAATGACCAGACTCTACCAGTGTCCGTGTTCACGCATATAATATTTATATATTCACTCGAAAATGAACTGAAATAGGCAAATACCATTTTTATTTATATTTATATGATACAACAACACGTTATTTCATTCATTTCAACACAAAAACACAACAAAACAGTGATATAATGGGATATTTGACGACCAGACTCTACCGGACTCTACCAGACTCTGTTTAGTGACACCACTCATCAGTCATTGATCCTACTGCAACAATAATCAAACCCAAAACAAAAACACTCGACTGTCAGATATGAACACAGTCCCATTTTAAATGATGTCCTCTTCAAGTCATGCAAATAAAATTCAGGTGAAACGGTTGGCAGGTTGGGTTAAGATAATCAACCCGTAACACAAATCAAGAGCAACAGATTATGAAATCACCCCACCCATTCATTTTGTACATCGATTGTTTCATTGAAAAACTTACCAGTGTAAGATTGGCCGCTTTAGGATTGATGTTGACTGTACGAACATTATATACATGCCCACATTGTCTGTTTTGTCGGTCTTTCGTATTACATGATCATTGAAATACGTTTCCTGAATTTCTGAATGCTAATCACGACATGAGGTCACACCATATTCGTCGACTCGAGACTGTTCGTTTGTAATTCCACATCTTTGATTATAAATATCCTTCACTGGTATCCAACTTTAAAGCTTTATGTGGCAGTATAATACACCTAAGTGTCGTTTTCTCCCCCGAAAATATCAACAATCCAGCATAAGCCTGGGTCCGCTAGCTCAAAATTCCATTTTTGACACAGGCCGGAAGTGTGTCCTTTTTTTTCTACTAGAAACGGGAGACAACTATAAAAGACTCGCTTACAAACCCTTTTCGACCCCAAATTTTGGTTTTACACCTATTAATAATAATATGTTATTTTTTATTAAGTGTTAACGTCGCATTAAAATAATGGAAAAAGATAGTGTTAAAAGACGCGTATAGCAAGATAAGGATGTTAACCAAAAGGTAAACAGTCTAAAAGAGTCTAAAAGAGTTGTGCTAGCAAACAGCTGAAAAATGGTGACGTCATTACCAAATGAAGGGTAATATAGAATTGAAATATAATGATAAGAGAATCCATGTTTGTGTTTTTTACCCCTTTACTACCTTAACTAGGGTATGGAAACAGTGTAATTTGAAAAAAAAAAATATATATATATTTTATAGTAAGATGTATAAAACCGATTTTAGTGAGGGAAACGGTCTCTACGTTCGGCAAGCTTCGTGGCATAAAAAATGTGTCCGGACCATCCCGAAGTCTATTTTTAGGTTGTCTAGCTTTTATTTTAGGTCGTCTGTTAGTGGAATGTAAACATGACCTAGATATGCGCTTTGGGTAGCTGGGATTGATTCATTTCGTCTAAAAATTGACCGCTTCGGTTGTGTAGTGTTAGAGCGCCCGCTTCGCTTCGGTTGTGTATTGTTAGAGCGCCCGCTTCGCTTCGGTTGTGTAGTGTTAGAGCGCCCACCACGGGTGAGGGAAGTCGCGGGTTTGATCCCCGGCCGGGTCATACCAAATACTTAGAATATATGGTAACGGCTACCATCCTTGGCGCTCAGATTTGCTGGGTTAGGATAACGACTGACTTGCTGGTTTCAGGGTAAATGAACCAGTAGTACTGGTAAATTTCCAAGGAAACTCCGTGATATAACTTAATACATGATGAAGGCGGCGTAAAACACCAATTGTTCTGAAAGCTCAAGGTCGAGTGGTTAGCGTCGGGGATTTCGAAACCGGGTGCCCCGGGTTCGATCCCCAGTCGCGGCACTACGGTCATGGTAGAGTGCCCTTGGGCAAGGCACATTTTCTAGCCTAGTACTGGTTTGTTTACCCAGGGATCATGAATAAGTGAACTGTCGCCGTGATATAACTGAAATACGATGAACAGTTTGACACTCATTCATTTAAGAGCGTAACCGTTTAACATTCTTTTTAAAAACGAGTCGAGATGCGTACCGCCTACCTTATTAATATTCATAGTAATATAGTCCCCTTGAAATAGTGCAAACAGGGTCGAATTCGATTTTATGTTTTGACTGTGTTTTGTCTTGGTAATATGGGGTCAAACACTAGGACTAATTTAAAAACATCCTTGTGAACATTCTAGGGGCTATATTTTTTATTTTACTTAATCGTCGAGACAATGCTCATCCGATGATTGTATACAGAACATCCATCTTCAAGTGATCTCGGTAGAATTCAAAACTCAACTTGGGTGAAAACATAGAACACTGTAAAAGGCAACAACTTTTGAACACTCTAGAAGCCAGACTTCTCACCCGATCTTCATGACAGTAGATAAGAACATGCATTTACAATAAACATGGTTTAAGTATAAAACTGGCTAACGTGCATTCAGAAACTAAGTCACTAGGTTAAATTGAAGAACATATTGTGAACACTCGATAGGTCACATTTCTCTTACTTTCTACATGGCATTTTATCAGAACATTCATGGCTATCAAGTCTCAGTCGTGTTTTTTGTGGAATAAGAAATGAAGTCATACAAACCTTGTAAGTACTCTAGAGACCTCATTTCTTTTAAACAATTATGTAAGTTCCTAAGAACATTCAACTTCACACAATCTCGAACATGTTAAACATTGAGTCGCAATGAGTCAAAAACAAGGTTACTAGTTTAAAATTTAGACAACACGTGTAAACACTCTAGAGGCCACATTTGTCATACAATTTTCATGAAAGTTTATCAGACTAATATTCGTACCATCGAATCTCAGTCACGTTTGAAACTTGGCCAATGGGGTCCAAAACTATGTTACTAGATCGAATTTAGGGGACACATTATGAATACTCTAGATACTCTCTTTTACATACAATCGTAATTGTAGTTCAAAAGAATATTCATATACACCAAATATCGGTCCAGTGAAAACCTGGGTCATGATGGGTCAAAACCTATGTTACTAGTTCAAATCTAAACCAAACCGTGTGAACACTCTACAGACCACATTATTCATCCATTCTTCATGTAAGTTCATGAGAACATCGTCACCATCAAATCTTTGTCAAGTGAGCCCGTCCGTGGAAAATAGTACAAGTGGACATTTTTGAACAGTGTCAGTTTAGATCATTCTGTACATATGTTCCGTCGAATCATAATCTATACAAATATAACAAGCTTCTATATAAGTAATATTTGAACAGTGAATATCTTAATCATACTGTGCACAGACTGATCTGGAACTACACTATTTACCAAAGCCAACATCCACATTTTCCCATTTAGCCGAGCCCCGGTAGCTCAGTCGGTAGCTAGCGACGCGGGCTTTCAATCCAGGGGTTGTGAGTTCGAACCCGAGTTAGGACAACATTCTATCCGACAAAAGTCACTGTGACAAGCGTCTTTCGTTTTAGTGCGAGAAAGCCATGAAACACATGAGCCGTGATGTGACTGAACAATTGTTGAAAACGGCGTTAAACCCAAATTAATCATTAACGGGCACATATAACTCTTATATGTCGGACAAAACCACAAAACATACAAATCTACATGGTATGCGTTTGTATTAATCTCTCGTTATTAACCTCCATTTCAGGAAGAAGTAGCAAACTACGGATGCGTATAACTTTATCATGGCTTCTCTGTATGAAGGATCTGACGAGATATACAACCAAGACTGTGATGTTTGTCTGTCGAATGATAAAACATCGGAAGCCATATCATATTGTAATATATGTTGTGAGTACCTCTGCCAGTCATGTGATATGGCGCACAGAGGGTCTAGGGCCTCGAGCGACCATACAATTCTGATAGGGAGTAACATACCATCAGTATCTACGAGGAAACAACCAACGCTACCATTTATGTTCTGTGGTACACACAGAACATCGGTACTCGATACCTACTGCTCCACTCACGATGCGGTAATGTGTCCTGCCTGTAAAATGACGAACCATGCAACATGTAATACAAGCACTGTCTCAAAACACAGTGCCAAAATTGATGTTGAAAAGGAGCTTAAGGATGTCGCTAAGCGTCTGAAAGACTTGACAATGAGATATGACGACCTTACAAAGAACAGACACACTGATAAATCAACCGTGATGTCTCAAATACAAGATTGCCTCAACAACTTGCAACGATACCGCAAAGATATTAATGACAATCTGGATAAACTTGAAAATAAAATGTCTTCAGAAATCCGACAAATTGAAGAAACGTTGAAAGAAGAGATCGATGGTCACGTGACGTTAGCCAATGAGATTTTACACCAAATCGAGGATCTGGACAAATCTTTGTCGAAATGTGAAAAAACGCGGGAAGATGACGTCAAATTTGTCGGATCTAAGAAAGCGTCTTCACGTGCAAGTGAATATGGTCATATTATTGGTAAAATCCAGAAAGAAATTTACCCAATAGACATTCGTTTTCAACCCAATGACGTCTTATCCGACATGATCCAGCAGTTACAATCACTAGGCACTGTCGGTAGCAACCGACTAATTGATTCCGGTCCAAACGAGACACCTATACTGAACATTTCTGTGAAGGAGAAACGGGCAATAGATGGGATATCAACTGTAGCATGGGGATCCGCATTTATGCCTGACGGGCATGTTGTACTCGCATGTGGTTATGGTGGTCTTCAATTGTTTGATGAAAACTTCCTTTTAAAAGCCCAGTTATCTGTTTATTCAGTAGGCGTGTCTACTATCAATGGCACTGACGTCATAGTTACACAAGGTGAAAACAAACAACTTCAGCGGGTAAAAATATTCCCGGGAATGGAGGTGAAGAAAACATTGAAGATGGATAGACTCTGTTCCGGTGTAGATGTTTATGGTGACGAGATCTACGTTACCTGTCATGATCATCCCGGTAATGGTGAAGTACGGGTACTCAACATGGACGGTATAGTTCAGAGAAGATTAGGGGTGGATAAAGGTAAATATATATTTACAAGTCCTTATTATGTTCAAGTTAACAGGAACGCGAGTAAGATATTTGTCTCTGATGGGGACACTAACACTGTTACATGTTTGAACAATCAAGGTCACGTGATATACCGGTACTCTAACACAAATTTGGAGAGACCCGGCGGAATGTATGTGGATGGAGAAGATAACCTGTTAGTGTGTGGATCGAAGTCTCACAATGTACATATGATACGAGATGATGGTAGACAAGAGAAGATATTGTTGTCAGAGAAGGATGGGATACACCTACCAACCTGTATATCGTACAGACCCAGTGATGGTTGCCTAATGGTTTGTTTACATAAGGACACTAAAACTGATCAAAAGTTGATCATATTCAGTACTAGATAAACTCATGAGTGTCCCGGATAGACATTTAATTTTGTCTTATAACAAGCCCATGACTTCAAAGAAATGTCGTTTCCTATTAGTCTACGTACAAAGCTTAAAAAAAAATGACAAATGAATTGGCTTCTTTTCCAACATTGTTGACAATTCCCATTTGATTGTGATATATTAGGCATAGATTAGTTATAGCAGGCCCCGTAATAATGTCTTAAATGTGTATTCGAGTCAGTCGACATTCATAAGTTTTGAAAAATATTGGTAGTTAAGATCAAACTATGTATTTTACTTGTATTTGTATTGTCGGCGTCTTCTCTTCACTTAGTCAACACTGCATGGGAAATGTTATCCATGGGATCTCGTGTCCGGCTTCCGTTCTTCAGACGTGCCATAGACGTTGTGTACGACTAGAAAGTGTATAGGGTAGATCCTGGTCAGACTGTATATAGGTTAAGGCTGATCTGGATCTTCACTTATCACAAAGTCCATTTTTATTGCAATCTAGAACATATTCCAGTAGACTATTTGTATTACCTGTTTAGAAGTCACACAATATCTATGTAAACAATAAGGACTAATTAATTATGTTAATTATATCTAATTGTTTTTAAATTACTTGAAATATTTATATTTAATAATATCCATGTGTTAAGGCAATTATGTAGTTAATACTGTAAAAACTGTAAAATAAGCTTTGTATATAAAATACTGTCGTTTGTTACTGCAATTGTTTAACATCTTCATTTAACCAAACTTTTATTAACCAATATCTTTTATTTTTACATTTAAATGAGTATAATTAATTGTTCAAATTGTTAAAGACAAAAGTTGGTTGTGTCGTACATTTAAACAGTGAAGATTTGGATGAGCTTTATCGTACCCGTAGTCTCATCACACATCAACCACGGCCTTCTCTGATATGGCCCTGTCACATTATTGCGTATGAGAGATACGTATTAGTTGCGTCGGAAAATTCATGAATTAATTTTATACGTACAAGAAGCCCTTGAAAATACAGAATTGTTTGTATACTTACCGTATTGAACCTATGAGTAGAGTATGAGTAGCGTATCGCAAGCTTATTACCAGCGTAGTCTGCGTATGGCTAGCGAATGAGTATGAGTAACGTTCATCTAGCGTAACTCGAGCGTTTTCAGTGTATGCCTTGTGTCGGCTTTGCGTATAAACCATAAGTCCGAATACGCAGAAATTGTTTAGGCATGCTTAAAAAAATAGGTTATGCCTCGCCGTATGCCAGCGTATGGGACCGTGCTTGAAACGTATAAAACCTATGCCTAACGTACCAATAGCGTATGTCAGCGTATACCAGTGTATGCGTGATCTTTTTCATACGCTGGCATACGCTAGTACGATACGCAACATTGTGACGGCGGCATTAGCGTATAATTAGACAAGTCGAGGATATAATTTCGTAAAGAAAAATGTAACAACACCTGTAATGTTCATGATTACTCTTTGTGCAAAACATTTACGCATCATTCTGATCAGGATCTACACGCTTTGCTATCTTATCAATAGACTATTTCAGTTGCATATGGTATGACATAAAAACAATGACCACGCTGTAGGAATTATGCGGGTTGAGTCCTTATATCCTGTGTCAGGGATCTTATTAGTTTTTTTTGTGTATCAACACATAACGTAAGTGGACATGATACCTTCATAAGAACATGCTTTCTAGATCAAATACGACTATAAACAGTGATATGACCATAGGTAATAACATGTTCGTCTAAGACCTCACTGTAGGTCTAAACGAAAAGACGAATTGGTTAGTTCATTTCAAAGATATTTACTAAGAACGATTTAAGGACTTTTACACGTATCCAAGTTATAACAGACCCATCTGAGTCCTCACTGTTCGCCTTTAATCCAAGACGTGTTTGTTTGTTAATATATTTTACAGAAACTTTCATCATAACACACATGCATGTATACATACAATTTAAACTTTAATATACATACGTAAGCACATGTTTCTAACATGCTCGTCTGGATCCTCATTGTTCGCTTTTAGGTTTTTAGGTGTTTTAAGATTTTGTTTGTTCATTATATAGAAACCAACATCACAAGACATATGTATGCATATGTATACCTACAGTACGAACACTTTGGACTTAAGCATGTATTCACAGGCTTATCTGAATACTTACGATTCGCTTTTGAATCTGTATTTGTTTGTTAGTTAGTTCATTGCACAGATACTAACCCGTAAAACCCATGTATAAGGTATAGATGTTTTCATTGTTTGTGTTTTGTTATATCCCTTAAATAGTTTGTATTATATCATTTTGAATATTTTTGAGTAAGTTTTTAGATACATGTACTACTGAATAATGCTTAATAAACAGTGTATGCTTACAATTTTGATATACTTTATTTTTCAAATGTACTCTCTTGAAGACATGACATGTCTAATGTTGTATTTACACAATTCCCATAAAACCCTGTCGTCGTATACTTTAAATAAGGGGTAGTTGATTACAACAACGTTGTGTTCATATACCTTATTAAGGCAATGTACCAATCCTTGTGTGGGTAATGGACAACTCGTTACCCGAGTTATAACCGCTAACAAAAACACATGGCTGACACTTCCATCATATTGATTCGTATCAGGAACAGTTTGAATTAGAGACTAGCGTTCATTACTACAGATATATTCTGTTTAGTCATCGCTCTCGAGTTGGGAAATCTAAACACTACCCCACCGATATATAAGTTATTTCACACACTGATTCGAACCAAAAACCATTTGAACAAGAGGTCTGAAGTCACAAACCTATTTGAAATAACTGTTCAGTTACAAAATCTACATTACAAATCCTTGATGTCGTTGTCATCTCTCTCGAGTCGAGCAATCGAACCACTACACCACCGATATAATACTCTTTATAAGAGGTCCGAACTCTACATTACACGTTATTTACTTCGTTGTCATTTATCTCACGGCGGGCAGTCTGAACCACTACTCCATCCAGATAGTACTTATTTCACGAATTGATTCGAACCAGGAACCATTTTAACAAGATGTCCGAACTCATCCCTTCACATACGTTATGCCTATGACATCATACGCAAGGTGGTCAATCTATCGGCTTCCCCATCGATATAGTACTTATTTCACAAACTGATTTGAACAAGGAACCATTTTAACAAGATGTCCGAACTTTACCCTGCACATACGTTATGTCCATGACATCATTCGCTGGCGGTTACTATAACGACTACTCCATCGAGATAGTACTTATTTCACAAACTGATTCGAACAAGGAACCATTTTAACAAGATGTCCGATCTCTACCCTTCACATACGTTATGTCCATGACATCATTCGCTGGCGGTCAATATAACGACTACTCCATCGATATAGTACTTATTTCACAGACTGATTCGAACCAGGAGCCATATTTGAACAAGAGGTCTGAAGTCACAATCTTATCTGAAACAACTGTTCAGTTACAATACATGAATAATTAAAAGCGGTTTACATACGATTTTGTAGCCCGACCGGGTAGCTCAATTGGTAGCGTATCTGACTCGTGATCTGGAGGTCACGGGTTCGATACCCGGTTGCGGCGACATTCTTTCGGGCGATTTTTCCATTGCCTCTCACCTCTGATCTATGTGAGAAAGTAGTCAGTGGCTTCGAAAGAATGTTGTGTAAGTACTGGTGTGGGAAAGCGAGGAAAACATGGGTAGGTGCACTGACCGCCGTGATATGACCAAAGCTATTGAAAGCGGCGTTAAACTCCAAACAAACAAACATACGATTTTGTTCACGGCCAGTACATTGAAGCCATATGATAACAGTTCGTTTACAGAAAATAAACTATTCGTGAATATAGTAAAGGGTTAGTTACCCAAGGCAGATGATATTAAGATCACTGGACTGTGTCATGGAAAGATCTGTTGGTGCGGTTTAATTTTGTTTAGAAAAATTTATTTTACATTGATTGCGAAACAAGCTTTCAGCTTACATTAATCATGCTCGATGTCTGCTTCCTGGAGACTTAACCAGTACTCGCGCCGTTTGTGTAAAAACATCCAAAAGGCGGGACCCGCTTATCACGGGATTCGAATCCTTTGGTACGGGAGACCGATGCTCAACCTATGCGCGGCTTAAACGTCCAGAGTGCCCTTCTTTTTTGATAATTGATCACGCGTGCGAGCATTTCATAATTGATTTATAGTGCATAGTTCATCAAAGTTGTATTGATGATGTCTTCTTGGCTGAGTGTTTATCAACGTGGCTATACATTATTGAATGGACAATTAAGCCAGTTTGTGAAAAAGATGACACAATGCACGTTTAGATCAGATAAAGAGAAACAAGATTACCTCCCTTTAATAATTTTACAACGAATGCGTACAACTTATGATGATCTGGATCTTAAGTGAACAGTGATCGTTTATTAACGTCGGTTTTCGCGTGGCGTGTTTTTCTATGCCTAACCGTATGCCTGATAAAAGGTTAGCTTCATTTAACCCTTTCCCACATACAAACGGTTTCTGACGGCTCTACACCAACCGACTTTTGAAAGTCGCAGGCATAGAAAAACACAAACAAAATATTGCGACAAGCTAGAGAATCGGTCAACATATCTAGACCGACCTAGATCAGATCTCGATCGGTTGATATAGCACAGGTATTCCGTCATAATAAGAGGTTTGGACTGTAGTACTTCTTCCGTTGATTTATAACATGGACATATAATCAATGGAATTGACGTCATTGCTAAGTTAAGACAATATGTCCCTCCTCAGATGTAAAACCACGACAGTCCATCAATTTAAATGACCGTGCTACTTTTTTAAAAATATTTAAATTATCATAATATATATAAACGGGAGACAACCGTTGTGAAAATATAAAAGATAAGTTTAAGAATGTCAGATTATCTCCCTTTTGTTCTGTGTGAACTTGTGTTTACATGTACATCGAATCAATTAATTTTCTTTTCAAAGTATGAATTTAGCTGTGTTTAAGCTCTCGTATTTGGAGCAGCCTTTCTGGTAAGGCATTTTATCATGCCATGGCTACTTTTCTATAAGCTACGTGCTATTTAAAGTAGATAAACAGTCTAAAAGAGTTGTGCTAGCAGACAGGAAAAACATTGTGACGTCATTACCAAATGAAGGAGAATGTAAGAAATATAGCTTAAATTATAATAATAGGGACAATTTTTGTGATTTTTTTTCCCTACAGTACCTATGAAAGGATATGAAAACGGTATAATAAGATGAAATATTTAAAAAAAAAATTAAATAGTAAGATGCATAGAATCCATTTGAGTGAGGGAAACGGTCTCTAGGTTCGGCAAGCTCCGTGGCAAAAAAAATGTATCCGGATACTCCCGAAGTCTAGGTTAACCGGCTTCTATTTTTAGGTCGTTTGTCGTTGGAATGTAAATACGACAAAGATATGCGCGTTGGAGATATTTCATTGATTCATTTCGTTTACCATTTTGTAAAACGTAACCCTAAGCAGAATAAAATTTCTTTTATCTGTTCTCAAGTTATATAGGGTAGTTGTGGGTACTTATTAATAAACAAATGGAGACAAACAAGTAAATTACACTGTTTTCTGTCTTATTGTAACGTGTACCGGGTCCTTCACGGAGCCGGCTTATATTGCGACGTTGGTAGAGTGGTTGCCCTTTTAACAAAGTTATGGTTAATGCCTGGATGGGTGACCCGCGGTGGCTTAACTCCGTGAACAGATCAGGTTCACGTTACAGATGGTGACAGACGTTGGATTTTGGGGTGACATCGCCATCATCCCCGGATCCCGGTGGCTCCAAGTGTTCTACGCTATATCATAATTAACCTTTAATTCGTGAAGGTTTTCCTATGTTTGCCTTGTTGTTTTGCAGGCGGCTGCTGCATGTTCGTTGTATATGGGGAAACGTATACAACGTTAAATGCATATTCATATATGAAATATATGCATGTTCGAACATGTATAATGTATTTCACCGTATCGCTGGTTCGATCCCCGACCGGGTCAAACGTAAGACTTTATATATGGAAGTAATTGCTGCTTCGTCGGTGAGCAGGAATGCGGGGTTACCATTACGTTTGTCTGCCTGGTGTTAGGATAAATGGACCAGTAGTACTGGTAACTAGCCAAGTAAACACCGTTATTGCAGTTCGTTGGCTATGTATACGTCAAATCGGGTCAAATTGTGGGAAAGGGTGAAACCCATCTTAGATTCTCTGTCGGGGACAACGCTATATAGGCTTGAGCCCTTCTTCCATTAAAGCAATATTTAACTAAACGATACTCGCCTTCTCTTTCTTGCTCTGTCATTTTTCTAGCCTAGTAAATAAAGAAAAAATAATGTTTGGTGTCTTACGAAGCTTTCAGCAATTGTTCAGTTATATCACGGCGTTTACTTGGTTGGTTACAATCGCTTGAAGGAATCTCGTCGAGTGTCACCCCAAGAAACATTTCGCCAAAATTATTTGAAAATCGACAAACTAGTTTGGGATAAGGCTTTATCACATAACAATGCTTGTATCCGATGTTACATACCCATTACGTATTTATTTATATGTGATACGAGTAATATTACATAAACGAATCACCATTTGCGTATTCATCCGCGAATGATTACAAAATGGCTGAGAACGTGTATCCGGTAAACACGAACTTCACGATAGATGGACGAGGTAACGAGACAATTATCGGTCATAAAAATATATTTTTGTGTGATTAGTTAACAGTCTATTAAGTATAAAATGTTGGGACTATTTTCTGACGGCGAAAAACCGATTTTCTTTTTGTGTTTCGTCATGTTATAAAAAGAATCTGACATTCATTGTCATTTCATAAAGTTTGATTAAGCTCGTCCAAGTAACTTGTTATTAAGTTTGCCAAAGGCTCGCTTAATAACTCATTTAATCAATAACTTGTTTAATAAAACTTTATATATAATGACAACACATGTCAGATCCTATATAACAACCACGCCCCCGTGGCAGCAATATAGTAAGACCAATCAACATGGCTTGGTGGAAACTGATAGAGAGTCACCCAAAGAACATTTCTACAAAATTATTTGAAAATCGGCCAGATACGTTCGTCCGAGAAGATTATTTAAATGTTCACTATAGTAAAACCATTTAAGGCAAAACAGCCCTACTCCTTGGAGACCATGTTTTTCACCATCATTATCAAATGCTTTTTAAAGTCGGTCAATACCACACACGGAATATTGTGCAGATGCATTATTTGCCAGACTGTTTCATATAAACGCGCTAATGTTAACGTTGGTGTAGGGTATAAAACATCAGAATATGTGTTGAGGTTCAACTATATTAAAGGTTGACCTTTCTCAATTCACATTACATCTCTCGAAGATGAAAGTGGTATGGCTAATAACATGTACACAACGAGGGAAAGTGGCATAAGTCTTTCTACTTTAAGTTCAACTTAGATGAAATGATAAGAGCACATAAAATACAAATATAAACCATATTTATTAATACATTGATGATTCTAAAAATAGGAACGATTTAGCTCCAATTTTCAAAATGGGTGATCTTCCAAAAATGTAAACGTACAGAATACAAAGACGTGGTGCATCTTGCAATAGCCGTGTACACAGAATACAATGACATGGCGCAGCTAACAATAACCGATTACACTGAATACATAGACATTACGCAGTTAACAATAGCCGTGTACACATAACACAAAGACATGACGCAGCTAACAATATCCTCGTACTCATGAAACAATTAAAGAATAAACGGACAGAATACAATGGCATGGCGAAGCTAACAATAGCCATATACACTGAATATATAGACATGACCCAGCTAACAATATCCGTGTACACATAACATAAAGACATGATGCAGCTAAGAAAAGCCATGTACACAAAACACATAGACATGACGCAGCTAGCAATAGCCGAGTACACATAATACAAAGACATGTCGCAGCTAACAATAGCCGAGTACATATAATACAAAGACGTGGCGCAACTAACAATAGCCGAGTACATAGCACCCAATAACACAATGCACGGACAAAATACAAAGACGTGGCGAAGCTAGCAAAAGCCATCTACAAGGACGACACTTAAAGAATACACAGACATAATACAAAGACATTACGCAGCTTACAATAGCCGTGTACTCAGAATACAAAGACATGACACATCTAACACTAGCCGTGTATACATAATACAAAGACAAGACCCAGCTAACAATAGCCGAGTACACATAATACAAAGACATGACACAGTTAACAATAGCCTAGCACACATAATACAAAAACATGGCTTAGCTTACAAAAGCCGAAAACAAATAATCAATTTATACAAAGACATGACGCAGATAACAATAGCCGAGTATATATAATACATAGACATGGCGCAGTTGACAAAAGCCGAGTACACATTCTACAAAGACATGACACAGCTAACAATAGCAGTGTACACATAATGCAAAGACATGGCGTAGCCAACAGTAGCCGAATACACAGCACACAATTGAAGAATATAGTCCTCACTCATTTCCCAAACCTTCGGGGTCATAATCAAGGGAGAGATAACCTACAAGACTTTGATTTAAATAGTCGTTATGTCTAGCAAACATAATGGGAATTGGGAAGTGAAAATATATTCAGTACAAAGATTCCTTGTAAATTAGAAATGGCTGGACCTTACAATAGATGTGACATTATAATAAACAAATACTTGATAGTTGTAAATTGATATGATCAACTTCCAATAGTTGTGTATATATACTGTGAAGTTACGAGTCTGGATCATGCCCTTATGGCTAAACATTGCCCGTTAGACAAGTTTAACAATGTTTGCACCTTCATTGTCCGTTTTACAAAAATGAACTATCCACAAACAATACTACTCACCAGTTGTCAATATTTAAATTCAACACTGTCTTACTGTACGTCGATGTGATTTCACACTGTCTTACTGTCCGTCGATGTGATTTCACGCTGTCTTACTGTCCGTCAATGTGATTTCACACTGCCTTACTGTCCGTCGATGTGATTACACACTGTCTTACTGTCCGTCGATGTGATATCACACTGTCTTACTGTCCGTCGATGTGTTATCACACTGTCTGACTGTCCGTCGATGTGATTTCACACTGTCTTACTGTCCGTCAATGTGATTCCATACAGTCTTACTGTCCTTCGATGTAAGTTCACACTGTCTTACTGTCCGTCGGTGTGATTCCACACAGTCTTACTGTCCGTCGATGTGATTACACACTGTCTTACTGTCCGTCGACGTGATATCACACTGTCTTACTGTCCGTCGATGTGATTTCACACTGTCTTACTGTCCGTCAATGTGATTTCACACTGCCTTACTGTCTGGCAATGTGATTCCATACTGTCTTACTGTCCTTCGATGTAAGTTCACACTGTCTTACTGTCCGTCGGTGTGATTCCACACAGTCTTACTGTCCGTCGATGTGATTACACACTGTCTTACTGTCCTTCGATGTAAGTTCACACAGTCTTACTGTCCGTCGATGTGAGTACACACAGTCTTACTGTCCGTCGATGTGATTACACTCTGTCGTACTGTCCGTCGATGTGATTCCACACTTTCTTACTGTCCGTCGATGTGATTTCACACTGTCTTACTGTCCGTCGATGTGATTACACACTGTCTTACTGTCCGTCGGTATGATTCCACACAGTCTTACTGTCCGTCGATGTGATTACACACTGTCTTACTGTCCGTCGGTATGATTCCACACTGTCTTACTGTCCGTCGATGTGATTACACACTGTCTTACTGTCCGTCGGTATGATTTCACACTGTCTTACTGTCCGTCGGTATGATTCCACACAGTCTTACTGTCCGTCGGTGTGATTCCACACTGTCTTACTGTCCGTCGATGTGATTACACTCTGTCTTACTGTCCGTCGATGTGATTACACACTGTCTTACTGTCCGTCGGTGTGATTCCACACTGTCTTCCTGTCCGTCGATGTAAGTTCACACTGTATTACTGTCCGTCGATGTAAGTTCACACTGTCTTACTGTCCGTCGATGTGATTACACTCTGTCTAATGCCCCAGTCAGACACACACATACGGACTCTGCGGATGCTACGGATGGCTCGTCCGTATCTATCCGTCCAATCAGTAATGGTCCGTATCGCATCCGCAGAGTCCGAACCTGTATGTATCGTATCCGCAGTGTCAAAACAATCCGCGTCCAAATTTTGAAAAGTTTCAAAATTCAGGCGCGGACGAGAAAACCGTAATTATCCGTAACTGAAGGCATTTATCCGATTATAATCCGTATCTAACCCGTATCTAGACCTATCATTCCGGGGTCCAGCCATAGTTGTGGATTAATACGGTTTCATACGGATCGTTACTCTTTAGTTAATTACAGGTTTCGTCCTGCGTATTGTTACCTACAGAAACGTTTCAATACGGATAGTTTGCGTTCCAATACTGACGGATACCTTTGTGTGCTGATGAATGCGAATAATTGCGAATTAATACGGATAAATACGGATTATTACGGACTCCTGCGTTCCATTAACTTCTCGTGCGACGATCTCTACCACTTTGGCAAAACAAAAAGACACGTGAACATCTATATATATTGGATGGTCTTCCTAGTTCCACAGCCATGGACAACGAATGCAGACTGCTCTTGCTGAGAATTAGCCAGTCCAAATATGAACCTCAAACTGATTTATGCACATATCTTGCGCATCTGGATGACACGACGTCGGGATATGAGGTGGTGGGTCCGCCGTTGGATAACAGGGAGCGAATGGCAACGTCATGATGCTCTTGAGGAACGAGGATTTGGTGGCGTTCCGCAACTTCACCAGCCTCACACCCGAAATGTTTCGAGACGTGGTGGAACGACTCACGCCGAGACTTCGTAAAAAAAACCAAATGATACAGAGATTCGCAGGAGGTTGGACTGAAGGTTGGCATCACTTTCAGGCATCTGGCCACTGGGGACTGCTACAAGTCGATGATGTACCTGTTCTATGTGACGCACAACACGATCTCACGTATAGTCCGGGACGTCTGTCAGGCTATTTGGGACGAATACGACGCAGAGTTTGTCACCAACCCGACGACAACTGAGGGGTGGAAGGAGGTTGCTGCAGGCTACAGGAGCCGGTGGACCTTTCACAACGTGCTAGGTGCCTTGGATTGCAAGCACATACGCATCCGGTGTCCTGCCTATGGAGGGTCCAAGTTCTACAACTACAAGGGGTACCACTCCATTGTGCTCCTAGTCCTCGGTGATGCGATCTACAGGTTCATGTGGGCCCAAGTCGGTGCTCAGGGGCAGCATCTGATGCCCAGCTGTGGAACGTGTCGGCTCTGCGAGACGCGGTTATCTCCAACACAATCGGCATCCCAGAACCTGAATCTTTGCCTGCCGTCGACTGTCATATGCCGTATTTCATAACGAATGGTCAATGAAGCTCTTTGATGCTACGCCTCAGGAAGAGAACAAGCGGGTCTGCAACTATTGCCTATCGGGTGCCAGACGATGTATGGAGAATGCCTTTGGCATACCGGCCAACCGCTGGGGCTACCTTCTCACAACCCTCCGACAGGAGCCGCAGAACGTGGAAACCAAGGTGCTGGCGTGTGTGACACTAAACAATATGCTGAGGACGGCCTGCACAGATGATGATGCACTTGGCGACCGCGAGAATGAGCAGCATAACCTCATCCCCGGCTTTTGAACAGGCTCCTGCTCTACAATCTCCTTAGTCTCCGTGTCTTCAAATATAAGAAAGAGACACCAAACTTTATAACTAGCTTAATATACAACAATTATACAAATATTCAAACTTCTTCTCAATACATTTTAGTAACGAACACATTATATTACAATATTTCTTTTAACATAAAGTTAAAATATGATTCCCAATGTTATTTTGCACAATTAAAAAGTGGACATACAATTAATGTGCACATACATAAATGTGTTGCCATTAAATTGAACTGTTTATCCATACTTACTTATTAACAATACAGCATCCATGAAAAAATACAGCATTGAGAACGAAAACAGTATTTACATAAACATATATGACATTTTATATTTTAATATTAGAAACTTACACTGACTCTGCCTCTTCTTGTAGCGTGAGGCCTCTCCTGTCCCAAGACGATTGCCACTGCCACGTCCCCTGCCTCTTGCTGGAGATGCATGAAGTGATTGATACGACACTTCCAGCTCCATCAAAGTGTCTCCATCACTGTCATCCTTGTGAGATGTTGGAGGTTGAGTGTGTGCCTTCTTTGGAAGCTGCCTCTTCTTCTGCTGCTTCTTTGCAGAATTTATTTTTCAGATAAATTTCACATAACTTCAATGGTTTGTTCATGTAATTTGTTCAAAATGCAAATGGCGATTGTGTACGTGATCCCTTCTTTCCGCAAGGCATGCACAACAGTGCATATATGACGGTATCTAACCGCATCTATCCGCATCTACAGGTAGCAGAATATAATGGAAGGTAAGTAATCTGTATCTATCCGTATCTATCCGCATCATGTCAATTCACTGAGAAAGTATCAAACCGCTGACTTCCGCGAACATCCCCAACCATCCGTATCTATCCGTATCTATAGGTAACTGTATCCATAAATTCATCAAGAAAATAGGCCACGCCCACAATTTATGTGGAAGACTGCGGATTATCCGCAATATCCGTAATGTGTGCGTCTGACTGGGACATTACTGTCCGTCGATGTAAGTTCACACTGTATTACTGTCCGTTGATGTGATTTCACACTGTCTTATCGTCCGTCGATGTGAGTTCACACTGTCTTACCGTCCGTCGATGTGAGTTCACACTGTCTTACTGTCCGTCGATGTGAGTTCACACTGTCTTACTGTCCGTCGATGTGAGTTCACACTGTCTTACTGTCCGTCGATGTGATTTCACACTGTCATATTGTCCTTCGATGTAAGTTCACACTGTCTTACTGTTCGTCGATGTTCACACTGTCTTACTGTGCGTCAATGTGAGAACAAACTGTCTTATCGTCCTTCGATGTGATTTCACACTGTCTTATCGTCCTTCGATGTGAGTTCACACTGTCTTACCGTTCGTCGATGTGAGTTCACACTGTCTTACTGTCCGACGATGTGATTTCACACTGTCTTACTGTTCGTCGATGTGAGAACACACTGTCTTATCGTCCTTCGATGTGAGTTCACACTGTGTTAGTGTCCGTCGATGTTCACACTGTCTTACTGTGCGTCGATGTGAGAACACACTGTCTTATCGTCCTTCGATGTGATTTCACACTGTCTTATCGTCCTTCGATGTGAGTTCACACTGTCTTACTGTCCGTCGATCAGAGTTCCCACTGTCTTACTGTTCGTCGATGTGAGTTCCCACTGTCTTACTGTCCATCGATGTGAGTTCACTCACACTGTCTTACTGTCCTTCAATGTGATTTCAGACTGTCTTACTGTCAGTCGATGTAGGTTCACACTGTCTTATATTCCGTCGATGTGAATTCACAATGCCTTACTGTCCGTCGATGTGAGTTCCCACTGTCTTACTGTCCGTCGATGTAAGTACACACTGTATTACTGTGCGTCGATGTGAGTACACACTGTCTTACTGTTCGTCGATGTGATTTCGCACTGTCTTACTGTCCGTCTATGTGAGTTCCCACTGTCTTACTGTTTTTCGATGTGAGTTCAAACACACTGTCTTAGTGTCCTTCGATGTGAATTCACACTGTCTTACTGTCCGTCGAGGTAATTACACACTGTATTAATGTCCGTCGATGTAAGTACACACTGTATTACTGTCCGTCGATGTGAGTACATACTGTCTTACTGTTCGTCGATGTGATTTCGCATTGTCTTTCTGTCCGTCGATGTGAGTTCCCACTGTCTTACTGTCCTTCGATGTGAATTCACACTGTCTTAATGTCCGTCGATGTGAGTTCACACTGTCTTACTGTCCGTCGATGTGAGTACACACTGTCTAACTATCCGTTGATGTGAGTTCCCACTGTCTTACTCTCTGTCGATGTGAGTACACACTGTCTTATTGTCCGTTGATGGGATTTCACACTGTCTTACCCTCCGTCGATGTAAGTTCACACTGTCTTATATTCCGTCGATGTGAATTCACACTGCCTTACTGTCCGTCGATGTGAGTTCCCACTGTCTTACACTCTGTCGATGTGAGTACACACTGTCTTAGTGTCCGTTGATGGAATTTCACACTGTCTTACTGTCCGTCGATGTAAGTTCACACTGTCTTATATTCCGTCGATGTGAATTCACACTGCCTTACTATCCGTCGATGTGAGTTCACACTGTCTTACTCTCTGTCGATGTGAGTACACACTGTCTTATTGTCCGTTGATTGGATTTCACACTGTCTTACTCTCCGTCGATGTAAGTTCACACCGTCTTATATTCCGTCGATGTGAATTCACACTGCCTTACTATCCGTCGATTTGAGTTCACACTGTCTTACTCTCTGTCGATGTGAGAACACACTGTCCGACTCTCCGTCGATGTTAGTTGACATTATTACACCTCAATTTTATTGTCCATATAAAACTCCCATTGACAAAAAGTTGCTATTTTTACTGTCAAGACAAATGTACCACGTGACCATGCGACAGTCTTTGTACTGTCTCACGGCGGTATGCAAATGTTTTACTTTCTCACGGCCGTATGCAAATTTGTTTACTGGCAGGGAGGATGTTAATGAAACTCATTAAAACTAGACATGTAGAGAGCTGTATGTTGTACTTCTGAGCTATGAAACATTTAATTATAATTTCATTATTTATATGTTATTATTTATTATTTTATTATTTTTTTGTATAATAAAATAAATAACAAATTGCTTTGAATTGGACAGTAATATTGTCATCCTTCGTAGAAATACTGTCTTCAGGCTGACAATATTACTATCCAATTCAAAGCAATGTGTTACTTATATACTGTCTTATATTCCTTCGATGTGAGTTCACACTGCCTTACTATCCGTCGATGTGAGTTCACACTGTCTTACTCTCTGTCGATGTGAGAACACACTGTCTTACTGTCCGTCGATGTTACATGTAGTTGACACTGTCTTATATTCCGTCGATGTGAGTTCACACTGCCTTACTATCCGTCGATGTAAGTTCACGCTGTCTTACTGTCCGTCGATGTGATTTAACACTGTCTTACTGTCCGTCGATGAAGGTTCACACTGTCTTATATTTCGTCGATGTGAATTCACAGTGCCTTACTGTTCGTCGATGTGAGTTCCCACTGTCTTACTGTCCGTCGATGTAAGTACACACTGTATTACTGTGCGTCGATGTGAGAACACACTGTCTTATCGTCCTTCGATGTGAGTTCACACTGTCTTACTGTCCGTCGATGTAAGTACACACTGTATTACTGTGCGTCGATGTGAGTACACACTGTCTTACTGTTCGTCGATGTGATTTCGCACTGTCTTACTGTCCGTCTATGTGAGTTCCCACTGTCTTACTGTTTGTCGATGTGAGTTCACACACACTGTCTTACTGTCCTTCGATGTGAATTCACACTGTCTTACTGTCCGTCGAGGTAAGTACACACTGTATTACTGTCCGTCGATGTAAGTACACACTGTATTACTGTCCGTCGATGTGAGTACACACTGTCTTACTGTTCGTCGATGTGATTTTGCACTGTCTTACTGTCCGTCGATGTGAGTTCCCACTGTCTTACTGTCCGTCGATGTGAGTTCACACACACTGTCTTACTGTCCTTCGATGTGAATTCACATTGTCTTACTTTCCGTCGATGTGAGTTCACACTGTCTTACCGTTCGTCGATGTAAGTACACACTGTCTTACTATCCTTTGATGTGAGTTCACACACACTGTCTTACTATCCTTTGATGTGAGTTCACACACACTGTCTTACTATCCTTTGATGTGAGTTCCCACTGTCTTACTTTCTGTCGATGTGAGTACACACTGTCTTATTGTCCGTTGATGGGATTTCACACTGTCTTACCCTCCGTCGATGTAAGTTCACACTGTCTTATATTCCGTCGATGTGAATTCACACTGCCTTACTATCCGTCGATGTGAGTTCACAGTGTCTTACTGTCCGTCGATGTGATTACAAACTGACTTACTGTCCGTTGACGGGATTTCACACTGTCTTACTGTCCGTCGATATAAGTTCACACTGTCTTATATTCCGTCGATGTGAATTCACTATGCCTTACTGTCCGTCGATGTGAGTTCCCACTGTCTTACTGTCCGTCGATGTAAGTACACACTGTCTTACTGTCCGTCGATGTGAGTTCCCACTGTCTGACTGTCCGTCGATATGGGTTCACACTGTCTTAATCTCCGTCGATATGAGTTCACACTGTCTTACTTTTCGTCGATGTAAGTTCACACTGTATTACTGTCCGTCGATGTGAGTTCACACTGTCTTACTCTCCTCCGTCGATGAGGGTTCACACTGTCTTACTCTCCTCCGTCGATGAGGGTTCACACTGTCTTACTCTCCTCCGTCGATGTGAGTTCACACTGTCTTACTCTCCTCCGTCGATGTGAGTTCACACTGTCTTACTCTCCTCCGTCGATGAGGGTTCACACTGTCTTACTCTCCTCCGTCGATGTGAGTTCACACTGTCTTACTCTCCTCCGTCGATGTGAGTTCACACTGTCTTACTCTCCTCCGTCGATGTGAGTTCACACTGTCTTACTCTCCTCCGTCGATGAGGGTTCACACTGTCTTACTCTCCTCCGTCGATGAGGGTTCACACTGTCTTACTCTCCTCCGTCGATGTGAGTTCACACTGTCTTACTCTCCTCCGTCGATGTGAGTTCACACTGTCTTACTCTCCTCCGTCGATGTGAGTTCACACTGTCTTACTCTCCTCCGTCGATGAGGGTTCACACTGTCTTACTCTCCTCCGTCGATGAGGGTTCACACTGTCTTACTCTCCTCCGTCGATGTGAGTTCACACTGTCTTACTCTCCTCCGTCGATGTGAGTTCACACTGTCTTACTCTCCTCCGTCGATGAGGGTTCACACTGTCTTACTCTCCTCCGTCGATGTGAGTTCACACTGTCTTACTCTCCTCCGTCGATGTGAGTTCACACTGTCTTACTCTCCTCCGTCGATGTGAGTTCACACTGTCTTACTCTCCTCCGTCGATGAGGGTTCACACTGTCTTACTCTCCTCCGTCGATGAGGGTTCACACTGTCTTACTCTCCTCCGTCGATGTGAGTTCACACTGTCTTACTCTCCTCCGTCGATGTGAGTTCACACTGTCTTACTCTCCTCCGTCGATGTGAGTTCACACTGTCTTACTCTCCTCCGTCGATGTGAGTTCACACTGTCTTACTCTCCTCCGTCGATGAGGGTTCACACTGTCTTACTCTCCTCCGTCGATGTGAGTTCACACTGTCTTACTCTCCTCCGTCGATGTGAGTTCACACTGTCTTACTCTCCTCCGTCGATGTGAGTTCACACTGTCTTACTCTCCTCCGTCGATGTGAGTTCACACTGTCTTACTCTCCTCCGTCGATGTGAGTTCACACTGTCTTACTCTCCTCCGTCGATGTGAGTTCACACTGTCTTACTCTCCTCCGTCGATGTGAGTTCACACTGTCTTACTCTCCTCCGTCGATGTGAGTTCACACTGTCTTACTCTCCTCCGTCGATGTGAGTTCACACTGTCTTACTCTCCTCCGTCGATGTGAGTTCACACTGTCTTACTCTCCTCCGTCGATGTGAGTTCACACTGTCTTACTCTCCTCCGTCGATGTGAGTTCACACTGTCTTACTCTCCTCCGTCGATGAGGGTTCACACTGTCTTACTCTCCTCCGTCGATGAGGGTTCACACTGTCTTACTCTCCTCCGTCGATGTGAGTTCACACTGTCTTACTCTCCTCCGTCGATGTGAGTTCACACTGTCTTACTCTCCTCCGTCGATGTGAGTTCACACTGTCTTACTCTCCTCCGTCGATGTGAGTTCACACTGTCTTACTCTCCTCCGTCGATGTGAGTTCACACTGTCTTACTCTCCTCCGTCGATGTGAGTTCACACTGTCTTACTCTCCTCCGTCGATGAGGGTTCACACTGTCTTACTCTCCTCCGTCGATGAGGGTTCACACTGTCTTACTCTCCTCCGTCGATGTGAGTTCACACTGTCTTACTCTCCTCCGTCGATGAGAGTTCACACTGTCTTACTCTCCTCCGTCGATGAGGGTTCACACTGTCTTACTGTCCTCCGTCGATGAGGGTTCACACTGTCTTACTCTCCTCCGTCGATGTGAGTTCACACTGTCTTACTCTCCTCCGTCGATGTGAGTTCACACTGTCTTACTCTCCTCCGTCGATGTGAGTTCACACTGTCTTACTCTCCTCCGTCGATGAGGGTTCACACTGTCTTACTCTCCTCCGTCGATGAGGGTTCACACTGTCTTACTCTCCTCCGTCGATGAGGGTTCACACTGTCTTACTCTCCTCCGTCGATGAGGGTTCACACTGTCTTACTCTCCTCCGTCGATGTGAGTTCACACTGTCTTACTCTCCTCCGTCGATGTGAGTTCACACTGTCTTACTCTCCTCCGTCGATGTGAGTTCACACTGTCTTACTCTCCTCCGTCGATGTGAGTTCACACTGTCTTACTCTCCTCCGTCGATGAGGGTTCACACTGTCTTACTCTCCTCCGTCGATGTGAGTTCACACTGTCTTACTCTCCTCCGTCGATGTGAGTTCACACTGTCTTACTCTCCTCCGTCGATGTGAGTTCACACTGTCTTACTCTCCTCCGTCGATGTGAGTTCACACTGTCTTACTCTCCTCCGTCGATGTGAGTTCACACTGTCTTACTCTCCTCCGTCGATGTGAGTTCACACTGTCTTACTCTCCTCCGTCGATGTGAGTTCACACTGTCTTACTCTCCTCCGTCGATGTGAGTTCACACTGTCTTACTCTCCTCCGTCGATGTGAGTTCACACTGTCTTACTCTCCTCCGTCGATGAGGGTTCACACTGTCTTACTCTCCTCCGTCGATGAGGGTTCACACTGTCTTACTGTCCGTCGATCTGAGTTCACACTGTCTTACTCTCCTCCGTCGATGTGAGTTCACACTGTCTTACTCTCCTCCGTCGATGTGAGTTCACACTGTCTTACTTTCCTCCGTCGATGTGAGTTCACACTGTCTTACTCTCCTCCGTCGATGTGAGTTCACACTGTCTTACTCTCCTCCGTCGATGAGGGTTCACACTGTCTTACTCTCCTCCGTCGATGAGGGTTCACACTGTCTTACTCTCCTCCGTCGATGTGAGTTCACACTGTCTTACTCTCCTCCGTCGATGTGAGTTCACACTGTTTTACTCTCCTCCGTCGATGTGAGTTCACACTGTCTTACTCTCCTCCGTCGATGTGAGTTCACACTGTCTTACTCTCCTCCGTCGATGAGGGTTCACACTGTCTTACTCTCCTCCGTCGATGAGGGTTCACACTGTCTTACTCTCCTCCGTCGATGTGAGTTCACACTGTCTTACTCTCCTCCGTCGATGTGAGTTCACACTGTCTTACTCTCCTCCGTCGATGTGAGTTCACACTGTCTTACTCTCCTCCGTCGGTGAGGGTTCACACTGTCTTACTCTCCTCCGTCGATGAGGGTTCACACTGTCTTACTCTCCTCCGTCGATGTGAGTTCACACTGTCTTACTCTCCTCCGTCGATGTGAGTTCACACTGTCTTACTCTCCTCCGTCGATGTGAGTTCACACTGTCTTACTCTCCTCCGTCGATGTGAGTTCACACTGTCTTACTCTCCTCCGTCGATGTGAGTTCACACTGTCTTACTCTCCTCCGTCGATGAGGGTTCACACTGTCTTACTCTCCTCCGTCGATGAGGGTTCACACTGTCTTACTCTCCTCCGTCGATGAGGGTTCACACTGTCTTACTCTCCTCCGTCGATGTGAGTTCACACTGTCTTACTCTCCTCCGTCGATGTGAGTTCACACTGTCTTACTCTCCTCCGTCGATGTGAGTTCACACTGTCTTACTCTCCTCCGTCGATGTGAGTTCACACTGTCTTACTCTCCTCCGTCGATGTGAGTTCACACTGTCTTACTCTCCTCCGTCGATGTGAGTTCACACTGTCTTACTCTCCTCCGTCGATGAGGGTTCACACTGTCTTACTGTCCGTCGATCTGAGTTCACACTGTCTTACTGTCCGTCGATGCGAGTTCACACTTTCGTACTGTCTGTCGATGCGAGTTCACACTGTCGTACTGTCCGTCGATCTGAGTTCACACTGTCTTACTGTCCGTCGATGCGAGTTCACACTTTCGTACTGTCTGTCGATCTGAGTTCACACTGTCGTACTGTCCGTCGATCTGAGTTCACACTGTCTTACTGTCCGTCGATGCGAGTTCACACTTTCGTACTGTCTGTCGATGCGAGTTCACTCTGTCGTACTGTCTGTCGATCTGAGTTCACACTGTCTTACTGTCCGTCGATGCGAGTTCACACTTTCGTACTGTCTGTCGATGCGAGTTCACTCTGTCGTACTGTCTGTCGATGTGAGTTCACACTGTCATACTGTCCGTCGATGCGAGTTCACACTGTCGTACTGTCTGTCGATGTTAGTTCACACTGTCGTACTATCCGTTGATGCGAGTTCACACTATCTTACTGTCCGTCACTATTTTTTTCGCACTGTCTGATATTTCACACTGTCGATGTGAGTTCACACTGTCATACTGTCCGTCGATGCGAGTTCACACTGTCGTACTGTCTGTCGATGTTAGTTCACACTGTCTTACATGATGGTATTTAGCCGAGCTAGGTTTAACCCTCAAGGGATTGACAGCCCGCTACCGACAGAGCGACCGGAGTTCGGTTTGTCACCAAGGTGTATTGCCATGATATAACTATTAACTAAAATAGTATCGTAATGTGATTCTCAATTAATCATTGTAAATTCAAGCCTATACAAGTTGGCTTTTTTAACCATGCAGTGTAGGTTGAGATCCATTTGTCCGTCTGCTTTGTTAAATCAGAATCTTCACAGTTGGACTAAACCTTGTAACGAACCTATGTAAGTACCATATAAACAGCGTTAATCCGTTACTCACTGCGTAGATGCATATACTGCTCTGGACTTATACTTTTCACAAAAGTCAACTTTATTTATACTCATGGGTGCGCTCCTATCGTATTAGATTCATAGACACATTGATCCCCCGTGGTTTTTACTTAACTATATAATTAACACTTTCACACATATAGACGCTTTATGACGTCTCTGTAGCAGACAACTTCTGAAGACATTGTGACAAGAGGCGAAGATATTCATAATGAGTAAATACACCTATTGTCACCATCTTTTTTACTTCATAAAATACTTGTTCTTTTATTTATTGAGTGTTCCATATTTTAGTTGAAAGATGTTGGTCCAGCTTCTATTCGAACTCACAATTACCAGATTTAGAGCCAGCTACCGGGGTTCGGCTTGTCACGAAGGAATCATTGATACGTGTTATGCCAAAATAATGAACATAAAGCTATCAATAGGCCCTTACAATTACCTTGCACTCTGTGAACAAAGAAATAACGTTTTGAATAATATCGGAATATACATCTCAACTAACAGTTGTATACAGTTGAGCCTGTCCACGGGAAAATAAACAAGTTGGCATTTCTAACCAGCGTAGCTTCAGATCACTTTGGCCATATCCTTAGTTTAACAAAATCTTCACACTATGAACGAAATGTTCTACCAAACCAATGTAAGTACTATATGAAAAATGTAAACCTGAAACACATTGGGGGATGCACAAGCTAATACGGACCTGCACTATTCATAAACGTTTAACGTGTATATTTATCCATGGCGGATTCATATAGTAGTGTATACTTATATAAATTTACCTCGTGTCTTTTATTCAACTATATAACTAACCCTTTCCAAAATTCAGAATTTTTATGACGCCTTTGCATCAGAAAACATTGCGGCAAGAGAAGAATATATTTATAAAGACCACATTCTCCTTTTGTCAGAAGGATTTTTACTTCATTATGTACTTTATCGTTTATTTATTGTGTTTTGCGTTTTTCTTTTTTTTTATAAATGTTTTCAACTGTCGTTTGGTTCCATGTGATAAAGGGTTGAGATCAATATCCTGTTGAAATTATCAAATTCGATCAGATATCTTTGTTCATTAACATTTACTAAATCATAAATATGTATATGTAGACCTGTTACCCTTTTAAAGTCATTCACATACAAATTTAAGTTATAACCGTATTCGAGTTTTAAAGGCACTGTGTCGCAGTGGTAGAGCGTCGGCCTCTCATAATGAAGGTACCAGGTTCTGGAAATATTTTCCCACAAACGGTGCGAGTACTTGTCCAGTATGTAAGAAGAATACATATAGGAAGGAACAATCACACATCTGGCCCTGGCATTGCAATCAGTTTGTGTTTAACGCACTTTAAAGAATCGCTTTGTTTATTACATGTATTACATTACATATTTTTTATTGCAAATATACATGTAAAAATTACAAACATACGAAAGTACAAAAGTAACAGAATATATAGGCAAACGGGTTTAGGTTACACAAAAGCTATATCGCACAACCAGATAACTTGTTGAGATTATTCTAAATAATAGAATATATATATATATTAACTGTATGCATATAACAAAATTAACTTAAAATTCAATAACCATTTTAATTGTTTTGCATTTAGATAGTAAAAAGTGATTATGATCATGAAATGTCAAATTTGTGGTAGACTGTGTGACGAAATCTTGAATAGTAAGCTAGATTTAGATTAAAAATAACATTGTTTATAGCCACGGTGCAGCTATAATTAAGACCAACGAATCAATTTAAAGATCATATGTTCAGGTGTATTTCAATCTGATAACCGATATGACGTCAATAATTATTGTTTAAAATTATTGGACATAAATTTGTGAATCATTATAAACTTGGTCAGCAACGTGTATAGCTGTAAAAAAGTTGAATTCCTGAATTTTTGTAGAAGATTTAGATAATGAAGAATTTATTGACAGGATAAGTCATTGTAAGTTCGATTTTTGTTTTGTTTTGTTTATTAAACTTTAACGATGCGCTCTTTTTATATATATTTTTTTCTTTTCGCTATAATCGAAATTGTCTTTTTATATGGGAACGTAGTTAGTTGCCTGAAGAGAATGTTATGGAGGGGAATGTGCGAGAAAGCTATTAAACACAAATAAGATGAAATGGCCGCCGTGATATAACTAAAAACTACTTTTAACTCCAATCAATCATTTACACTAAATGAAAAGTCGATAGAATATATGTTTAGCACATGATCTAGATAGTATTCCCTTTCTGTTAACAGTACATTTCAAGTATCTGATTAAAACTAATTCTTGTGAACTCAACTTTTAAACTCATTTCATTACATCGAACAAGTACATTTGAGCATGGCTTTCCATGAATCTAATATATAAAATAATGTAAATGATAATTGTGGCAATAACTCTAAGAAACGGTATTTGCAAGACGTGGTCAATATGATGTGCGTGAAGTTAGCTGGAGTAGCCGGAACAGCCGGAACAGCCCGAATTCCGGCTGTATTAACCGGCGGTCATAACGGGAAGTCTGGTTACACCGGCTGTATAAACCAGACGTCACAGTGGGAACTCCGCTAACACCAGCTGTATTAACCAGTCGTCACAGCGGGAACTCCGGCTAAAGCGGCTGTATTAACCGGCCGTCATAGCGAGAAGTAACCGCTGTATTAACCAGTCGTCACATCAGAAACTTCGGCTACACCGGCTGTATTAACCAGCCGTCACAGCGGGAACCTCGGCTACACCGGCTGTATTAACCATCCGTCACATCGACGGACGTAAGTGCGAACATAGGTGTAACCGGAGTTCCCGCTGTTTCGGCTGGTAAATACGGTCGTAGTAGCTGGAGTTCCACCTGTTCCGGCTGGTAAATACAGCCGGTGTAGTTGGAGTAGCCGGTTGCTCCAGCTGGTAGATACGGCCGGGGTAGCGCCGATTTTTGCTGGTTAATATAGCCGATGTAACCGTAATTCCCGTTTTAGTTCGATCGCGTGAGTCACAATGTACGTAAAATACTTAGTGCGGTATATTTACATTTAGAATCGGAATTCTTTAATGAATTTATAAGACATGATTTGTCTTTTGTTTTTTTTAAATTGTATTTAAATAGTGACAATTCAACGCAACGGCTGTCTCTGTATCATTGCTGGTACCTGGAAAGTCTCTAGACTATATATCTTCTGTAAACCAATACCTTGTCTAATATTGGTATCTGAAAAACAGTTGAATCTGTAAAACTCACATGTGCACCACATTGGTAATCAACGAGCACGTGCATGTATGTATGACAGTGCGTAACCTGTGTACTCCGGTTCTAAAACGTGCATGTATGCATGTTATTTCGTAACCTATGTACTCCGGTTCTTAAACGTGCATGTATGCGTGACAGTTCGTAACCTGTGTACTCCGGTTCTAAAACGTGCATGTATGAATAACAGTTCGTAACCTGTGTACTCCGGTTCTTAAACGTACCTGTATGCATGACATTGCGTTACCTGTGTACTCCGGTTCTTAAACGTGCATGTATGAATGACATTTCGTATCCTGTGTACTCCAGTTCTAAAACATGAATGTATGCATGACAGTTCGTAACCTGTGTACTCCGGTTCTATTACGTACTTGTATGCATGACATTTCGTAACCTGTGTACTCCGGTTCTAAAAGGTGTATGTATGCATGACATTTCGTAACCTGTGTACTCCGGTTCTAAAACGTGTATGTATGCATGACATTTCCTTACCTGTGTACTCCGGTTCTAAAACGTGAATGTATGCATGACATTTCGTAACCTGTGTACTCCGGTTCTAAAACGTGCATGTATACATGACTTTTCGTAACCTGTGTACTCCGGTTCTAAAACGTGCATGTATGCATGACATTTCGTAACCTGTGTACTCCGGTTCTAAAACGTACATGTATGTTTGACATTTCCTTACCTGTGTACTCCGGTTCTAAAACGTGAATGTATGCATGACATTTCGTAACCTGTGTACTCCGGTTCTAAAACGTGCATGTATACATGACTTTTCGTAACCTGTGTACTCCGGTTCTAAAACGTGCATGTATGCTTGACATTTCGTAACCTGTGTACTCCGGCTCTAACACGTACATGTATGCATGACATTTCGTAACCTGTGTACTCCGGTTCTAAAACGTGCATGTATACATGACTTTTCGTAACCTGTGTACTCCAGTTCTAAAACGTGCATGTATGCATGACATTTCGTAACCTGTGTACTCCGGTTCTAAAACGTGTATGTATGCATGACATTTCATAACCTGTGTACTCCGATTATAATACTGTATATTTGTGTTTCATCCTCTTAAAGCTGATCTCCCTGTTTAACTATCATATATGTCAACCCTTGGTGGTATTGCTATCGATTCGGATGTTTCATCCTGCTTGCACTCATAGGCATGTAGACTTACCGCATATTGTCTGTCATCAATAGGCTAAATAATCTAAGTGGAAATTCAGCAGATTGCGTTGGGAGAATGTTGACAGGACGCTTAGCCCTAAACAAATAATTAAAACTAATTTCTGTTGGTACCATTGAGAGCTGTGAGTAATGTGTCTTCAGTTCTTATCCCAGCTCGTCCATTCATTCTTTCCGACGATTGAATAAACATGAACCAATGAGCGCGAATTAGGTCACTTAGATATAAATACATTTTGAAATGGCCTTAAACTCTATTTAATCACCTATTGTTGTAACCTTGTTTATGCAAGATATACATGTTGATTGAAATTTACGCTTGTACTGCCTGATCGCCATCTGACATTATGAATACGGCGGAAAAACGTGCTAAAGTTCATGATGATTAAATCGATCCTATGCTTTTTTTTAATGTTATGTATACACGCCTTTGTGTTATCTTTATGTGATGTGTATCAATCAGGTTGTACATATGTATTGCGAGTTCTACATTTTGGTTTATGCATTTCTCATTAGATATGTAAATACTTCATAACGTGATGAGTACATATAAGTATGTTTTTGTAATTCCGATGTCGGTACAATGTATGTGTATACTTCATTATGTTATAAGCATTTTTTGTATGTAATGTGTACAAGTATTTGTGGTACTGTAGTATGCATTCTGATATGCACAAATACAAAATAGGTTTATTCTGCTACTCCAGCTTAACTCCAGTGCAAAGCCCCAAATTGACTTAATGTTGCAGTTTGTCCCGTTTTGCTAAGCCGCCGACATTTAAACCCAGGTGGAGTTGGAATTTCCTGCCAATATCCCGACTGTTGCAGTTAATAGATTAGCAGGCTATCTGATTATTTACTGTTCAGTAGAGTTGTGGCACCCGGCTGCAATGTCTAGCGGAAGATGATTATGTTGGAAACCCAAATTTAAACGTAATTGTAACACGTTGCCGCTGTAATGACGAATCGCAAAGCTAGAATACTACTTTATACCTTATTTTAACTTCACACTCTATATTGTTGGTAGTGAACTTATTTAAGATACCCATACTACAGCAAGCCTATTGTTATGGACTTAACATTTTGTGCAACTTTTGCTTTTCCTGTAAAATTCTTCCTTATTTACCAAAAAAAACCATTTAGCATTGGTATGGTCATAGCTTGTGACACGCAAATGTTCATTGCTCCTTAGCTCTAGATTGTTAAACAATTTTATACAATTATATATAGGTTGTATACTTTCCAATTCGACGTCTTCGCTCCCGTTTTCTTCTGTTTTATAAATTCCATCACCCGATTTAATTTAGGGTTTTATTTAGTGTCTTCATACCTAGAAACGCTAACCTACAACGAAAGAGGAAGTTAATAATAATGTTGTCAAGATGTTTAAATAAAAAAAGTTCACGTCAAACCTTGATGTTTTGAACGGTTTATAAGGTAAGCTATAACATCAATCATTATAAAAATGAAACATATATTTTTGATAAGTGTTTTCTCGAATCTTATTATGTTTAATATAACCAGGGACCCAGGGACCGTGTATAATGTATTGTCCCTGATATAACTGACGACACCTAGTCCAGGTTTTTGTACTCGGAAACAGCCGTTGAAAACTGATCAGTCGTAGGGCCGTTTTTCAACGGTTACTACAATTTAAGATTAAAGTCAGAGATCAATACTCTCCTACAGGTAAAAACATTGACTTCTGCATGCTGGGCTTGAACCCCTTACTTAAGTAGGTGACATCATATATGGATTCTAAGTTGTTTATTACGAAATTTGCTTTGTAACACATTTAAGACCATACGCGAGGTCCATAGTCATAACAATAACTGTTGCCAGTATGTCTTTCCGTACGTTAGCAAGCAGGATTGGGTCTATTAGTTGGTTAGAGTTGTGGCTGAAGACAAAAGCAAACAAAAGATTTATGATAATAGTGACATATTTCTGCCACAAGATAATAGTCCTTAACAGACATGAACATTATCTTTGTCCTTGACATTTTATCCCGATACTTCGTGTTATCTAGATTTCTTTTTTAATTTGTGTTTTCTAGGTTTCTATTTTAGATCACCTGTGAGCCAAAGGCTCAAGGTCAGCTATTCTGATCACTTTTTGTACTTCGTCGTCCTTCGTCCGTCGTTAACTGTTAGCTTTAAACATCATGTCCCCCTTACCCTACCTCACAGGAATGTTCCTTTGTTGGCCTTCTTTCAAAATTCTTCAAAAAATTATATTCCATTGAGAACTCTGGTTGCCACGTCAACAAAAATGGGGAAATTAACCAAAACTTAAAAATTATCACAATATTGAAATTGTTTTGATATTTCTTACACAGTAGGTAGTTATACATGTATATATCAGTGGTCTAGATCAGTGAAGACCGTCCGTCTCGGGCGCGGGAAGTTTTGAGTTCGATTCCCAGCCGGATCATGCTAAAGATTTTATAAATGGTAGTTATTGCTTTCCCTCTATGGCGCTCAGGATTGTGTGGTTATCATAAAGCCTTGGTCACTGGTGTAATGATAAATGGAACAGTAGTACGGGTAACGACGTGATATAACTGAAACATTGTTGGAAGCAACATAGAACACCATAAAAGCAAGTTATACACAGGGCTTCAGTAGTACAGAGAGGAAGCGTATTTGATTAAAAGAAGCAGAAGAATTGTAAAAAAGCAAAAGATTGTTCCAACTTGAATGATAGGTACTGAAAAGCAAATAAAAAGTAAATAAAGCATCTGATTACATATGTGTTTGAGTAAATAATTTACATTGAATCTAACAAGATCCGAATTGAAGAATAAGTATTAATTGCTTGATGTGAACTAGACAAATACTAATCTTAGATGTACACTGTCATACAGATTAAAGCAAAACTAAATTTAGAAAGTGTTTGGGCCAAAATATAGATTTGCCGACAATAAGAAGAATAAATTCAACAACATTGAAATATTGAGAGAAAAGAAGAATTTGCTCAATATGTCCCCCTTTGCCACAATAGTTTCAGTTCTGTTAAAAAAAGGCGTACACAATAAAGCAATGTGAAACAAATGATGGGGTAAAATTCTTCAGGCCAATTTTTTCATTTAATCTGTGCGAAAGTGGACAGAACGTAATACAGCGCGTGTGTCAATTAACTCCTACATGTATAGTTCCACATTTACGCTAATCACTATACTATGCTTAACAGTTTACTCTATAGAATCATCAATATTTCGGACATTTTATTTAAGATTTACGCTGGTTCGCTTCATAATTATTACTATAATCCAATATTCTAGAGTAAAACGGAGGTAGTTTAAAGAAAAATTGGAAACATGCAGCAAGTCCTTGGATCGAATCTTGGACCTCTCGCTTTCGTGGAGAGATCTCTATCGACTAGGTAAACCGGTCCGCTAACATGTATTATTTGTTAAGTTCGTACCGCGACACACACAGCTAAAGCTAGCAGTGAGACCCCGAAGAGTAACTATTAGGAATTAATGTATTTCGTCTTTATCGGAGCATTTTGGTATTACAAAGACGGTGATCTTGTAGTAATATAATTTTATATCACAACACACGACGATACTACGATGAACACTCGCTCGTGATGAATTTCTTTGCCCTCGTCATGCATAATTAACTATTTGGCGAGCATACTATGAACAGTTTGACACTCCTCCATTTAAGCGCGTATCAGTTACGAGGCGAGAAGCGTACCGCCTACCTAATTAATATTCATAGTAATAAAGTCTGCTTGAAATAGTGTCGGCACGCGATACTATTCAGTAACCCGAAAACGAAAGAAGAAGTTAATCACATCGATATCCTTGTGAAAATGTTTCAATAAAAGAAATTCATGCAATACTTTGATGATTTAAACGGCTCATAAAGTAAGCATAAACACCAGTCATTTTAAAAATGAAATGTATTTTTGATATTTGTTCTCTCGAATGATTTTATGTTACATATAACTCACTTTATGGGAGAAGGGTGGGTGGGGGATGGTATTTATGTACTGACTCCATTGAGATCTTATGCTTTGACTTCGCATTTAGTTCTGACTCCGTTGAAATGTGACCTCAGGGTTTGTTTTTCAACGTTGAAAGAAGACCACTCACAACATTTCAACTTTACATTTTGATAACATTGATCAGTGTTACACTGCTCATAACGCTTTTTGTCTTAAAAGTATCACTTACGGACCGCTGCCGTTTAAACAGCTCACAAAGCTTTTTGTCTTAAAAATATCGCTTGCGGACCCCGGACCTTCAAACATCTCATCAGCCTAATTTTGTTTAAAGTATCGATTGCGAACCCCTGGTCTTTAAACAGCTCATCAGGCTATTTGTCTTAAAAGTATTGCTTGCGGACCCCTGGCCTTTAAACAGCTCATCAGGCTATTTGTCTATAAAGTATTGCTTGCAGACCCCTGATCTTTAAACAGATCATCAGGCTATCTGTTCTAAAAATATCGCTTTCGGACTCCTGGTCTTTGAACAGCTCATCAGGCTTTTTGTCTTAAAAGTATCACTTTCGGACTCCTGGTCTTTAAACAGCTCATAGGGCTATTTGGCATAACAGTATCGCTTGCGGCCCCTACCCTTTAAACATCTCATCAGCCTATTATCTTAAAGTATCGATTACGGACATCTGGTCTTTAAACAGCCCATAAGGCAATTTGGCTTTAAAGTATTGCTTTCGGACTCCTGGTCTTTAAACAGCTCATAAGGCTATTTGTCTGAAAAGTATCGCTTGCGGACCCCTTACATTTAAACAGCAAATCAGGCTATTTGTTTTAAAAATATCGCTTGCGGACCCCAGGTATTTAAACAGCTCATCAGCCTATTTTTGTTAAAAGTATTTATCAATTTCAGAACCGTATCACTTGCGGACCCCGGGTCTTTAAGAAGCTCACCATGCAAACCTGTCATGTTTTCATGCCATGTGCCCTTACATCTGCCCACGCAAACTACTAGTATATATAATGAACCTTTAAATGAATACATCCCGGATATATCACAATGTTATCCCTTTCCAAAATATAACAAATCTGCATATCTCAAAATTAGGAAAATAAATTGACACAAGGAGAAACAACTCATACTGAGCTTTACGCCGTTCATCCTGTTGTTACCATGTTTTCAGAAGTCATCTGCTACATATATGCTTCAAATTGCATCTCCATGTCAGAAACGTTTCAGCAGGGACTACTTATACGTATTAGTCCCATGTGTTAGGCACCGCTTTTCTTATTGTGTTCAAGTCATTATTCTTGAATAAAGTTCTGTTCTATATTATTGTTGAACCAATTAAATCAGTGTATCTTTACGGCCTGGAAGCGCCTTACGTAAATATAACAAAGCCCTGCCTACAATTGGGCATCATTTGCTATTTGATGAGTGGTGTTCTATTTTTAGAAATGATTTGTTTGTTTGTTTGTTTGGAGTTTAACGCTGCTTTCAACAGCATTGGTCATATCACGGCGGTCAGTGCACCTACCCATTTTTTCCTGGCTTTCCCACACCAGTACTTACACAACATTCTTTCGAAGCTACTGACTCCTTTCTCACATAAATCAGAGGTGAGAGGAAATGGGAAAAATCGCCCGAAAGAATGTCGCCTCAACCGGGTATCATTTTAGAAATGATACCATGTGTGTATGAAAAGTCACGCGTTAACTCTTTTCTGATGGGATTATAGAAATGTGTAAAGTTATCTCTCATTTTGACACCTTTCTGCATATTTAAGATGTAATTTATGATAATAATCCTAGAAAAAGTAGATACAGTGCACAATGTAGACTTAGATCAAACTGTACGGATTTGCAACTGATCTTGTTAGATACATTGTTTGCAGATAGATAGATAGATTTTCTTTATTTCCTCCATATTTGAAGAGTTAGTACATTTCATAACAAACATTACAGAAGTGAGAACATAAATAAATATATATATACACACACATATAAATAGAGAATATTATGTCCCTGACGTAAGATATGAACTTTATCTGACGAGGTTGGGAGAATTGATAATTGGCGAGCCTTTGGCGAGACAATTATCCTTTCTCACAGCCGAGTCTGATAAAGTTCATATCTTACGTCAGGGACGTAATATTCTATTTATCTTGCATGTAAAATAAGGGTTTCAGGTAAATCTACATTGATTTTAACTAGTTTTAATAAATAACATACAAAATTACAAAAGCCCATTCATGAATGACCTCACCTAAAATAGAATGACGTCACGCGCGTGCATAAATCTGCGCCGAATTACATTGTGTACACACGACATACGGAAGCTAAAGAGTTCCGACTTCAACTCCATATTTCTCGATTATTACTACTTAATTTGTATATCTGGTGTGACGTAATACCTTAAAATGCAAATATTAACTCGAACATATTCTTAGTAGAAGTGTAAGTATTGCGGATTGGCCGTCGCTTCAGTACACACGATAGGTCAACATGTATGTCAACCGCCGTGTTTTGAAAATGAATAGTTGTGTTGGATCTGAAAGTCAATGTATAAAGTTAGTTCAGGCTAAGGAAGTTCAAGTAACACTCAAAGTTTAAATACAGATGACTATATTCAAGACAAGTGTGATGCTCAGGCTTAGTCGTCGTTTAAATTGGAGACATTCATTTTTGGAAAAGGATACCATCACTGTTGTGGGTAGACATGTCGAAGACACGTTACGAAACTTTTAGTTTTAAGAATCATGTAAACACTAGCTGTACGTAAATGATAAGTTATTTAACTAGAAGAAACATTTTCTGGATATCTCGCCTAAACGTAAAATGATTTTCTGTCGGAACTGCTGTATGGAAGAGGAATCCGTGGGTAGATGAGGATCGATGTTCGTGAACCCTTTCTCGTGGTAAAACACAGACTGACGATAGAAATTAAACATTTGTCGTTTAACGTGGAGTCATTTAAGTGCATTAAAATGACTTGTGGAAACATAGATATGCTTCTCATTATAGGACATTACTCGCTTCAGATTGTATTTAAACAAGGTTACCTATGAACTGATCACGTGAGAATAAACAGGTCTATGTATGCGACATTTTCAACGAAGAAAGACAGTTCATCAAGTAAGACTGAACATGCAGATCCCGTGTGATTTATATAACGATATTCTTTTCGATTTGTATTTGCATTGTAAAATGTGTTTAAATGTAATTAAAACAATAATAACTTTATTTCTGATTGTTATTTTATGTTTGTTCATTGCTTTGACTGTTATACTATCAACATAATTGAGCCGTTCCACGATAAAAAACAACATTATGGATTCAGCGTAATGTATCAATCCAGATCAGCCTGCGCAGGCTAATCCGGTCCGACACATTCCGTCTCAGGGGGATAGAGGTATTGAGCAATGATTCCTGAAACAGAAAATCCACAGGAGTCGAAACGTGTCTGACCGGGTTAGCCTGCGCGGCACGCTGAGGCTGATCCGGTTCGATATTTTCTGGTGGAACGGCTCATTTATATTTCAGAAAAAGTAGTTCCAGCGATTACGTCATTTCTAAAAATAAGTAGACTGATAAAGATAAAAGTTTATCATACCAGTAGACATGTAAACAAAAGGTTTATCATACCAGTGTTATACGTCACGTAATCTGCTCATTGCATGATAAACCTATATATATATACACACATATATATATACACACACACACATGTTAATAAGTGATGGCTGAAAGAAAACGCATTTATAATAAATGGTGATTCTTATAACAGCTTATTTGTTCTACTAACCAGGATTTATAAACCTTAACAAGCTTGACATCTTGTGTAGTTGTATTAGAGTAACCTTGAAGCAAAGTACCCTTATATCGGCTGTTATTTGTAGGGACGGTTAACCTGATATTATTTCTGTTTAGGCATTAACTGACATAAGGCGATATACGACTTATTACCTAAGGCAGTATATAATCTGCACCAGAGGCGATCTTGGTGATAGTCTCAATATTTCGCCGTTACATATTTCATTGTAACGTCTCAAGTCCATCGTGATTTTTGTGTGAGTATTGGGTGGGTGGGGTACCCCGGTCGTTCAATTCATACTAGTTTTCGTCTATATTCAAGTAAACACTTCAATAACATATTCTCAAACTGATCTTTTATCATTTACTTGCCTTCTTATTCCTTGAAGAACTGGATATGACATTGTATGACATTGTATGACATATTTACATTAAATATGTACTTCATTCATGCAGACGAACGCCATCTTAATTGATTACTCACTGCGAGAGTAACGCGAGATTTATTGGGTGAAAAATTACCGTACTGTGTGTGGCATGTACGCGTATTTTTAAATTAACCGAGTAATACGAAACCTCAACGTTATGACGAATGCAGAAGGTTTGTTTGATTTGTAAGCTTTATAGAACGTTTGTGATTTAATCATTTAACATATTAATGACCTACTTCAGCATACGTGGTTTAAACGGGGGTTTTTAAAATTAAATTTGAGCGGCGCTCGAGAGAAAATATCTAATTTAGCCCTATTTCTTTAAGGGCAATTTCTTATTTTTCTGCAATGATTTCTTCTGATATCCAAATGATTATCCGAAAAGTCTAGATGTTATCTTCCTTGTGTTATTTCAAATCAGACGTCTCTTAAAAGGGCACATATGGAAAATGAAGATAGTCCGTGTTTCCTGTATTTGGCAGAGACATGTGTATCAGAAAACTTAGAAATGGTATTGTAGACATTCTTTACCATTGCGTAATCCACACTGAACACTTTAAGAGTCTTTCAAAAAACGTATACCGATTGATTGGGCGGTAGAGGGAAATGGTGCCAAAACAAGTGTGAAGAAATAATGAAATGCATGTTATTTTAATAAATCACATTCTAGTTGTCTCTATTATCCATTTTCGAAGAGCAATATTTAAACATGTCATGTTACATTCGAATGCAAAAGGCTATAAAATACACAGCATATCTTTAATTTTCTCAAAATACAAAGAGGACGTTACTTAATGATGAAAATCATTTGGTCGCAAACACCAGCATACATCATTCGTATCCGTTGGGCAGTGTATACTTACCTTAACGAAGATATGTGTCTACCTATTTTCGAGTGTAGTGGACCGATTGATGTATGAGTTAGTACGCGGTCAATTTATTTTCACAACACACAGACACCTTGCCCTATTTTTGTTTTGATTTAACCCTTTCTCATATACAACAAATCTGCAACAGACACTTTCGAAAACATCTAGACAAAATAGGAAAAGTAACAATAAATGAAAGGATTTTGTTAACCCTTTCCCACATACATCAAAGCTGCAGCAGACGACTTCGAAATCTTTCAGACAAAAATATGAAAATCTCTATAAATGAAGGTATAATTACTGATAAAAGTTGAAAACATAGTGGCAAATGGGGAAATTGCTCGTTTTGAACAATTTCTCCTTTTTGTCACAATGTGTTCAAAAGTCGTCTGCTGCAGAGGCGTCAGAAAGTGTCTATATGAGGGGAAAGGGTTAATAGAGTTGAAACACTGTGAAAAAAGGGGAATGAAGGTATAATTACTGATAAAAGTTGAAAACATAGTGGCAAATGGGGAAATTGCTCAATTTCTCCGTTTGCCACAATGTTTGCAAAAGTCGTCGGCTGCAGCGGCATCAGAAAGCGTCTGTATATGGGAAATGGTTACATTATTTAGCTGATACAGGAGACATGGTAATTATTTAAACATTTTACGTAGAAGAAACGCATTGTGTTGCGTCTCTTGAATACATTTTAAAGAAAGGAGAACTAATTCCGAACAATCAATCTCTCCCATTCCCACAATGTTTTCTGGCATTTACTCTACATTATATTTTAATCATCAGACATCTTAACATTTGGCGAGTCTCATATTAACATATCAAACGATGGATTTATAATTTTAAAATGATATAGATGTCAAATGGTTGTAATAAACATGCTAATTTTTTTTTTTTTAAAACTAGATGCACGAGGGCAACGTATAGAGTCTGCTAGGTGTTGGACCTTGGTGAGCAATATCTCCATTTGCCACAATGTTTTCAAAAGTCGTCTGCTGCAGAGGCGTTGTATTAATGATAAATAATGTAGATGTCAAATGGTTGTAATAAACATGCGAACAAAATCTAAAAGACTAGATCTATGCACGAGGGCAACGTATAGAGTCCGCTAGGTGTTGGACAAAAAACACCTCTCATCAAGGTGAACACGTATGCCACTTTATGTATGCATATATAAATTAAATAATGCACTAAGGCACACAAAAACCCGGTTTAACTCTGCGTTTGTGGTGACTAAGTCAACTTATGAAACATTATGAGGCAGGAGAACTTGTTCATATGTAGAAATTTACCCTTTTCCCAAATGTTTTCTTCTCTATTCACACAGTTCTTTCATTTCCAAATATTCCGATCTCTCCCATATGTTTTCAAAGACTTCTTCTTACAGATTTACATAGAAAGGACATTCGAAAGCACATAAATGGTACATTTCTAAGAGCATCATTCAACAAATAGGTAGACAAAGGACCATGATTCCCTTTTGAACTGAATATGGTTTTTTTATTACAAAAATCAACAAAATACAAAAAGGTCAATGCCATTAGCCCACTATTCGTGCAGTTTCTTTAACCCTTTTCCTCATACAGACGCATTTTGACGCCTCTACAGTCGACGACTTATGAAACCATTGTGACAAAAGGAGAACTCGCTCATGATGATGTTTTCAACTCTTTTCAATTATTATACTTTCATTTGCAAAGTTTTCATAGTTTTGCCAATATGTTTTCAAAGTCGTCTGCTGCAGATGTGTTGTATGTGGGAAAGGGTCAAGGGAAACGAGCAATTGCTCAATGTAAGGATTACTTTGATAAGTAAACAGAACATTCTATTCGTAATATTGAGCAGGGACGAACAGGTTGAGCTACACACAGAGTAATCTTATCTACCAGCCAAACGTTGGGATCGACTTTTTGCTTCCTCACCGCATGGGAGCGACACCGGATATTGGTACTAAGTGAGGCGAGAGAAAGTCTAAAGCAACTTGACCAAAGGGTAAGTTTTATCGAAATTATTACATTTCTAAGAATCTGACACGCAATTTCATATATGTATTCATCCATAACAAGCTCCGCCGTCAACCAAACATAAAACTATTCCGAAAGGGTGCCATTTACTTTATATCGCTCGTAAAACATGACATCTTCTACCGGCAACAAATTGTATCCGTTAACTTCATTCCCTTTGAAATAGTTTAATTTCAGCTCAATAATTGCATGTCAGGTCAGTTTTTATCCGTCATTAACTACTAATTATGTAGCTGTAACTTCGTAGTTTCGATTCAAATCAACGAAAATCTTTATGTTTTTATTTTTTTAAATGTACGGCGGCTTACATGTTGTGTGTACGGCTCATTGATATTCCACAAATAGAAGGTGTACGGCTTCTTAAAAAAACATTTATATCTTTCACACTTTAAAAGTATATTTACGACACTATATCGTGCACACAACGTAAACAAAAGTCACCAAAAGGAACAAATACGTTAATGCTTTCAGGTGATTTTTGTGGCGATTGGTTGACAATCGCCACAGTGCTACCAAAACAACAACAACGAAAAAAAACTTATATAGTCGGTTTTGAACAGTCGGTTGGATATTTCTGCAAAGGCAATTTACTCACTTCCGTTAAACCGCCATATATATATATAGTTCCATCAATGATGCAGGCACACGATTAATAATGATAATGTTAGTGCTACTTTGATACCGGATTGGTACTAATATTTGAGATTTACCGAGAAAATATCTAAATAGAGTTAAACTATTTACATATTAGCTTTCTTCATGTTTGGGCAGATAATAAATATCATCGCGCGTCTTGGGTACGGTATGCAGAGCTGTGCCTCGTTCTATTTTTACTGTAGTCAACCGTAACCTTTTGACCTTTAACCTGATTCGGCCTGAGGGTAAAATATTACCGTGTTTACAGGAATTGGTTGTACTCTGAAAGCACCTCGCCAAAATAAAACGGCCAATTAACTTCTTTTGTAATTTCTGAAAATACCTACGAGTTTAACAATTATGGTCCGTAAAAAGTGCTTATTTCGTACCTGGTCCCGTTTTCAATAACATTGCAACATTATAGAGTGGCATAGGCTAAAACGCAAATAAATAAATAAAGTCGGCTCACGAAAACAACATGACTGTCACAAAAACAACGTTTTATTTGACAATAAATCACATGAATTCATAAGTTTTCTAATTATTTACTTAAAAGCATGTGCACAAACATATAACGATGAATTTTAAAAGTATGTAATAGTTTTTTTTTGTACTAATTACGCGAAATAGAAAAATTAGTGAGTGGCGTAGGCTAAAACGCATATAAATAAATAAAATCGGCTCACGAAAACAACTCGGCTGCCGCGAAAACAACTTTGCTTACGACTTTTAATCCCATATTACCATATTTTGGTTGTTACGAAAAGAACTTTTTATAGTTGTATGTCTTCATAATTTTTGAATTAGGAACAAATGATTGATTAACATTTTTTTAGAAAAGATATTGTCCTACGAAAATGACATTTTCTCACAACGTTTTCAACTCTTACAGTGTTCTATCAGCGATCATTTTCTCACAATGTTTTCAACTCTTCACTATTCTATCATTATTTTCTCACAATGTATATTATATCCTTTCATTTACAGTCAAACCTATTTCAAAGTCGGATAAAATATCACCAGCAAAACCTTAACAAACTTCGCAAAAAAAAGCGTGAAATTTCCCACATTAGTTTTGGACGGAACAAAACGTTAAGTTGTAAACTCTCTCATCTAAAATAATAAATGATGCAATTATTTGACCTAAATAATCACGATGGATTGACATAGGTCAACGGTCAATGATTTGCAGAAAATGAGTTATGAGTTGGTACGCTTGCAATTATGTGACCATATTTAAAGACGAATTTTGACAAAACTGCAGCAAACAGCTTTTGATATAATTGTGACAAGACGAGAATGGATGCAACTGCAGCAAACAGCTTTTGATAGAATTGTGACAAGATGAGAATGGATGCAACTGCATCAAACAGCTTTGGATATAATTGTGACAAGATGAGAATGGATGCAACTGCTCAATTTTCTATGATGTTTTAAACTCGTATGAACATCTTGATGAAAGTTAATCTAAAGTCTCAATAAATGAAAGTAAATTTATTGAATGGAGCTTTTTTGCACAATGTTTTCAAAAGTCGTCTGCTGCAGAATGCGTCTTTTTGTGTTTAAAGGGCTATTTTAGAGTGTTTTGCTTAAACAATATGAGGAAAACAATTCCTGCTTTCTTGAAAGTTTAACGTTTTAAAAGTTATGGGAAAAGGTGAAATTCAGAGTCATATGTCCCTTTCTAACAAGTCTAACACAAATCATATTTAGCAGACCTGTCAAACTCCATATGAATATGAGAAAGGGTTAATTTATTTTTCCTCAATACAGACATCAATTAATTTGGACTGTTCCAAACATAAAAGTTTGGTAAATCCATTTTACATATTACATTGCTGTGAAACAACCACGTGAACGTAATTTTTTTCCCGGGTTCATTGAGCCGCGTCTAATAAAAACCAACATTTAAATCAATGACTTCTACCCTGCTTCTACAGTCAATTTTTCGGCGATAGCTGATTAACGTGGGTTTTGACCTAGATGTTAAACAAATGATCTAGATTGTAGACCAATCAAATGTTGTATTTAATGAATAATGTCGAAGAAATTAAGGAAATGAAACTTTTGGTTCATAGTTAAGTTGGCGATCCTACGGGAGGCACTAATAAGGGAAGTTTTAAATGAAATGTTCTGCATACTAACCTTTAATTGTTTTCCTTAAGAAATAAATTACAGTGACAAAAATCAGTGAAAACGTATGAAATATAATATTTAAGAGCAAAATATTAATTACTTTTGAAAAATGATAAGTTTTCAGTTATTTATCGGCAATTGAAACTTATTGAGCCTCGCGTAATTGAGCCTCGCGTAATCTCCAGTCGTGTGATGAAATCTCAGCATTGAACGATATAACGTCATGTCGCTAGTGTAATGGATGTTGATTTGGATTGTCAAGTGAAAGGTCTGTGGTTCGCTTCCCGGCAGAGGCAAGCTGTTTTTTTCTCTCTCTCATTCATATCAAAACCAAAGTATATATATATATGAACTAACACATTTATAAACCAAATATTACATATTTAACGTTATTGTTTTCTGTCATTCTAATAAGTAAGATAAAATATCAAATAGTATGCGCTTGTTCCATTTCTTAGTGGTTTCTCATATTGATCGCCGTTTATCTTTTTTAAGATAATTCTTGTTTAAAGACAGTGTGCTTCCAATGTGAAGTCGTAGATACTAGTGTGACTACCAACGTTGACGAACACGGAACAACCTGATCAGACTGAAGGTCGTTTTTGTGGCGATTGGTTGACAATCGCCACAGTGCTACCAAAACAACAACAACGAAAAAAAACTTATATAGTCGTATTTGAACAATCGGTTGGATATTTCTGCAAAGGCAATTTACTCACTTCCGTTAAACCGCCATATATATATATAGTTCCATAAGTGATGCAGGCACACGATTAATAATGGTAATGTTAGTGCTACTTTGATACCGGATTGGTACTAATATTTGAGATTTATCGAGAAAATATCTAAATAGAGTTAAACTATTTACATATTATCTTTCTTCATGTTTGGGCAGATAATAAATATCATCGGGCGTCTTGGGTACGCTATGCAGAGTATCATGATACTCCTGTGCCTCGTTTTATTTTTACTGTAGTCAACCGTAACCTTTTGACCTTTAACCTGATTCGGCAGGAGTTGGTTGTACTCTGAAAGTACCTCGCCAAAATAAAACGGCCAATTAACTTCTTTTGTAATTTCTGAAAAGACCTACAAGTTTAACAATCATGGTCCGTGAAAAGTGCTTATTTCGTACCTGGTCCCGTTTTCAATAACATTGCAAAATTATAGAGTGGCATAGGCTAAAACGCAAATAAATAAATAAAGTCGGCTCACGAAAACAACATGACTGTCACGAAAACAACGTTTTATTTGACAATAAATCACATGTATTCATAAGTTTTCTAATTATTTACTTAAAAGCATGTGCACAAACATATAACGATAATTTTAAAAGTATGTAATAGTGTTTTTTGTACTAATTACGCGAAATAGAAAACTTAGAGAGTGGCGTAGGCTAAAACGCATATAAATAAATAAAATCGGCTCACGAAAACAACTCGGCTGCCGCGAAAACAACTTTCTTTACGACAATAATCCCATATTACCATATTATGGTTGTTACGAAAACAACTTTTTATAGTTGTATGTCTTCATAATTTTTTAAATTAGGAACAAATGATTGATTAACATTTTTTTAGAAAAGATATTGTCCTACGAAAATGACATTTTCTCACAACGTTTTCAACTCTTACAGTGTTCTATTAGCGATCATTTTCTCACAATGTTTTCAACTCTTCACTATTTTATCATTATTTTCTCACAATGTTTTCAACTCTTCACTATTCTATCATCATTTTCTCACAATGTTTTCAACTCTTAAAACTGTTCTTCTCACAATGTTTTCAACTCGTCACTATTATATCATCATTTTCTCACACTGTTTTCAACTCTTCACTATTCTATCATCATTTTCTCAATGATTTCAACGCTTCACTATTCTATCATAATTTACTCACAATGTTTTCAACTCTTCACTATTCTATCATCATTTTCTCACAACGTTTTTAACTCTTACAACTGTTCTATCTTACATTGTGATAATTCTCGTTTTCTCACAATGTTTTCAACTCATACAAATGCTATATCTTACATTGTGATAAAATGAGAAATTTCACATTTTCTCACAATGTTTTCAAGTCATACAAATGCTATATCTTACATTGTGATAAAATGAGAAATTTCACATTTTATCACAATGTTTTCAACTCATACATATTCTCACAATGTTCCAACTCTATCAACAAACAATAGCCGGTGTGTAGAACACCCGTTGAGACCTTTATGAGTCATATAAAAAGTTGTTTTCGGTATCTAGCTATACCGACCTAAAAACGGGAAGCTGGAATTTTATCAAATCTGGAAATTCCGAAAGGTTTTTATAAATATTTTGAACGCTTTATTTTGTAGTTGTTGCAATATATGAATACGATCGCCACTACAGTGCCATTGGCGCTTTGATTGTATAATGTGGCTGTTTTCGTGGAGAAGAGACAAGTCTTATTTAATGTCTTGGATAAACTATTTATAGAAAGTTCACTTTGATTCATTTGACATGGACCCATTTTCAGACATATTTAGACTTTAACAGCAAATGTCTTAACATTTGATAGCATTGTGACAAAAGGAGAAAATGATATAACTTCGCATTATGATGTTTTCAACTGTTTGTATTCATTATTGACGCCGCGTGGAAGCGCGGCGTCAGTATGGAATAGGTTTTAATTTTGTACCATGGGGTGACGTAATCAAAAAGGGAGAAACCCACAGATATTATTGTAAAGAACTAGAAATACTGTGAGCAAAGCTCACTAAAGAATACCCCCCGCTCCCCTCCCAAAGCATCGGATACATTGGTAAAGTTTCTACTTTGCTTATCTTCCCTTGGAAGAATCTGAGGAGAAAAATCTTCCTTCATGCATATCTACATATAATGTGTAGCCTTCATATACAGTTTGACTCAGTAGTGCTTACAAGAAATGTAGAGGTATGTGCACAGGAGTCCCTCGCAGGCAACCTCTAAGTTGAATTATCTGCCCTTGGAAGAATCCGAGGCGTATGATCTTCCTTCATGCATATCTACATATGATGTGTAACCTTCATGTAAAGTTTGAACCAAATCCATTGAGCCGTTTAGGAGGAGTAGTGCTTACAAGAAATGTGGAGGTATGTGCACAGGAGTCCCTCGCAGGTAACCTCTAAGTTGAATTATCTGCCCTTGGAAGAATCCGATACATATGATCTTCCTTCATGCATATCTACATATGATGTGTAACCTTCATGTAAAGTTTGACCCAAATCCATTGAGCCATTTAGGAGGAGTAGTGCTTACAAGAGATGTGGAGGTATATGCACAGGAGTCCCTCGCAGGTAACCTCTAAGTTGAATTATCTGCCCTTGGAAGAATCCGAGGCGTATGATCTTCCTTCATGCATATCTACATATGATGTGTAACCTTCATGTAAAGTTTGAACCAAATCCATTGAGCCGTTTAGGAGGAGTAGTGCTTACAAGAAATGTGGAGGTATGTGCACAGGAGTCCCTCGCAGGTAACCTCTAAGTTAAATTATCTGCCCTTGGAAGAATCCGAGGCGTATCATCTTCCTTCATGCATATCTACATATGATGTGTAACCTTCATGTAAAGTTTGAACCAAATCCATTGAGACGTTTAGGAGGAGTAGTGCTTACAAGAAATGTGGAGGTATGTGCACAGGAGTCCCTCGCAGGTAACCTCTAAGTTGAATTATCTGCCCTTGGAAGAATCCGAGGCATATGATCTTCCTTTATGCATATCTACATATGATGTGTAACCTTCATGTAAAGTTTGACCCAAATCCATTGAGCCGTTTAGGAGGAGTAGTGCTTACAAGAAATGTGGAGGTATGTGCACAGGAGTCCCTCGCAGGTAACCTCTAAGTTGAATTATCTGCCCTTGGAAGAATCCGAGGCATATGATCTTCCTTCATGCATATCTACATATGATGTGTAACCTTCATGTAAAGTTTGAACCAAATCCATTGAGCCGTTTAGGAGGAGTAGTGCTTACAAGAAATGTGGAGGTATGTGCACAGGAGTCCCTCGCAGATAACCTCTAAGTTAAATTATCTCCCCTTGGAAGAGTCCGAGGCGTGTGATCTTCCTTCATGCATATCTACATATGATGTGTAACCTTCATGTAAAGTTTAAACCAAATCCATTGAGCCGTTTAGGAGGAGTAGTGCTTACAAGAAATGTGGACATACGGACAGACAGACAGACAGACGGACAGACGGACAGACGGACAGACGGACAGACGGACGGACAGACAGGGTGATTCCTATATACCCCCCCAAACTTTGTTTGCCGGGGGGTATAAAAACTCTGTAATATGTTTGAAAAAACAGCCTATATGGTTGAATAAATTGTATAAACTGATTTAAGAAACAACAAGATACAACATATGTACATCTTTCACAGTTGTTACAAAACTTTAGATACATTTAAATTGTGTTTAATAACTGTTCCCCAACTAATTAGGCTAAGCTTTTTTTATGAGTTGATTTACGGAGTTCACTAGGCTACGCTGTTTTAATTGTTTGGTTTACAAATTTATTGAAAATCTTGTTAACACTCTGGAAGCCGCATTTTTGACTTGGGCATGTTGAAACTTTGTCAGAATGTTTGTCTTATGATATCTAGCCCAAGTTTGAATATTGGTCATGTCGGATCAAAAACTAGGTCACTAGGCTAAATTGAAGGAAAATCTTGTTAACACTCTGGAAGGCATATTTTAAACTTGAGCATGTTGACACTTTGTCAGAAAGTTTGTCTCGATTATATCTAGGCCAAGTTTGAAACTGGGTCATGTCGGGTCAAAAACTAGGTCACTAGGCCAAATTTAATGAACATCTTGTTAACACTCTGGAAGCCGTATTTTTGGCTTGAACATGTTGAACATTTGTCAGAATGTTTGTCTTAGTGATATCTTGGCCGAGTTTGAATATAGATCATGTCGGGTCAAAAACTAGGTCAATAGGCCAAATTTAAAGAAAAGCTTGTTAACACTCTGGAAGCCGCATTTTTTACTTGAGCATGTTGAAACTTTCTCAGAAAGTTTGTCTTGATGATATCTAGGCCAAGTTTGAATATTGGTCATGTCCGGTATAAATCTAGGTCACTAGGCCAAATGTAAGGAACATCTTGTTAACACTTTGGAAGCCACTTTTTTGGCTTGAGCATGATGAAACTATGTTGGAATGTTTGTCTTAGTAATATCTAGGCTAAGTTTAAATGTAGGTCATGACCGGTCAAAAACTAGGTCACTAGGCGAAATTTAAGGAAAGTCTTATTAACACTTTGGAAGCCACATTTTTGGGTTGAGCATGTTGAAACTTTCTCAGAATGTTTGTCTTAGTGATATCTAGGTAAAGTTCGAATATGGGTCACGTCAGGACAACTAGGTCACTAGGCTAAATTGCAGAACAATCTAGTTAACACTATAGAGATTGCATTTTTGATTTGAGCAGCTTGAAATTTTGTCAGAAAATTTGTCTAGATGATATTGCCATTGGCGCTGAAAGAGTAAAGTCTTATATAACCCATTCTCAGGTGAGCGATTCCAGGGCATCATGGCCCTCTTGTTTCCAATTTATTTCTGTTGTATTACTAAACTTAAAACGTTCCCCCCATACAGTTGTTAATTCAGACCATTGTATTCTTGCTATATGTTGACTATACATGAAAACCTTTTCTTTTAATTTCATAAATGCTTAATTTCGATATTAAATATCTTTAAACTTGTTAGAATTATTTGTATATTTTGTTTATATACTCTCGTTTTTTTTATCATACTTCTGCTCAACTGGAAGGAGAATCGACTTCCCTCTCTCCTTCCAAAGCTTGTGTCACACTTAACTTATAACTAGAGGCATTAACACTTAAGTTAATATCTGTTAATATTTCAGTATCTATGTTTTTTGTTTGTCTAATTGATCTAGTTAGAGCAGATTTAAAATTAAGAAACTTCAGCTTGTTTTGTTGCAGTCAATGTTAAGCAAACGGTAAAACAAATAGTTTGAAGACTTAACTCGTCATTTCACGACTAAATTTTACATGCTGAATATCATATAGATCGTAGCATATAAAGCATATACTCCACTCCCTACGTCAAAATGGACCCTTTTTGCTATTGATAACATTTTATTATAGACTATGGTATCCAGGTGAGCAATAAGGAACATCTCGGCCTTCTTGTTTAAGATAAAGGTACATTTGGCCTTCTTTACATCCTGTCCGTTTGCACAGGTTATTTAAATGTTTTGAACTGCATCTGCTTTCCTTTAAGTCATGCCTTAAAAGCATGCGCGGCGTCTTTGATGCTTAGCATCAAAATTCGTCTTGTATTTTCATTTGAAAAGGTCATCGACATTTTGCCAAGATGTTTTCAAAATCGTCTGCTTAAGATTTGTTTAATTGTTTTGTTGGAAACAATTTTCTTTGAAATTGGATTATTTAATTCTGGATAAAATCGGATATTTAAAAGGTTTGAGATTAATCGCGGTAGTTATTCGTGATCTAAAATATTTGCCAATCGTGGTATCGCGGAAAACGTTTTCCTCGTGAGCTGTACTGTAACGTTGACATGCGTTATATAGCAAGGCGGTCGATGGAAGAATAGATTCAAGGTCGAGGTTTATTGAAAATATTAAATATTGACGTAGACATAACTTATGTAAACGTGAAAATCTGAATATGTCCTATGACATATGTAAATTTGAACGTAACGTAAAAATGGCGGCCTTTTTGTTTTTGATTGGACAGATTTGCATACTAAGGAAACACTCGTTTTGCAGAAAAACAATGGCATTTTCGTTTGATTTCAATGCAGTCTGCCGTACATTACAATAGTAGTATGCCGTACATCCAGTTGTCAACAATTGTTAAGCCGCCGTACGTTTAAAAAAAAAAAAAAAAATAAGATATTGTCGTTGATTGGAATCAAAACTAAGAAGAAGTTACATTTACATAATTAGTAGATAATGACGGATAAAAACTGACCTGACATGCAATTATTGAGCTGATATTAAACTATTTCAAAAGGAATGAAGTTGACGGTACAATTGTTTGCCGGTACTAGATGTCATGTTTACGAGCGATATAAAGTATATGGCACCCTTTCGGAATAATTTTAGGTTTGATTGACGGCGGAGCTTGTTATGGATGAATACATATATGAAAGTGCATGTCAGATTCTTAGAAATGTAATCATTTTGATAAAACTTACCCTTTGTTCAAGTTGCTTTAGACTTTCTCTAGCCTCACTTAGTACCAATATTCGGTGTCGCTCCCATACGGTGATACTATGAGACTGACAGCATAACGAGTCCACGCACCAGAATGATTGAAATGCTTCACAGTTCTGCCGATCAGAAAACAAACGACTGGATCATTCAAGAATTCACTTCTACTACGTCCATCATTCGCGTTTTGGTATCTACGATAGCGTTCGGCATGGGGGTTAATATCCCTGATGTCGAGGTTGTCATACATTGGGGGGCACCGAAAGGTGTTCTTTCCTATTGGCAGGAAGTTGGGAGAGGTGGAAGAGAAGGGCATAATTGTGTGGCTGCAATGTATCCATACGGCAGATCGCTCTTAAAGACAAAGTTCATTCAAAAAAATGTCTTAGAGAGACGGCTTTACTTTATCTCCTGACAACCACATGGACAAAGCAGAAATAAAAAAAGTCAGAGGCCTGTTTGCCAAAGGATTGTTCCGTGTGCCAGCTTTGTGAGATGCAGATTACTTTTGACGCTCCTGCGGCAGATATTTCTTATTCATTGTGGGAAAAGGAGAAGGTTCCTATGTTGAGCAAATTGTCTTTTTACCATGTAGCTTTCCGGTATGTCCTGTACGTATACATGTAACCTCTATAATCTAGATGTATTAGATTTTATACGAAGATGTTTTTAACCCTTTCCGAATTATAGACGCCTCTGCAGCAAACGACTTTTGAAAACATTGTGACAAAATGAGAAATTGCTCAAAACCAGCAATTTCACCTTTTGTCACAATGTTTTCAACTCTATTCTAAAACTAAACTTTTATATAAATAGAATTTCCATATATTTCTCCACATATTTTCAAAGTCGTCCGCTGCATGCTGTATGTGGGAAAGGGTTAAAGCAGACGACTTTAAACAAAAACATTTATCTATCAGAGAATGGTTACAATACAACTCAAATTTACTGTTTGCAAGTAGCTTTTAATGACTTTTCTTTATTCTTTTTATTACAAAAGTTTTAAATAAATACAAAAAGTATTTTTATATGAGAGTTTCTTTTGATTTGTTGACATGGACGCAATTGAAATGCTTATGTACGTATCTGCTCTATTGGAATGATTAGCCCACGTACATATTTCAACACGGTTGTTGTACAATGTGGGTTTCTATTAGTTCTATTTATAGGATTTGTAAAAATTCTCGTGATCACGTGACTAATCGTTTCGGCTTTACTCGGTCTTCATGGATGTAAAATTTAAACAAGTTTAGGGCTGTGGTGTTTAACGCCTTTTTGTTCTTACATTTACCCAGACAGGTGGCCCTGTAAGGATATATTTGGATAGATTATTGAATAAGCTATCGATAGGTATGTTTGGTTTTTCATGTCGTTGTACAATTATGTAGAAATCAGCAGTTAAAAGTGCGCACAAAATCCGTGCGCAAAGTCCTCATATTTTTTTATCGATGGCGCCTGTACTCGGATGCGAACAGTCAAAATATAAAATCGCATTTAGAGTACAGAAACCTGGACTAATCTTGGTGATTACTGTTATTTATACAAAATAATACTAAGTGTGTGACTATATCATCTATAATTATATGGCATTTGGGGCATGAAGTCAAATATTTGCGAGAAAATAAGCGTCCAATAAGTAAAATTAATGTTTTACAGTAAGGGAGATAATCTCGATATAACTGTGCAAATCGCCATGCATTACTAGGCGTGTACTCGCTGTGGAATAAAAGGTATTTAGTTAGAGTTTCGTCTCCTATTAATCTGTTCCTATATTCTTCATTTGTATGGTCAGTTATTGCTCGATTTATGATTTTCTTCCATAATGGCAGTTTAAGAAATGTCGCGCTTTCCGCAAAATCTAACAGATATTTAGTAAGTTTGTATTTCCCAAATATACGATATATGTCTGGCATGAAACCGAGGGCGTTTCGAGGTGAGTTTAAGAATTTTACAAACCTTTGAATGAAAATGATTTTCAACATTTTAGTTTCTGAAACATAGCAAAGCTGACCGAAGAACAAGAGTTTCCTTTTGTCAATTTCGTATTCTAATGGACGCATTGCGATGGAGCTAAGAGCGACAATTGTTCTAGTTGAATACGGGAGTGATTGCATATGTTTGATGCACTGACTATGAGCTTTTTCGAGAAAATGAATGTGTTGTTTTGTCATGTCATTCCATAATTCACATCCGTATAATGCCGTAGGTAGAACTATCGAATCATATAAACGTTTACAAGTTAAAGGATGTAGTCGTTCGGTGTAAACATGAATATCTGCAAAACTAAAGTATGTTTTACTAATCTTAGCACAAGCTTGCGACACAACACCATCGAGACTCAGAGATTTATTACATTCTATACTAGCAGACAGTTGAAAAATGGTGACGTCATTTCCAAATGAAGGGTAATATAGAATTGAAATATAATGATAAGAGAATCCATGTTTGTGTTTTTCCCCCTTTACTACCTTAACTAGGGTATGGAAAGAGTGTAATTTGAAAAAAAAAAAATATATATATATTTTATAGTAAGATGTATAAAACCGATTTCAGTGAGGGAAACGGTCTCTATGTTCGGCAAGCTTCGTGGCATAAAATATGTGTCCGGACCATCCCGAAGTATATTTTTAGGTTGTCTAGCTTTTATTTTAGGTCGTCTGTTAGTGGAATGTAAACATGACCTAGATATGCGCTTTGGGTAGCTGGGATTGATTAATTCCGTCTAAAGATTGACCGCCTCGGTTGTGTAGTGGTAGAGCGCCCACCACGGGTGTGGGAAGTCGCGGGTTTGATCCCCGGCCGGGTCAAACCAAATACTTAAAATAGATGGTAATGGCTACCGTCCTTGGCGCTCAGATTTGCTGGGTTAGCATTACGACTGACTTGCTGGTTTCAGGGTAAATGGACCAGTAGTACCGGTAACTTACCAAGGAAACTCCGTGATATAAATGAAGACATGTTTAAGGCGGCGTTAAACACCAATTAATTGTTGTGAAGGCTACTGACTGTGAAAGCTCAAACAAGTATATGTAAAAACATACGCATAGGGGAATATTTCTAGAAGCCTAGCTACAGTAATTGCTCCATTGCGAAAAGTTATTTTTAAAGGCACGAGCGAGCATTTCTAATTGTGTGTGTTCATATCAGCAAGTACATATACTCCGTCTGATGATGATATATGTACAGGTTAATCTGGGTCTGCATGGTTCACGAACATTTAAGAGCAATACAGTTTGACATTCCTTTTAAAAACGAGACGAGATGCGTACCGCCTACCTTATTAATATTCATAGTAATATAGTCCGCTTGAAATAGTGCAAACAGGGTCGGCACGCGGTACTGTTCAGAGATAACCCGAAAACGAAAGAAGAAGTTAATCAAACCGATAGCATTGGGAAATGTTTAAATAAAAGAAATTCATGCAATAATGCGATTATTTAAACGGCGTATAAGTTGAGCATAATAAACATCAGTCATTATACAAATGAAATATGTTGAAATGTGACCTCAGGGTTTGTTTTTTCATCGTTGAAAAAATATCCCTCACAACATTTCAACATTACATTTTGATAAAAACAGCCGTTTAAAATTGACCGGTGTTAAATTATAGACAGTCATAGGGTCATTTTTAATGTTTAGTAAAATTTAAGCTTAACTTCATACACCGATTGTCCGCTGTAGAGATCGAGATATCATGGGAAGAACCGGTGACTTCCGCATGCTTTAAAAAAAACCATTGGCAATGTCAATCCCGGTCTCGAACCTAAGATTTCATTTGTAGTTTACCACCATCTAATGATACAAGTTTGATATTTACGGACTTTGTTCTAGCTAGGCATATGATTCAATTAAGAGCAAGAGCGAGGTCCATAGTTGTCACAATTGATGTTGCGTACCTTTATGTCTGTCTGTCCATACGTCAGTGTGAACAATTTGGTCTTAAGTGGTTAGAGGTGTGGAGTCAGGACTAAGCCAAAGGCAACAACAGATTTATTACATAAAAGTAAGATTGAGGTTGACGCCACAACATTTAAGTCTTCCCTATGAACTCTCCTGAGGCCTCAAGCCTCACACTTTCTTCACTTAGCTATCAGAATATCTCGGACAACTTAGAAACTTGGTCAGATGGGGTCAAACACTAGGACTAAATTAAAAACATCCTTGTGAAAATTCTAGGGGCTATATTTTCTATTTTACTTAATCGTCACGACAATGCTCATCCGATTGTATACAGAACATCCATCTTCAAGTGATCTCGGTAGAATTCAAAATTCAACTTGGGTGAAAACATAGAACACTGTAAAGGGCAACAACTTTTGAACACTCTAGAAGCCAGGCTTCTCAGCCGATCTTCATGACAGTAGATAAGAACATGCATTTACAATAAACACACATGGTTTAAGTATAAAACTGGCTAACGTGGGTTCAGAAACTAAGTCACTAGGTCAAATTGAAGAACATATTGTGAACACTCGATAGGTCACATTTCTCTTACTTTCTACATGGAATCTTAACAGAACATTTATGGCTATCTAATCTCAGTCGTGTCTTTTGTGGAATAAGAAATGAAGTCATACCAACCTTGTAAGTTCTCTAGAGACCTCATTTCCTTTAAACAATAATGTATGTTCCTAAGAACATTCAACTTCACAACATCTCGAACATGTTAAACATCGAGTCGCATTGAATAAAAAACAAGGCAACTAGTTTAAAGTTTAGACAGCACGTATGAACACTCTAGACTCCACATTTGTCATATAATCTTCATGAAAGTTTATCAGAATAATTTTCGCTTCCATCGAATCTCTGTCACGTTTGAAACTTGGCCAATGGGGTCCAAAACTATGTTACTAGGTCACATTTAGGGGACACATTGTGAATGCTCTAGATTCTCTCTTTTACATACAATCGTAATTGTAGTTCAAAAGAATAATCATATACACCAAATATCGGTCAAGTGAGAACCTGAGTCATGAGGGGTCAAAAAATATGTTACTAGTTCAAATATATATCAAACTTTGTGAACACTCTACAGACCACATTATTCACCCATTCTTCATGTAAGTTCATCAGAACATTCGTCACCATCAAATCTTTGTCAAGTGAACCCGTCCGTGGGAAAAGGTACAAGTGGACATTTTCGTACAGTGTAAGTTCAGATCATACTGTACTTATGTTCCGTCGAATCATATTTTATACACATAGAACAAGCTTCTATAAGTAATATTTCAACAGTGAATATCTTAAATCAAACTGTGCACAGACAGATCTGAAACTACACTATTTACCAAAGCCAACATACACATTTTCCCATTTAGCCGAGCCCCGGTAGCTCAATCAGTAGCTAGCGACAAGAGCTTTCAATCCAGGGGTTGTGTGTTCGAACTCCAGTTCGGACAACATTTTTTCCGAAAAAAGTCACTGTGACAAGCGTCTTTCGTTTTAGTGTGAGAAAGCCATGAAACACATGAGCCGTGATAAGACTGAACAATTGTTGAAAACGGCGTTAAATCCAAATCAATCATTAACGGGCACATATAATCCATATAGGACAAAACCACAGAACGAACACTCTACATGATATGCGTTTGTATTAAGCTTTCGTTATTAACCTCCATTTCAGAAAGAAGTAGCAAACTACGTATGCGTAGAACTTTACCATGGCTTCAGGACCCCAATCTCTGTATAAAGGATCTGACGAGATATACAACCAAGACTGTGATGTTTGTCTGTCGAATCGTAAAACATCGGAAGCCATATCATACTGTAATATATGTTGTGAGCACCTCTGCCAGTCATGTGATATGGCGCACAGAGGGTCTAAGGCTACGAGAGACCATACAATTCTGATAGGGAGTAACATACCATCAGTATCTACGAGGAAACAACCAACGCTAGCATTTATGTTCTGTGATACACACAAAACATCGGTACTCGAAACCTACTGCTCCACTCACGATGAGGTGATGTGTCCGGCCTGTAAAATGACGAACCATGCAACATGTAATACAAGCACTGTCTCAAAACACAGTGCCAAAATTGATGTTGAAAAGGAGCTTAAGGATGTCGTTAATCGTCTGAGAGACTTGACAATGAGATATGACGACCTTACAAAGAACAGACACACTGATAAATCAACCGTGATGTCTCAAATACAGGATTGCCTCAACAACTTGCAACGATACCGTAAGGATATTATCGACAAGCTGGATAAACTTGAAAAGAAAATGTCTTCAGAAATCCGACAAATTGAAGAAACGTTGAAACAAGAGATCAATGGTCACGTGACGTTAGCCGATGAGATTTTACACCAAATCGTGGATCTGGACAAATCTTTGTCGGAATGTGAGAAAACACGGGAAGATGACGTCATATTTGTCGTGTCTAAGAAAGCGTCTTCACGTGCAAGTGATTATGGTCTTATTATTGGTAAAATCCAGCAAGAGATTTATACAATAGACATTCGTTTTCAACCCAATGACGTCTTATCTGACATGATCGAGCAGTTACAATCGCTAGGCACTGTCGGTAACAACCGACAAATCGATTCTGGTCCAAACGAGACATCTATACTGAACATTTATGTGAAGGAGAAACGGGCAATAGATAATATGTCAAATGAAGTATCGGGATTTACATTTATGCCTGACGGACATGTCGTACTCGCATGTGGTTATGATGGTCTTAAATTGTTTGATGAAAACTTCCTTTTAAAGGCCCAGTTACCCGTTAAATCAATAGACGTGTCTACTATCAATGGCACTGACGTCATAGTTACACAAGGTACAGACAAACAACTCCAGCGGGTAAGAATATTCCCGGGGATGAAGGTGAAGGAAACATTGAAGATGGATAGAATCTGTTGCGGTATAGATGTTTATGGTGAGGAGATCTACGTTACCTGTCAAGATAATTCCGGTTATGGTGAAGTACGAGTACTCAACATGGACGGTATAGTACAGAGAAGGATGGGAGTAGATAAAGGTAAATATATATTTACAATGCCTAATCGTGTTAAAGTTAACAGAGGCGCGACTAAGGTATACGTCTCTGATGAGTACACTAACACTGTTACATGTTTGAACAATCAAGGTCACGTGATATACCGGTACTCTGACACAGATTTGAAGTCACCCGGCGGAATGTATGTGGATGGAGAAGATAACCTTTTAGTGTGTGGATTGAATTCTCACAATGTACATATGATCCGAGATGGTGGTAGACAAGAGAAGATATTATTGACAGAGAAAGACGGGATACACGGGCCATTGTGTATATCGTACAGACCCAGTGATGGTTGCCTAATGGTTGGTTTATATAATAAAGATAAAAATGATCAAATGTTGATCATATTCAGTACTAGATAAACTCATGAGTGGCCTGGATAGACACTGTTTAATGTATTATAACATGCCGATGACTTCAAAGAAACGTCGTTGCCTATTTGTCTACGTACTAAGTACAGAGCTTAAAAAACAAATGACAAAGTTGTTTTTTCTATAATTTAAATAATTACGGAAAAGTAGAAATTGTCAATAATTTGAATAACCTTCTTTTCCAACATTGTTGACAATTCTCATTTGATTGTGATATGTTAGGCTGGATGGATAATAGCAGGCCACGCAATATTGCCTCAAATGTGTATTTCGATTCACTCGAGATTCATACGTTTTGAAAACTATTGGTAGTTAAGATCAAACTATGTATTTTAGTTGTATTTGTATTGTCAGCATCTTCTGTTCATTTAGTCAACATAGCATGGGAAATTTTATCTATGGGATCACGTGTCCGGCTTCTGTTCATCAGACGTGCCATAGACGTTGTGTACGACTAGAAAGTGTAAAGGGTAGATCCTGGTCAGACTGTATGTAGTTAAAGGCTGATCTGGATCTTCATTTATCACAAAGTCCGTTTTTATTACAATCTAGAAAATATTCCAGTAAACTATTTGTATTATCTGTTTAGAAGTTAAAAGATATCTATGTAAAACAATTTGGACTATGCACATTAATTCTGTTAGTTATATCTAATTGTTTTTTAACTTACTTGAAATATTTATATATAATAATATCCATGTGTTAAGGCAATTATGTAGTTAATACTGTAAAATAAGCTTTGTATATAAAATACTGTCATTTTTTACTGAAATTGCTTAAAATCTTCATTTTACTAAACTGTTATTAACCAATGTTTAGTTTTACATTTAAATGAGTGTAATGAATTGTTCAAATTGTTAAAGACAAAAGTTGGTTGTGTCGCACATTTAAACAGTGGAGATTTAGATAAGCCTTATCGTACCCGTAGCCTCATCACACATCAACCACGGCCTTCTCTGATATGGTCCTGTCACACTATTGCGTATGAGAGATACGTATTAGTTGCTCCGGAAAATTCATGTATTAATTTTCATACGCACAAAATACAGCATTGTTTGTATACTTACCGTATTGAACCTATGAGTAGCGTATGAGTAGCGTATCGCAAGCTTATTACCAGCGTAGTCCGCGTATGGCTAGCGAATGAGTAGCGTATGAACTGCGTATGTCTAGCGTACCGCTATCACGTGACAAAGTGCCCATATAAGTCCACGAAGAACTGTAGAATATCTAGAAATGGGATCCTCTGTATACACTTTATCAAAACGCTGGCAATACGCAGCGGATACGCTTGCCATACGCCAATTATACACTAGTTGTACGTTATGTATACGTTACTCAATCGTCAGGCATACGTCTAGATGTATATATACGTTTCAGATACGGCAGACATATGTTATAACTAAGTTAGTTTAAACTTATTTATTTTAAATCGAATGCGAAACAAGCTTTAAGCTTATATTAATCACGCTCGATGTAACTAAGTTACTCATGCGCCATCACTACGATAGCTGTGCGGTACTACTTCATGCCAGCGTATGTCAACGTATGACCAGCGTACTCGACCTATGAGTAACGTACATCTAGCGTAACTCGAGCGTTTTTCAGCGTATGCCTTGTGTCTGCTTTGCGTATAAACCATAAGTCCGAATACGCAGAAATTGTTTAGGCATGCTTAAAAAATAGGTTCTGCCTCGCAGTATGCCAGCGTATGCGACCTTGCTTGAAACGTATAAAACCTATGCCTAACGTACCCCTAGCGTATGTCAACGTATACCAGTGTATGCGTGATATTTTTCATACGCTGGCATACGCTAGTACGATACGCAACAGTGTGACAGCGTCATTAGCGTACAATTAGACAAGTCACGGATATAATTTCGTAAAGAAATATGTAGCCCCATCTGTAATATTCATGATTACTCTTTATGCAAAACATTTACGCATCATTCTGATCTGGATCTACACGTTTTGCTATCTAATCAATAGACCAATTATGTTGCATATGGTATGACATAAAAACAATGACCACGCTGTAGGAATGTGCGGGTTAAGTCCTTATATCCTGTGTCGGGAATCTTATTAGTTTTTTTGTGTAATAACACATAACGTAAGTGGAAATGATACCTTCATAAGAACATGCTTTCTAGATCAAATACGACTATAAACAGTGATATGACCATAGGTAATAACATGTTCGTCTAAGACCTCACTGTAGGTCTAAAAGAAAAGACGAATTGGTTATTTATTTCAAATATATTTACTAAGAACGATTTAAGAACTTTTACACGTATCCAAGTATTAACAGGCCCATCTGAGTCCTCACTGTTCGCCTTTAATCCAAGACGTGTTTGTTTGTTAATATATTTTACAGAAACTTTCATCATAACACACATGCATGTATACATACAATTTAGACTTTAATAAACATACGTAAGCACATGTTTCTAACATGCTCGTCTGGATCCTCATTGTTCGCTTTTTAGTTTGTATGAGTTTTAAGATTGTGTTTGTTCATTATATAGAAACCAACATCACAAGACATATGTATGCATATGTATAACTACAGTACGAACAATTTGGACTTAAGCATGTATTCACAGGCTTATCTGAATCCTTACTATTCGTTTTTGAATCTGTTTGTGTTTATTAGTTAGTTCATTGCACAGAAACTAACCCGTACAACCCATATAAGGTATAGATATTTTCATTGTCGGTGTTTTGTTATATCCCTTATAAAGTTCGTGTTATATATTTTTGAATATTTTTGTGTAAGTTTTTAGATACATGTACTACTGAATAATGCTTAATAAACAGTGTATGCTTACAATGTTGATATTCTTTATTTTGTTAATGAACTCTCTTGAAGATATTTCATGTCTCTAGTTGTATTTACACAATTCCCATAAAACCCTGTCGTCGTATACTTTAAATAAGGAGTAGCTGTTTGCAACAACGTTGTGTTCATATACCTTATTAATGCAATGTACCAATCCTTATGTGGGTAATGGACAACTCGTTACCCGAGTTATAACCGCTAACAAAAACCCACGGATGACCCTACTCTAATACTGATTCGCATCAGGAACAGTTTGTATTAGAGACTAAGGTTCATCACTAAAGATAAACTCTGTTTAGTCGTGTTTCTCGAGGCGGTTCTTATTTCAGAAACTGTTTCAAACCAGGAACCATTTGAACAAGAGTACCGAACTTTACCCTTCACATACTTTATGTCGTTGACTTCATTCTCGAGGCGGTCACTCTAACGACTACCCCATCGAGATATTACTTATTTCACAAACTGTTTCAAACCAGGAACCATTTGAACATGAGGTCCGAACTTTACCCATCACATTATTAATGTCGTTGACATCATTCTCGAGGCGGTCGTTCTTACGACTACCCCATCGAGATAGTACTTATTTCACAAACTGTTTCAAACCAGGAACCATTTGAACATGAGGTCCGAAATTTACCCTTCACATAATTTATGTCGTTGATATCATTTTCGAGGCGGTCACTCTAACGGAAACCCCATCGAGATAGTACTTATTTCACAAACTGATTCAAAGCAGGAACCATTTAAACAAAAGGCCCGAACTTTACCCTTCACATACTTCATGTCGTTCACATCATTTTCGAGGCGGTTTCTCTAACGACTACCCCATCGAGATAGTACTTATTTCATATACTGATTCAAACCATAAACATTTGAACAAGAGGTCCGAACATTACCCTTCACATACTTTATGTCGTTCACATCATTTTCGAGGTGGTCACTCTAACGACTACCGCATCGAGATAGTACTTATTTCACATACTGATTCAAACCATAAACATTTGAACAAGAGATCCGAACATTACTCTTCACCTACTTCATGTCATTGGCAATCATCGGAATGAATGTTGGCCGTGCCAGTATTTAAAAGCTCGACCCCTGATTCATAATCGTTAATCCATATTTTCAAGACAGGGTCACACCAAATACTTTAAATATGGTATTAATGGATTTCCCTCCTTGGCACTCAGGATTGCGGTGTCAGCAGTACGACTGATTCACTGGTATCGGGATCAATGGACCAGAAGAACTGGTAACCTTAGTTACCCAGGAACCGCAAACATGGCGTTAAACTTCACACAAAAAAACAACACGCAACAAACAACTTGCGGTACATTTGCAACGACGGTGAAAATTCTCATTGAGAAGATAACTTGTCGCTGTGCAAGAAACAGCCATCGTCAATGTATGCGTGCCGCAGTATAATCCAGAGCGATATGATAGTTTTAAGTCTCATTTGTTAAGATGTCTTAACCCTTTGCTGCATGCAAACAATCTGCAGCAGACGACTTTGAAAACAACTACTCCAGACTTTTAAAATTTCAGCCAATTGAATATGTATTATTTAATAAAAATGAAAAACATTGCGACAAAAAGGAGAAATCGGTCATTATTAATAGTTCCTCCTTTTTCTCACAACGTTTCAGAAGTCATCTGCTACATATCAATCAACATGCGTCTACAATTAGGAACAGGTTGAATTGACTGACAGACACCTTATATAGTGCGTTTGCATCTGATAGTTATACATACACATCGTTAATCTAAACGAAATTAAGAAAAAAATAAGTCAAAGCGTCTACAAGTTCAGTTATATTTTGATCGTTATTAACATATTGATGGTCTTATTTCTCGGTTGTTTGCGTTCTTGTTCAGCGCTGTATCCAGTTTTAAATAATAATATTGTCAGACACTTTATTCATGATCGCATACTGAACAATAAGAAAGATAACAATGTACGTGTAGTTTATGCAAAGCGACACAATATTACCCCCTTTAAGTGTTTTATAGCTAGATCGTCTTGCGGATGCGTTTATAAGCAACTCTGGATCTTCGTATATCCCAACAGTTGGTTTTCATGTCACTTGGCTCTCTGTTCGTTGACGTGTCTGATAAACAGTTCTTTTCCATTAACCTTTTCCCACGTACAGACGCTTGTTTACGTCTCTGCAACACACGACTTTTAAAAACATTATTGCAAATCGAAAAGGTGCTTATACTGAACAATTTCACCCTTTGCTATATTGTTTTTAACTAGGTTCAGTAATTACACTCATTAAAACAGATTTTTAATATCTGTAATGAAATGTTTCCAAAGACGTCTGCTGCAGCTTGTTTGTATGCGGTAAAGGGTTAACCACAATGATCAGATTATCCAGGAGATGTAAGACGTAAAGGTTTCCGTCACAGTTATTGTGGAAGATGCAGGGAGCCAGGGGGGTTAATTTCTATCATGCTTTACTGTTCAAACAATCTGATGAAAGTGTACGACTCACGCAGTATTGTATATTATTTCTTCATCAGTCGTACATGAAAGACTTTAAGCATGGGGAGTAAAAGCTTTTTCCTGCTAATCGCTCTAGAGTGTTGGATTAGCATTATGACTGACTCACTGGTGTCAGGATATATGGACCAATATTTCTGTAAAATAACACTTGAAAACCGTCATGTAACTGAAAAAGTGTTAAAACCGGAGTGAAACACAATACCAAGACTCAAAGTTTAATCGGTTTACAAGTGTCTTCCGATACCGTAAGCAAGATGGAGAAACTTGAAAGCTAGATAACATTGGCACCCCACTGTACAGTGTTGATACGAAAAGTCAACTACAGAGAAGCTGATAGAACAACAACACCCACAGGTTTTTTTCGAGATGGGAGACATTTATAATACATGTTGAATCTCCTTTGACCTGTGAGTACGTTTTGGTAGTGTTTCACTGCGGGAAAGTCTTGAACATCCAATGGGGAATTGAGATTCAAAAGAACCGTTCTCTGCGAAAACCAACGTTATTACATATGCAGAAAGAAACTACCATCTCTGCACATTAATGCTAATCGATCCAAATGGATACTACTTGTAAGACGTTCATTGAAACCTTTTATTTATGGAACAGTGCAGAGACAGATTAGACTGCCCGGATGCGCCAGTTGAACTTGGTCTACGCCGTCGAAAATGCATTGCGGTTTGGTTTCGCAGAGCTACGCGAAAACGCTCATCATAAGAGTTATCCGTCCCAACCAGATTTATACTGTACGCGTATTGTCTTTATCATTGTCCAGGCGGTTTTTGTTCTCTGATAATAGCTGAATAGAGGACGTGTAGCTTAAGGTAACACGCCTATAGGGAACATAGCACAGTCTTACCGTATGAGTCGATAGTGCGGGTGGAGACATATCTGCTTTCCGTTCAATGAAGCAACTTGATATACGTACATGTAGCTCGACGTTTGACACGCTTCGCACCAAAGGTGCAGTAGCTATAAATTTATTGGTGAATTGGCTAACGTCAATTTACGTACACTTGTATTGAACGCAATGCTGGTCCACATTTATTTTTCAAAGTCGTTTACTGCAGATATGGTGTATGTGGGTGGCCTCGGTGGTGTAGTGATTGAGGTTCTGCCTCGGATGCGAGAGATCACGGATTCGATCCTCGGTCGTGTCATTCAAAAGACTTAAATGGAAGTAATGGCTTTCCCTCCTTAGCGCTCAGGATTGTGGATTAGCATTATGACTTACTGGCTGGTGTTAGGACAAATAGACCAGTAATACTGGTAACTTACCAAGGAAACTCATTGATATAACTGAACAATGGATTGTTGAAAACGTCATAATACACCAAACAATCAATGTGGGAACGTGTGAACAAGAGCCGATAGCATACTGTGTGAATAGTCCGTGAACGCAACCCTTTACATAATCATTTACAGGGCAAGTTACATGCGAGCAATCGCTAATGATTACGGCAAACATCATGATTGAAACAAGTTTAAAACTGAAATTGAAGCTTATGCTGCTGAGCTCGGGCATATGATGTTATCATTTTCTGATTCTTAAAAATCTAATCATAGATTTGATATTTTCTTTGCTAATACTATCTTAAATTGAAGGCTGCTAAAACAAGTCGAATGTGTACTTATTGTCACGCTAATGCACCCATCTTGTTCGATTAACAGAGTTTAGCCGGAAATCTGACATTGTCAGGTGAAATCAACCAACACGGGTGTCAAGTTGTACCAGGTGCTATTCATCCGAGATGTTAGTCCGAAGGGAGTTAGGATTTATTTTGCTCGAGTAACAGATCTAAAAATTGGCCGACTCTGCTGAGTTTCTGCATTCCGGCGGCAAACCATAGCTTGAGATGTCCCGTTCTTGCTCCCGTTTTAGGCAATTCAAAAGCTCAGCTCCGGCTGACCTATTGCCTTTAATCAGATCATCTGAGGCATTGGCATGAACACATCGTTTCGGGACCTCTAGCCTCAAAGTAGCTTTTCAGGAACTTGTGCTAATAGCCTCGTTTGTCAATCCCTGGCCTAAATCAGCTCTCAGGAACCTGTGTCTTAAAAAATACACCAATTGTTGAAACCTTTGCATCAAACAGTTTAACAAGACGTTTGTCCTAAAATACTACGCTTGTTGACAACTGACCTTAAAACAGCTCTTCAGGACATTAGCCTTAAAACATTGCACTTGGACCCATTGTCTTAAATTGGCTCCTTTGAATGTTTCTCTTATAAACACGCCGAACCGAAGTCATAATACATCTCTCCAACCCACTTGTCTTCAAAGCGTCGTTTGAGAACTCCTGACTTTAATACAAGGCCTTAATAATATGAATCCATATCTTATAAACATCGCTTGTGGACCATTAGCCATTGAATAACTTTCCGGAACATTTGTCTTTTAAACATTATATTAATTGCTTGCTGAACCCTGGCCTTAAAACAGTTCTTTTAGAGTCCTGTCTTTGTTTTAAAATATCACTTGTCAACCCTGCTTTCTGTTTGGTTGCAAAGTTGTACCTTTCTCAAGTTGAATTTCATCGGGACTGTGATTAATTTCTTGCTAAATGAGAATAAATAAGTAAAAAACATAGGTATTTCTTTTTGCATGATCATTAATGCAGTCAATGTTTTTGCAGAGTTCATACGTCTTTATATATATTTGTATCTCAGTCACCGTAGCGAAACTGTCATTTATTGTCATATCATCTGCGCGCACACATTTAAATCAATGCATTCCGGCGCCATAATTAAAGGAAATACCCAAAGCTTAACCCTTTCCAAAATAAAACATTTCTGCTGCCTAAAAATATTGACAAAAATGAGGAAACTCTATAGAAATGAAAGTATAGAAATGACAAAGATTTGAAAAAAAATGACAAAAGGGGAAACCGCTCAAAATTAGCCGTTTGCCACATTGTTTTCAGCCGCTGCAGGTTTTGACATGGGCATATAGCGACAAGGGTTGAAGTCGAGATATACATACAAATTGCCAAAGAAGATAAAAGGTATCAATCAAGTTATGTTAGTGTTTGAAACATAGAATAAATACATAATATGTGTTTCAGAAGCCGCGTCCTCTTTCGCTGGGTATTTCAATAACTTCGTACTTTGTTCCGCCTTTAATGAAAACATCGTAGCCTGGGGTTGTGCGTGTTTTAATCCTTTCCCTCATGCAACAAATATGCAACAGACTAAGTACGTTGAACAACGAATCTTTGCAAACAGGATTCAAATGTTATTAAAGGGAAAAAGAAAGAAATTGCTCATTGAGATTTATATCTCCTTATGTGAATTTTATTTTAAAAAGATGTTGTATCAGTGCTTAGAAATCAGCGATGAAAGTGGACAGCACGTAAAACATCGCGTGCGTCAAAGATCTCCTTCATATTGTTTAAACGTTCCGCCAATCTTTATAATATGCTTTACTTTTAACTTCTCACTTATTGCTTATTTCCTTATCAATGAATGTTTACTATTTTTGTCATTATTTTTTGTTTTTTCATTATCATCAATTCACTATGTGTTTGTATATATTCATGTCAGTTCATTTGTATATCTGTTCCATTTATTCTTTTCTTTTTTATATGAATTTGTGTTTCGTTTCTTTATTATAATCTTTAAAAATGGAGAAAATAAAGATTTATATAAGATTTATATACATATATAGCACAGTGTGGGTAAAAGTTCATACATATGTATATGTAAGCAAATGGAAATGTCAAAAAATGTATATGTTCATATATGTATGTGTGTTTTGTTTGATTGTATGTACAAGATGGACATTTTGTCTATCTATCTGTATAAGGGTGTGCCCACTCCTCAGCAAAAACAAATGACATTAATTTAAGTAACAAAACTCATAGTAAAAATGATTAGATACATCAATACGAAACGGAAAACCTGTGTTATACTAGTTATACTAGTTGAGTGCTTCAGAGATGATGTATCAACAACAAACAGAATCAAAACGACAAAAGCTCTCGGACAATAAAACAAAGTTAAAAGCAGCTAGATAAAACAAAAACGATGTCCCGGAATGCTTCACTTACAATAATAGTTTAGAAATGAACATGTATTCAATTGTATTTTTACATTAAATAACGTAGCCACAATAAGGTCTGCTGCAAAGTATCTCGTTAAAGCATTTCATGTTAGAAAGCAATTTTTGAAAAAATAAGGATACATTCAATGAAGTATACAGTTTTATGCCCGACATACATTACCACTTATTAATTTTGTTCAACCACTGACACATTCAACTACTAGTCCACCAACCCATTCATTTTACCACCCATCAAAAACCATCTTACTCTCCCACTCACTCCACACACTAATTCACTCACTCACTCCAAACACTCAAACACACACGCATTCATTCACTCCAACACTCAATAAGCCATACACATACATTCACTCACTCATGCTCTCGATCACAAGCACATTCATTCACTCACTCATGCTCTCGATCACCAGCACATACATTCACTACAACAGTCAATCAACCACACACTAATTCATTCACTCACTCACACTATCTTAAACCCATTAGCTCCATCCCACGTTCACACTCACTTACTCACTCGCTCTCTCACCCACTTACCCATTATTGCACTCACTTACTCACTTACTCACTCAAGCACTCACTCACGCGCAAACTGTAATCTAGTCATGCGCTCATTAGTTAATTGAATAACTATCCAATAGCTGTTTGTAAAGTTCTTATTCATATGTACAACTCTGTAAAATGACTACATTTGCTTTACGTTTCGTTTTGGAAAGGCAATGCGATCATCTTGGGCAATCATACAAATGCTTGATGATGGAAATTCTGCAACATAATTATTGCTCCCTTTGCATATTTAAAGAGAGCTTAATAATGTTGTAAAACAAATAGGCTAGACTTCATTAATGAATAGTTTGAATTGATAAAATCAAAATAATTTGATGTGAGGGTATCGAACATCTAAAAATACCTATATTTTGTCTGAATTATATCTTCAAACACTGTAAAGCTAACTTGTATGTATATAATCATATAACTATTTCAATATTTAAGAATATATCTCAATAATTGTTTCTGTAATTCAACTCATTCCAAGTGTATTATTCATATTGTATTATTTGTAAATATAAATGTAATAAATACTTGAATAAAAAAATTGAATTGAAAAAAATTGAATTTAATTGAATTATGAAAAAGAGCTAAAAAAGTATACTAAACATAGAGTTTGGAAAAACACAAACACAAAATTACGAAATGTTAGAAAAAAGATCAGATCTCGACCGGTTGATATAGCACATGTATTCCGTCATAATAAGGGATTAGTACTTCAGTACTTCTTCCCTTCATTTAAAACCTGGACAAATACAAGATGGAAATGACGTCGCTGTTAAATCAATATGTCCGTCCTCGTGTGTAGAACCACGACATTGGATCTATTTGAATGACCGTGATTATGCATCAAAGGAGTGACACCTAAACTAAAATTTAAAAAATATTTATATTATTCCTCTGTTTTAAAAGATATGTAAACGAGAGACAACCGTTGTGAAAAATGTAAAAGATAAGTTTAAAGAATCAGCTTATCTCCCTTTTGTTGAGAGTGTGACTTTATATAAATTTACATGAAAGAAAATCAGTTTTTTTTCCAAATGTGAATTTATCTGTGTTTAAGCTCTCGGGTTTGGAGCAGCCTTTCTGGTAAGTTTTTTTTATTATGCTAAGGCTACCTTTCTATTAGCTACATGTAATTCAAATCAGGTAAACAATCTAATAGAGTTGTGCTAGCAGACAGGATAAAAATCGTGACGTCACTACCAAATGAAGGGGAATGAAAAATTGAAATATAGCTTAAAAATTGATAAGATAGCCGATTTTTATTATTTTTTTCCCTTCAGTACTTAAATAGGGTATGAAAACAGTGTAATTTAAAAAAAATATTTAAAAAAAAAAAGTAATAGTAAGATGTATAAAATCGATTTGAGTGAGGTAAACGGTTTCTTCGTTCGGCAAGCTCCGTGGCAAAAAAATGTGTCCGGATCATCCCGAAGTCTATATATAGGTTGTCTGGGTTTTATTTTTAGGTCGTCTGTTAGTGGAATGTAAACATGACCTGGATATGCGCTTTGGACAGCTGTGATTGATTCATTTCGTCTACAAATTGACCACCTCGGTGGTGCAGTGGTACAGCAACCGCCTCGGGTTTAGGAAGTCCGCATCGGTGGTGCAGTGGTACAGCAACCGCCTAGGGGTTAGGAAGTCCGCATCGGTGGTGCAGTGGTACAGCAACCGCCTCGGGTTTAGGAAGTCCGCATCGGTGGTGCAGTGGTACAGCAACCGCCTAGGGGTTAGGAAGTCCGCATCGGTGGTGCAGTGGTACAGCAACCGCCTAGGGGTTAGGAAGTCCGCATCGGTGGTGCAGTGGTACAACAACCGCCTCGGGGTTAGGAAGTCCGCATCGGTGGTGCAGTGGTACAACAACTACCTCGGGTTTAGGAAGTCCGCATCGGTGGTGCAGTGGTACAGCAACCGCCTCGGGGTTACGAAGTCCGCATCGGTGGTGTAGTGGTACAACAACCGCCTCGGGGTTAGGAAGTCCGCATCGGTGGTGCAGTGGTACAACAACCGCCTCGGGGTTAGGAAGTCCGCATCGGTGGTGCAGTGGTACAACAACCGCCTCGGGGTTAGGAAGTCCGCATCGGTGGTGCAGTGGTACAGCAACCGCCTCGGGGTTAGGAAGTCCGCATCGGTGGTGCAGTGGTACAACAACCGCCTCGGGGTTAGGAAGTCCGCATCGGTGGTGCAGTGGTACAACAACCGCCTCGGGGTTAGGAAGTCCGCATCGGTGGTGCAGTGGTACAGCAACCGCCTCGGGGTTAGGAAGTCCGCATCGGTGGTGCAGTGGTACAACAACCGCCTCGGGGTTAGGAAGTCCGCATCGGTGGTGCAGTGGTACAACAACCGCCTCGGGGTTAGGAAGTCCGCATCGGTGGTGCAGTGGTACAGCAACCGCCTCGGGGTTAAGAAGTCCGCATCGGTGGTGCAGTGGTACAGCAACCGCCTCGGGGTTAGGAAGTCCGCATCGGTGGTGCAGTGGTACAGCAACCGCCTCGGGGTTAGGAAGTCCGCATCGGTGGTGCAGTGGTACAGCAACCGCCTCTGGGTTAGGAAGTCCGCATCGGTGGTGCAGTGGTACAACAACCGCCTCGGGGTTAGGAAGCCCGCATCGGTGGTGCAGTGGTACAACAACCGCCTCGGGGTTAGGAAGTCCGCATCGGTGGTGCAGTGGTACAGCAACCGCCTCGGGGTTAGGAAGCCCGCATCGGTGGTGCAGTGGTACAACAACCGCCTCGGGGTTAGGAAGCCCGCATCGGTGGTGCAGTGGTACAACAACCGCCTCGGGTTTAGGAAGTCCGCATCGGTGGTGCAGTGGTACAGCAACCGCCTCGGGGTTAGGAAGTCGCGGTATCGATCCCGGCCGGGTTATTCCAAAGCCTTAAATCAAATGGAAATAATGGCTGCCCTTCTCTGCGCTGAGGGTTGCGGGGTAAACATTAAGTCTGACTTGCTGGTTTCAGGATAAATGGATCAGTAGTACTGGTAAATTAACAAGGAAATGCCGTGATATAACTGAAAAAATATGGAAAGCTGCGTTAAACTCCAATTGATCAATCAATTGTTTTATAAGTAATGTGTTAGAACTTTGTGGAGTTGTAAAAGGTATCCCTAAGCGGAAATAGAAATAGAGACGAATGCATTACACTGTTTTCAGTCTTATAACAATAAACAAAAAAGTTGTAGGTCTAGAAGATAACAGCTGTATCTTGTCTGTCATCTGACAGTCCATCAGGTAGCTTTCCAATGTCATAAAGGTAGAGCCCGGAGTGCTTTTGGTTGAAATAGTATGTCATGTATTGCCATTTGTCCTCCAGTACTATGTATGATAGTGGAAAGTTTTGCCCTTGCCCTACTTAGAATCCTGCAAGTCAGTGGAAAATGCTTTTGTTTTTTGTTTTTCCTAAATAAAGAGTATATTTCAGATGTTGTAAGGGGAACTATGCTACAGACAGAGCACTCAGCCCGTCTTTTGCGGCCATATCAATTTCTGGAAAGTCGACATGTGCTGGAACCTACACAAAGTTAATACATATCTTATTCATTTGGCACTGATCTATTTTCAATGAGATCAGGCCTTAAGATGCTATGTCTTTGATAAATATATTGTAAGGCAGATAATGAAACAGAAAGTATAGCAACTATGTGTGGTTTGTCAACAATTGTCCAAATTAGGGCATAATGTATTGCAGTCAGTTCGGCAGCATAAATAGATAACTTGTCGCTGAGTCTGTTTGAGATTTTAACCTTTTTGGATGGTATCAACATTGCTGCATCAACTGTCTGATGTGGGTCATTACTACCATCTGTATATATTTTTAGCTGCTCAGCAAATTTGAGGAGAAACGAACATTTGTGATCTCTAAAACTATTGGTGGATAATCAATCTTATTAAACCTCAGACTGATGGGCATGTCCACTTCAGGAAGGGGTAGCATACAGGGCGACTCCAGACAAGATCTGAAATCTGCTACATTGCATTCATGAATCTGATATTCTTCGGCCAGCTGTGGAACAGCAGCTCCATATCGACGATTTGGTTGCTTGTATTTGTATGAGACATATAATCCATTTCATATGATAAAGCCTTTACATGTACATGTATTTATACAGTACGGACAATTAGGACTTTAACAAGTCGACTCATATTTACAATAACAGGGTCGTTTATTCATTATACAGAAATTAATATCGATAAGACATTTGCATATATACATACAGTCTAAACAATATGGACTTTGGCTCGTTTGAGTTCTTCCTGTTCGCTTTTACGTCTCTATACATGTACTTGTTTGTTCATTAAACAGAAACTAACCACTTAAAACCCATATATAAAGTATAAATGTTTTTATTGTCGGTTTTGTGTATTACCCCTGACATATTTTGTGTAATTTAATTGTATATTATTTTTTTCTTATATTTGTTATATATATATGCTACTGACTTATGCTTAATAAATAATGAGAGCTTACCATTTTGATAGAATTGCTTTATATAATTGACTCCCTTGAAGACATTTCTCTGGTTGGGTTTGCTACACAATACCCGTATAAGCCTGTTGTAATGGACTTTCAATAATACTCAAGTGATACTGTGTGTTTGCATGTAATATCCGCTTGCATGGAGTGTGTTTGCTTGTTTGTATGGTCTTTTATGCCGCGTTCAACATTGTTAAGTTATATCACGGCGTATTGGTGAGTTACCAGTTATACTGGTCCAATTATCCTGACACCAGTGAGTTGTGAGTTGTTAAGCTGAACCCACAACCACGAGCATCAACGAAGAAAAGCACTGACTACCATTTGTTTTTAAATCGTTAGTATGACCCGGACGTGGATCGAACCTATGACCTGCTGCACCCTAGGCGGACGATCTATCACTACATCACCGAGGCAGTTCTTACATGTAGTACATATCTAGATGTTCTTTCTTACAACAAACAGTAGTGTAGTTTCCACAGTTGATACTTCGAACTACTACTTATATTTCATTACCGAGGCAGTTCTTACATGTAGTACATATCTAGATATACTTTCTTACAACAAACAATAGTGTAGTTTCCACAGTTGATACTACATACTACTACTTATATTCCATTACCGGATTCGATATATCACTACATCACCAAGGCAGTTCTTACGTGTAGTACTAGATATACTTTGTAACAACAAACAGTAGTGTAGTTTCCACAGTTGATACTACATACTACTACTTACATGTAGTACATATCTAGATGTACTTTCTTACAACAAACAGTAGTGTAGTTTCCACAGTTGATACTTCGAACTACTACTTATATTTCATTACCGAGGCAGTTCTTACATGTAGTACATATCTAGATATACTTTCTTACAACAAACAATAGTGTAGTTTCCACAGTTGATACTACATACTACTACTTATATTCCATTACCGGATTCGATATATCACTACATCACCAAGGCAGTTCTTACGTGTAGTACTAGATATACTTTGTAACAACAAACAGTAGTGTAGTTTCCACAGTTGATACTACATACTACTACTTACATGTAGTACATATCTAGATGTACTTTCTTACAACAAACAGTAGTGTAGTTTCCACAGTTGATACTACATACTACTACTTACATGTAGTACATATCTAGATATACTTTCTTACAACAAATAGTATTGTAGTTTCCACAGTTGATACTACATACTACTACTTATATTCATTTGCCGGATTCGATCCCCAGTCGCGGCTCAACGGTTATGGTGGAATGATCTAGGGTAAGTCACATTTCATATATGTAGCCTAGTACTGGTTTATCTAGGGATCATTAATAAGTGAACTGTACGTCTGCGACTACTCATATCCTTTACGTGAACCCCTGATCGAGAAACATTTGAGCCGTCCCGCGAGAAAACCAACAAAGTGGACTCTGCAAATAGTATCGACACGGATCAGCTTAAGCAGGCCGCGCAGGCTAACCCGTACAGACACTGTTCGCCTCCTGTGGATTTTCTGTTTCAGGAGTCATTCTATACCTCTCTGCCCATGTGAAGGCATGTGTCTGCCTGGATTAGATTGCACGGACTGCGCAGGCTGATCTTGGTCATAACATACAAGTACTAGGCAAGAAAATGTGCCTTTCCCAAAGGCACTTTAACGGTCCCCGACGCGTAACCAGTCGGCAACGGCGGATTCCTTATAAACCTATCAGGCAAAACTGAATGTTATTACCTGGAACGCATTGAAGGCGTGTTTTTATACTGACGTGAAACCATCGTGGAATAAAGAGAACTTGTTCATCTAGAGTCATTCTCGTGTTCCCCTTCCCCACCCCCTCCCAAACACAACACTGGTTTTATAATACCGCCTGTCGTAGACACGTCAATTGTCGGCTATATGAAATTGTGGCAATATGAGAAATTGCTTGAGATGATCAATAACTCCCTTTACCACATTGTTTTTAATTCTATTCAACAATTAAACTAATACATATACAGAGTGTCCATAATTTTGCTTAGATATTTGCATAGTCATCTGCTACAGATGTGGTGTGTGTGGGAAAGGGTCAAATAACATCCGTCTGTCAAGGATACATCAGTTAACCCAGTCTCTGTGTAATTTCTTCTATCTTACATGGCTCTGTCTTTCTTAAATGCAGGCATCTGAAGCAGACGACTCTTGAAACATGTTGGAAAAAATAAAATAAACATAATCATGATCAGGAAATGGACCCGAGATTGACACATATCAGTATTCTAAGAACATGACCATTACTAGAACATAATTACGGCATCACGGCTTTAACCATTTCCCACATACAGACGCATTCTGACACCATTGCAGACAATTATAATCAATGTGACGAAAGATGAAATTGCTCAAAACGAGCATTTTCTCCTTTTGCCACAACATTTCGACTTGATTAGGTAACGACGTTTTCATTTACAGACATTTTTCACGCCCGTCTGCTATATACACTTCATGTGTGTATAGTATAATGGAAAGGGACAAACCACATCCGCCCGCCAAGGACATAAACATATCATGTAACCCAATCTCTATGTAATTTCATCTATCTGTTATGGCCGACTGTTCACGGGGCTAAATACACATGAGCCGTGTCTAGCGAATTTTGGCTCTTAAGGTATCTGCACAGTCTCACTAGTGTCTTCACTGTTGGCCAAAATGTTATATAGACATTAAACCTTTTCCACATACATCAAAGCTGTAGCTGACAACTTTGAAAACATGTGGTGAAAACATTGGAAAATATCTTTCTATAAACGATTAGTTTTAGAATATAGTTGCAAACATTGTGGCAAAATGGTTTTCAAAAGTCGTTTGCTGAAGAGACTTCGAATTAATCGGAAGAATTTATTCTACGTCGGAGTGTCAATAAGGCCACAAGTCGCCTGACGCGGTTGGTATTAAAGGACTAATAGACTGCGTGTGCCTAGGCATGAGAAAATCTGTGATAAATTAAAAAATTATAACTGTGACGTTTGGTAATCAGGATCAACCTTAGAAACGTCTCGTAACTTTAGCGTGAATTGTCTCATCGAACTGTGCGTTTTCACAGGCTGATCTGAACCTTTGTTGAGGATCGATGTGTTTTCGTTAGGATGGAGTTTTTTGACGGTGTTGAGCATGTATCCACTTTAAAATAATTTTGCGTATTAAACCATTATCATTATTCGCAAAAACTGTAGTTGTTTTCGAGGAAATATGAGAATGACAAATATGAAATATCTGATCGTACTGTACGTCGACACGTACCTAAGCCTTTGTTAAGCACCGAGAAGTTTTCGTTGGTTTGGCATTGGGGGCGTATTAAACATGTATCATTATTCGTATTAACTGGAGTTCTTTTCGTAGAAAAACGTTTATTTAAGGTAGGTTCATTGAAAAGAAAATAGTCGTTTCCGAAACAAGAGATAAAGATATGAAATGACATACCCAGATATTTTCTGTTTTCTTAGAAGCAAGTCGTTCTTTTTATACGGTATTCATAGGTTTCAAGGTAAATATGTACGTACTTCTAGTCTTACTTATTACATAGGACTAATTTAACTTCAAGCGTTTCTGCAGTAGACGACTTTTTAAGTTTGGGAAACAGTTGGAAGTTGGGGAGAGAGGAGATATTGATTGGATTGAACATTTTCTGCATTTGCAAAAATATTTTCTTCATACGTATGAAACGTGTTTCTTTTCGACAAGATTCTCTATAATGTATCATTAAGAAGTTTCAGACTTGTCAAAAGTTTGTTAAAACAAAAACAAATGCTAAACTAAATTTGAACAAGTCAGCAATCAATCACGAGATTCCTAGAAAAATCTACTTGATACAAATCTTGCGATATGCTTTCCAGGTTTTTGCAAATATTTAACTATTAAAACTAATTTAACTTTTTCCCACATACAACTTATCAGCTGCAGACGACTTTGAAAATCTATTGGCAAAATGTATGTACATGTAATTCAAACAACAAAGACATCCCCCAATTGAATATAATTGAAAAAATAGTGGTTATAGAAGAAATTGTTCATCATGAGCATTTCTTTTTTTGCCACAATGTTTAACAAAATCATGCGCTGCAGAGGTGTTAAAATATGTCTATAAGTTAAGATTGTGTTTATTAATGTGTCGCCACTGTTGAAAGGTCCAGTCATTTCTGACTCATGAGACACTTTTTTCCTGAACATTTTTACTTCCCGAGTCATATGTTTGTCAAGGCACCGAGCAGACAGGCTTTTTATATCATGTTGTAAGTAGACGGCGGCTACCCAACCGGCCATACCAGAACGGCCTACACTGGGATTCAAACCTTCGACCTGCCACTCCCGAATCGAATGTCTTAACCAGTAGGCTATCGAATCGGAAGGAGAGAAAGGTAAAGTGAAAACATTTTACAACTAGAGGTTACCTGATAGTGGATCTCACAAACCTCTTTCAGCCCACCTATTTCCAAATGTCCTTGACATTCTACATTTGGCGTAACCACGATGTTAATATATTTATATTTGTACAAAAAACTGACAATTCCTAATTGATATATTTCAAGAATTGAGTAATAAATTAAGTAATAAACAGCTTGAATTCGCACAGTTTCAAAAAAGCCTTAAATGTCAGTCTACATATTATTTAGGTGCATAATTTGACAAGTTTTTATTCGCATCTTGGTATAACTGATGCTATGACCAAGACACACACGTTTATACAGCGGACGACGGGGTCACATGAAACTAAATGGGCTACAGTTCTAGTAGTAACCACAGCATCTGAAAGTGTCTGTATGTAGGAGAGTGTTATTTCAAAGGATAATTCGAGATGAAGGTATAACTGCAATAGCAACCGTTGATTGAAAATGGCGTTGTGCAAGTTCTACTGAAAGCATTACCTCAAACATAATCCAGGATAAAGACAACATGTAATGTGACACCTTATGCAGCAGACGACTGTTAAAAACTTTGTTGCAACATGAGAAATTGCTCTAAAAAATTAAGAATTTAAAAGGTTAAATATTTAGATTTTATTTTGGTATACAAATATTTTGTATCTAACATATGGCCATACATATGCATATATATATATATTGGACTTCAAAAAGGAGATATTTTAAAGCATTACATTTGATGGTTACCTTTGAGAAACATACTTGAATGCTTTTGAAAAATAGCCATACTTAACATTTAAACAGTGGCCAGTTTAACAATTTGTATAATCAAGTTGATATCAAATTTGAAAATCACTGTCTTTTTTTGTTCATAGAATTGTAGATGGTTGGTTTCATACTTCAAAGTAAGGGACATCCAAGACGCATGTAAATAATTAATGTTTATATCGCGAAGATGGATAACTGTCTAAAAAGTATCGCTAATACAAATCTTAAACGCATTAAATCAACCCTTCTTATGATTCTCACGTCTAAAAATGTTCACGAACGTACTATGAGAATTGTAAGAGATCTTGCGAATACAGACGGTCTGGCAATTCGCACGCTACACCGGGTCAACGATTTGGGTTTGGCTAGAGATTTTCCTGCAGATTGAAAAAAAGAGCGTCCCTTCGGGGAGGGTGAACACCTAGTCCGGGTTTCTTTAACCGAAAAACAGCCATTGGAAATTGAGCAGCATTACATTATGATCAGTTTTGCACCGGTTAGTAAAATTTGAGATTAAGGTCAGTGATCGCTACTCTCCTGTAACGAACCGGTAAATTAAGCTTGCTGGGCTTGATCCTATGGTGACACCATATATGGGTTCAAAGTTAACTACTATGGAAGTTGCTTTGTGACTCATTTGAAAAGACCATAAGCGAGGTCCATAGTCATCACAATTACTGTTGTCAGTATGTATGTCCGTAGTCCGTACGTTAGAGTGCAGGTTTGGGTCTCAGTTGGTGTGTGCGAAGACAAAATAATATTTTTTTACAACAGACATGATTATGGTGACATATATCTGCCACGTGATACTAGTCAATAGTACATGCATATTTATTTTTTACTTTGACATTTTATTGCGATAATTTGTGTTATCTAGGTTTCTTTTTTAATTTCCTGGAAACTTTTTAATTCAAAATGTCGTGTTAGTGCTCGAAATTGCCATACAGATCCTGATAAAGTTATTACTATATTGAAAGTTATCTTAATAGTTTTCTTTCGCAGTAGGTATTAAGCGCACAAAATGACCTTAGTTGTCGAGGGTTAGGGTTAGGGTTAGGGTTAGGGCCTTACAACACCATTCATTCACTCATTCATTCGCAGTAGGTAGTTATACATGTATTTATCAGTGGTTTAGAAGAAGAGCGTCCGCCTCGGGTGCGAGAAGTTTTGAGTTCGATCCCCAGATGGGTCATACTAAATATTTTGTAAATGGTAGTTATTGCTTTCCCTCCATGGCGCTCAGGGTTGTGATGTTATCATAAAGCCTGGCTCACTGGTGTAAGAATAAATGGCACAGTAGTACTGGCAACGCCGTGATATAACTGAAACATTGTTGAAAATAACATAAAACACCATAAAAACAAGTGGTACACCTGTCTACAGATAGGAAGTGTATTTGCTTAAAGAAGCAAAAAAAACATTTTTTCTAAATGGAGGAATAGTTACTGAAAAATGTTGGAAACATTGTGGCAAACAATCAAATCTTGAGCATTTTTTTCCTTTTGTCACAATGATTTCCAAAATTGACTGTGCTGAGGCGTCAGAAAGCGTCTATATGTGGGAAAGGGTTAAACACAGTGATATTTAAATTGAAAAACTGCTGGTGGTGTCTTAGCCGTTTAGTGACGCACAATGGTGATATATTATGATGAACCCGTGAGAATATGCAGGCCGATCTTGGCCTGTGTAGCGACGAACAATGGAGATAGATCAAGATGAAACTTTGAGAATATGCAGGCTGATCTTGGCCTGTGTAGCGACGAATACTTGAGAAAGATCAATATGAAACCGTGATAATATGCTGGCTGATCTTGGTCTGTGTAGTGACGCACAATGGAGATAGATCAAGATGAAACCGTGAGAATATGCAGGCTGATCTTGGTCTCTGTAGCGACGAATAATGGAGATAGATCAAGATGAAACCATGAGAATATGCAGGCTGATATTAGTCTGTGTAATGTGTAGCGACGAATAATGAAGATAAATCAAGATGAAACCTTGAGAATATGCAGCCTTATTTTGGTCTCTGTAGCGACGAATACTGGAGATAAATCAAGATGAAACCGTGAGAATATACCGCCTTATTTTGGTCTCTGTAGCGACGAATAATGAAGATAGATCAAGATGATACATTGAGAATATGCAGGTTTATCTTGGTCTCTGTAGCGACGAATAATGGAGATAGATCAAGATGAACCCTTGAGAATATGCAGCCTGATCTTGGTCTCTGTAGCGACGAATAATGGAGATCAATATGAAACCGTGAGAATATGCAGGCTGATATTAGTCTGTGTAATGTGTAGCGACGAATAATGAAGATAGATCAAGATGAAACCTTGAGAATATGCAGCTTTATTTTGGTCTCTGTATCGACGAATACTGGAGATAAATCAAGATGAAACCGTGAGAATATGCAGCCTGATCTTGGTCTCTGTAGCGACGAATAATAAAGATAGATCAATATGAACCCGTGAGAATATGCAGGCTGATATTAGTCTGTGTAATGTGTAGCGACGAATAATGGAGATAAATCAAGATGAAACCTTGAGAATATGCAGGTTGATCTTGGTCTCTGTAGCAACGAATAATGGAGATAGATCAAGATGAAACCGGTAGAATATGCAGGCTGATCTTGGTCTATGTAATGTGTAGCGACGAATAATGGAGATAGATCAAGATGATACCATGAGAATATGCAGGCTGATCTTGGTCTCTGTAGCGACGAATACTGGAGATAGATCAAGATGAAACCGGTAGAATATGCAGGCTTATCTTGGTCTATGTAATGTGTAGCGACGAAAAATGGAGATAGATCAAGATGAAACCCTGAGAATATGCAGCCTGATCTTGGTCTCTGTAGCGACGAATACTGGAGATAGATCAAGATGAAACCGTGAGAATGTGCATGCAGATGTTTGTGTGTATTATTGTTGTTTAATCCCCCGAACCGCATACTATATAAATAAAAGTACGATTATTCAAATAGTTGAGATCTTTATACTTAAAGAAGAAATTGTTCATTCATGATCAGCAATTTTTCCTTTTGCTAAAATGATTTCAAAAAGTGTCTGCTTCATATGCCTTCCCAAGTGGGAAATGGTTAAATTCGTGCTTTACAGAACACTTAAAAGTCGCGTAAAGCAAGGTAAGGGTACACAAAGTATACATTTCAAAAAGGCATTTTGACGATATCATGTGAAAGAAGTAACCCTTTAACCACTTGGAAACGCATATTGGCAAATATGCAGAAAACATCTATTATTATCTTTGTGTCAAAAGAAGAAATTGGTCGATGTGAGAAATGTCTCCGTGTGCCACAATAGTTCAACTCTGTTGAATTAATAAACTTTATTTTATAGCAATGTTCCTTATCTTTGGTGATACAGTTTCGAAGTTGTCGTATATTGGTTGTGTGAGAAAGGGTTCAGCAAGATAAGGCTATGTTTTGACGATATTTGAAATTATATGAACGTGCACCTGGGTCGCGTCAAGCGAGTTGGGGCCCTATTGTATCTGCGTACAATACAGTCTCAGACGAGGCTGTACATCCACACAGCCTCGCCAGAGCCTTCGCAATCAGTCTACAAGTAATATAGTCATATATGCATCTTTAAACAATAAACTAGAACTGTAGCTCCATTAGGTTCACGTCAAAATACCTTTATATGACCCGTTGAGGAGAGTCGTCAGAAAGCGTCTGCTTTTTGAAAAGGATTTGTTTTGTCATTTCTTAAAATAGCTTAACAGACAAAAAGATGTAAACTGATCTGTTATTCAGGTATATATCCTGTTTTTGTTTAATTTTAAATATTTCAGCCGCGTCTGACATTTCGGGCATCTACTAACAGCAAAGACCCGGATGAACGTCTGCATACGCACAGTTTCACCACTGTCTCAAGTAGCGTCTGTACGTTTACTACTAGTATATATTAATATATATATTATATGTTTGAACCGGGCATATCGATATGGGGTCTTAACCAGTATACATACATCGTCTGACAACAAATAACAGGTCGTACATGTATAACACTTCTATTTGTATAAACACGTAAATTTAAACCTTTCCCGCGTACAGCAAAACTTTAGCAGACGACTTAAATGATATAGGCAAAAACATAACAATTCTCCTTAACGCAGGAGAGACAATAAGTCCAAAAACATTGAGAGGGTAAATAAACCATTGCGAAGTTGCGTATGAGTCACCGGTTATATTTGGGAAGCACTCTGCAATGCGCAGTGTGATCTTGCTCTGCACCGGTCGACAACGATTCTAAGAATGTTTTAAGACACTCCTGTATTTGGATCCCTAGTATGAATGCACAGGCATGTATTTTTCCAATCCGTATACGACGAGTGGTAAGCGTCGGGGATTTGGAACTGGGCGTCCCAGGTTCAACCTTCCAGTCGTTCTGATATAAATTAAGATAAAAAAAAATGTTAAAAACGACAAAAAACTGAAAGAAACACCTTTCCCCCCCCCCCCCCCCCCCCCCCACAAACCAAAGAAGAATTTTGACCGCACCCACTTAAAGATGCATTTGAACGTACCTACAGCAGAAAACATTTGAAAACATAGCTGCAAAGTGTGCACTACTTATATCCTTTTTGACACAACGTTTTCAACACTATTCAATACTAGTACTTTGTTTAATAGAGTTTGCTGAATAATTAACGCAATTTGTGTGACATAATCGCAATTTGTTATACTAGTGGGAAGTTTTCATGTAAAAAATAGCCTTCGCGTCTTCATTTGATTGGAGTACAGCTTCGTTTTCAACATTATTTCAGTTATATCACGGTGGCCAGTTCCCTCAATCATGTTTTTTCCTGCTTTCTCGCACTGGTAGACTACAGAAATTAACTAATGATGGAAAAGAAATGAGGCAAGGTTCGTTCACCTTTTGCCAATCATCTGAATAAAGGAATGACCGAGTCAGAGGCCCCATGGTTGATAGAGAAAGTTCTACCACCCTTTCAATAATAGAGCTTGTTGTAACCAACTGAGCTATCGCTGCTCGACTTTAAGAGGTTTTCTATGTAAATAGAGATATGATTGTGCATGTATGTTATCTGATCCGAAGGCATAATGTTTGTCATTGAAATTTGTAATGTTGCAAAAAACAAATCCTATTGCTGTAACAAAGGTATATACCCTCTACCTCTTTCAGAAGCAGTATGTAAAGTACAATTATTCATGATAGCTGAAATCATTGAAGCAAAAAGAGAAATTGTTCATAATGAGCACTTTCTCCTTTACAAAAATGGTTTCAAAAGCTGTCTACTTCATATCCGTCTCAAGTGGGAAATGGTTAAATACGTGCATTACAGAACATGTTTGAGTCGAGTACATCAGGATAAGGGTAAACAAAGTATACATTTTAAAAAGGTAATTTGATGATATCATGTTTAAGATGTAAACCTTTGCCACTTGAAAACGCATTTTGACGTTTCTGCAGAAAACGTCTAGTGTTAACTTTGTGTAAAAAAGGAGACATTGGTCGTCGTGAGAAATTTCTACTTTTGCCACAATAGTTCAACTCTGTTGAATTAATAAACTTTACGTCATAGCAATGTTCGTTATCTTTGGTGATACAGTTTCGAAGTTGCCTGTCGTATATTGGTTGTGTGAGTGATATAGATAAGCAAGGTACAGGCTATGTTTTGACGATATATGAAATTGTATCAACGTGCACCTGTACGAACGTCAAGCGAGTTGGGGTCTTATTGCATCTGCGTACAATAAAGTCTCAGACGAGGCTGTACATTCACACAGCCTAACCAGAGCCTTCACAATCCGTCTACACGTAATATAGTTATATATGCTGCTTTAAACAAAAAACTAGAATTGTAGCCCGATGAGGTTGGCATCAAAATACCAATATATGATCACGATGAGGAGAGTCGTCAGAAAGCGTCTGTTTCTTGGAAAGGGTTAGTGTTGGCTTTTTTTCTACACATTACTCGTAGCCTGTTTACGCTATAAATTATGATTTTTATTTGGGCATTTATATGTTAGGTTGGTTTTGTACTGAAATTATCCAGACCGAATTCGGTTCCTTTATCCGAAATCCGGTTTTCCGAAATGTATGCCAGTTGTCAATTTTAAAACCTAAATTTCGGCTTCGTGGTTATAAATACTAATAGTATAATTATTGTTCAATGCCTTAAAGTCAAAATCTAGCTTCTAAATATGTGTTAAACTTCTGAAACTGTTTAAAAACATGCACATAAGCGATAATTTTCACGAATGTTATTGTTTTCATATTACAAAAATGTATGTCATCGTAGATCTTTATTTTGGTCTTCAAAAAACATCCGCAAGTTTATTTTTTAGATCTGATTGGATATATGAACATAAATCACGTGTTTGCATTTAATTTTAAACTGACCCATTTGTTGAAAACTTTTTCTTAATTTGCGACTCCACAGCGAGATCGGAAAATTACCTGTAAATCAAACTTCTAAATACGGTAGTCAAACTGTTTCTGGGTTGATTTTTATGATTCACGCATCAATAAAACCAGCATTAGTTTTTCTTTTAATATATATAACTTTAATTTAAAACATTTATCATTAACATTCTAGTAAGTGTTTTCAAAGACGAGTACCCTAAAACAATTGCACTGATTTTAATCGGATTATTGGCTTATCTGGGGTTGCTAAATTCATTACACGATATTTCACTGGATGTTTGAAATAAATGCATTGCCCAGGAACTTATGGAAACTTGGGCTACCTTCCTTTGAATACTCAGTACATGATTTATCTACATCTACCCAAAATGTTGAAATTATTAATTAATAGTCTGTTGTATCCAGGTACATATAAGAAACACAGCTATTTTGGACTTATACTTATCAGTGTGTGTATACCACGTGACTTTGACGTCACAAATGCTACGGCGGACAGAAATATTTTACTTCGGTTTAGAAGTAAAAACAAAGGTAACTTGTTTTATTTCTTCATCATTTTTAATGAAACATAGCGCAGTCTACGCCTCTTACAGAGCCCTATCTCCGGTTTTTCAACGGAGTTTGATTAGTGGTTTAGTTTCTTTAAACACTTCGATTAACCTTTTCCCAAAAAATATTAATATCTCCGACAGCCGGAGCATTATCAAAACTGGATTTTGAGAACAGGTTCGTCGAAGTGTTTGAAAAAACTAGACCACCAATCAAACTCATGTAAAAACCGGAGATAGGACATTGTTATCGGCGTAGACTGCGCCATGTTTCGTTAAAAAGGGTGAAGAAATAAGAAAGTTACCATTGTTTTTACATTCTTATCAATAGCAATATTGCTGTCTGACCATGCAAATATGACGTCAAAAGTCACGTGGTATACACACACTGCTTATGTACACGAAACTCGGTTCCTAGATTCACCGAAATCCACCTCATGAACGAAATCCACCGAAATAGACTTTACACTCACCGAAATCGACTTCACAATAACGAAAACTGTACCATTTATATTTTTCCAAATTTGTTTGTTAGAATTAAAACAAACTAAGTCGATTCCTAATTAAGCAGAAGACATTTTTCAAGGATTCTTACATATTTACCCCTGTAAACTTGAAAGAAGGTCAAAGCAATTTATTTGGGGAAACTTTAAAGCACTCCATTCCAGGTATATACTGGCCAACTATCATCGCCCTGGGCCTGCTGGTTATTCAGAAGGAGTTATTTAAAGGTTTATACATATTTCATGCCTGAGACCTTGAAAGTAGGCCAAAATCATTCATTTGGGGAAACGTTTTTGGAACCCCTTCACAGAATGCTACTTTACAAATATCATCACCATATATGTCTTAGTTATTGAGAAGAAGTTGTTAAAAGGTTTAAACACATTTGACCCCAGTAACCTTTAACATAGCTCAATATCATCTATTTGAAGAAACTTCATAGCACTATATCCCAGGTACTTACTGGCTAAATAAAATCACTCTGGGCCTCCTGTTTATTCAGAAGAAGTTGTTTAAAGGTGTTCATACATTTGACCCTTGTGACCTTGAGAGCAGATCAATGTAATTTATTCGAGGACACTTTATAGCACTCCATCCCAGGTACTTCATGGCCAAATATCATGACCATAGGAACGCCATTTTTTAAGAAGAAGTCATTCAAAGAAATAAGTTGACGGACGGAGAGAAATGGACTGACGGACAACGGACGACAGACAACACACCATAATATAAGCTCACAAGGACATCGTGCCAGGTGAGCTAACAATGATAATAATGATAATAACGAACTACTACTTCCACGACTAGTACTACTTCTACTACTACTACTACTTCTTCTACTACTACTACTACTTCTACTTCTTCTTATACTACTACTACAACTACTACTACTACTACTACTACTACTACTACTACTACTACTACTACTACTACTACTACTACTACTAATACTACTACTACTACTGCTGCTACTACTACTACTTCTATTACTACTACTAATACATGTACTTATATTTATTATATTTTTCTCATGTTATATTATGTATATTTTGGTGTCTGTAAGGACTATAAAACATTTGTAATGTTTTCGTCAATAAAAACTTTTCACTTGACTTGACTTTGAATTATAATTTAAAAATATAATTGTGATACTACTCCTACAGCTACTACTACTTTTACTACTACCACAATTACTACCACTACCACCACTACAACTACTACCACTACTGCAACTCCTACTACTACTTATATTATTACTTCTATCATTTCTACTATTACTACTACTGCTGCTCCTACTACTTCTTCTACTACTACTACTACTACTACTACTACTACTACTACTACTACTACTACTACTACTACTACTACTACTACTACTACTACTACTACTACTACTACTATTACTATTACTACTACTTCCACTGCTACTAATACTACTACTACTACTTATACTACTACTACCACTACTACTACTACTACTACTACTACTACTACTACTACTACTACTACTACTACTACTATTACTAGTATTACTACTACCACTACTACTACTACTCTTACTACTACTACTACTACTACTACTACTACTACTACTACTACTACTACTACTACTACTACTACTACTACTACTACTACTACCACTTCTCCCCACCTCCTCCTACTACTACTACTAGTACTACTAAAACTACTATTACTACTTCTATTAGTACTACTACTTCTACACTTTAAACATGTTAAAAACGGCATTAAACCACAATCAATCAGTCGAGTTTTAAATTATTCTCAGTTCTTTAATCATATTATTTTTTCTAGGCTGAAAATGTGAGGCAGTCTGTTTCTCTCTCTCTCTCTCAAGCAAATGTTCCTTTCCTTGATGTAGACAGCAGAATCGTATAAACATTGTGATTCGATATCATACATCGCTGGGTTATTGCTAAATGTTCTAATAACACTTTTTCTGTTTAACTCAGTGTTCAGATGAGTTTTCCAATTTCAAATTGTGCTGATATAGCTCAGTGGGTAACGATAAGGTTATCGATGCATTCTTTCCGATGATGAACAAGCAATGGGACTAATGTGCTCGTGTGTCGGTTGTCGAGCCTCCAATTGGCTTTATATACAGTATAGTCGTTGTAGGGAGGTATTTAGTACGTTGCATGGGAAGAAAGTTAGGCGGAGTACAGGGATGTATTATGATTGTCATATCACTGCGAGTGTTCGTTGAATTATAGTCGAAAGCTGTAATTTTATTTAACAATTAATCTAAGATAAGATAAGATAATCCGAATACGCCCAATGAAACACACGTTATGTGAACTGGTGGCCATGTTACAGCTTGCGTATCATTGAAAACCGTGTCAAATCAATCAAGAAATAACCGCATATTTCCTATGATAACCCGCGGTGCTACTATTGCCTCCATTCCGCCTCGAGGGTGTCATGGTTGAGCGTTCGCCTCGGTGCGGGAGGTAGGGGGTTCTATCTCAGGCAAGGTTATGCAAGAAAATCTAAAATATGATTGTAGTGCTTTTCCTTTGTTGGAGCATAGGATTGTGGAGTTAGCATTACGACTCTCTCGCTTTTGTCAGGATGAATGTATTAGTAGTACCTTTGACGTACCCACGAAACTTTGTAATATAACTACAAATTGTTGAAAGCGGCTCAAACACCATACACAAAACATATTGCCCTCGTTAAAAGACCTTATGTTACTCACCAAAACAGTGTACAGACAATTATAACAAAACCGACACATAAAGCCACAGTGGCCAATTGGTTAGCTTGGAGGATTTGAAACAGGTGCCCACTGTTCGATCCTCGCTAGCGGCGGTCACGATTGAATGCCCGTGGACAAGGCCCATTCCATAGCCTTTTACGAGTTTATTTACAATGGAATCACAAATAAGTTTACAGTCGACACAAAACTGAGCAAATTTCGAATAAAACAAACAATTATAAAGAAAAGAAATATCCCGCAATGGTATGTTAAATAATCAGGACAATATCGGGTGACGATAACGGAAATACCCTATTTTCGATGTATAAATTGTCGCCTTGTTTAAAAAAATTCAATGCATCCTATAAATCACTATCTGATGGTTTAAATGGTATTGCTTAAGTTTTCTGTGCAGGATTCCAATCGAGTTTAGAATCAGGTAAGCACTATAATTCGTTGTTTATTCTTTTGGCTTGAAGATAATTGTTGCTATTTTTTTTTCTGTGAGAATAAAACAACTCACTTTTATGTTTTACGAAAGTGGGTCTGCATACAGTGAAGAGACATGTGAGTTTGTACATGTGCATATTCTCAACGGAGTCTTCATCGGTGGCATTTATAGACACACACATGGAAATATACCGGAACAAGAATACACACAGTAAAACAGAAAACAAGACAAATATATTGGTTTTAAACGTGCCAACCGGTTTGCGTATATAATGATATTGTTTTGTTGTTTTTTTAAACAGTTTTTGTTTTTTATAATAACAAAACAATTTTTATGTATACACAACACATGAATGTCAATGTCGAGAATACAACTACAAAACTACAAATGAGTAAGTGTCGTTACAAAGTGTTTTATGAAACCTGATCGTTTTTTGGCCTGTGGTTTTAGCCCCTGGTCATAGTAATTATACCAATGTTTTCGGAGTTGAAAGCCTGCCAATTGCATTTTACAACGCATTTTAGGCTGAGACTGTGCGAAACAAATAGTTCTTCATGGATTAAAAACAACTATGGAACGCCTTTACTGTCTGACTATGTTGTATTGTATTATACGCAGTACATTTTCATGTATATGCGGTACATATTTCATTTGACGTGGTACATTTTGCATGATATGCAGTGAATTTTGTATAATATATCGTGGTTATTTAATAATATGCAGTGCAAAAATATGTAGATACAGTAGAATAACCATTATATACTGTGCAAAAAACGTCATATGCAATACAAACAACATTATATGCAGTCAGTTCTTCAATACGTGTGGTGGTTCTTTGAATATATGCGGTAGTTTTAACTTCATATGCAGTGCATTTACATTGGGAATGATCATACTTTCCGGCATTCTCCGGAATTATTTCCGGCATTCTCCGGAATTATTTCCGGAAATTACCGAGCATGACAGAAACACCGTCTAATCCATTTTAAAAAGGCCGTGTGGAATAATCATTATGAAAAGTGTACACATTTTCTAAAAAGACGAGATGCAGAATGTCGTCTATGCAGACGATCTCTGATTCCTGAAGCAGACACAACTCTTGAAATAATTATGGCTAAAGGATAAATTGCTCATCTTGAGAAATTTCTCCACTGGTCACAATGATTTCAACCAACCCCATTTTCAGAATATACGAAGTGCAGAATTCAGTCGATGCAGACGCCCTGTGAGGCCTGAAGCAGACAACTCTTGAAATCATTGTGACAAAAGGACAAATCGCTCATCTTGAATTTTTTTCCATTTGCCACAATAAGTTCAACTGAATTATTTACGGAAAATTCTGAGTATGACAGATAGATCGCCAAACAATTTATAAATAGAAGTAAACACGAAGGGCAGATTGACTGAAATGCTGAAATCAAAATCAGATTTTCTGCGGTAAACGTGTTACCCTTTCCCATATAAAACAAATCTTCAATGGACGAATTTGACAACATTGAAGCAAAATTTTGGAAAATCTGTGTAAATGAAAGTACAATTTTAAAATAGATTATAAAACAATGTGACATAAGCAGAAATTGCTTATTAAGACCAATATCACCATTTTCCACACTGTTTTCATATTCAATTCACATCTGCAGACAGGTGAGAAAGCATCTGCTTATGGGAAAGGGTTTTTAAATCCTCTTAGAATTGATTGATTGATTGGGATTTACACCGTTTTCAACAATTGTTCAGTCACGGCTGATAGTTCACCTACTCATTTGTCTCCTGGCTTTCTCACAACATACTTTCCAAGCAACAGGCTGCTTTTTCACATAGACGGTTAGCCCATTGGTGGAAGACCAATGAATTTTGACAAACGTCGGAAAGAATGTTGGTTCGAACTCGCAACCTCTGGATTAACAGTATTCGTCGTTACCGACTGAGCAACCGGGCTCCTCTTAGAAAACTGCTCATTTACAGTTTATATAAGCCCTGCCATGGGAAAATGGTACAAATCCGCCTTTGAGAATATTGTAGAACCAGATCAGTCTGTTCATTCGCAGTCTGATCAAAATATACAGTCTTAATCTTACTTGTACGTACTTACATATATGCTTTTTAGAAGCTTCAGTCAACTTGTGAATAGTTTGATAAGCCAGAGCAAATAAACAGGCTGATTTGAACCTACTGTTTTGCTAAAATGATTCTTGATTGTTTTGTGTTTTAAAGCCGCCTTCAACAATGTTTCAATTATATCACGGCGATTCCTGAGTAAGTTACCAGTACTACTGGTCAATTTATACTGACACCAGCCAGTCAGTCGTAATGCTGAGCACGAAGGAGGTCAGCAATTACTACCATTTGGTAAGACCCGACCGGGGAGGGATCGAACCCGCGGCCTTCCACAACCGAGGCGGGAGCTCTACCACTATACCACCGGGTTGTACCTTTTCACAAAGACAAACTCAAATACATATAATAAAAAGCCCTTTTTCAGTTATTTCTTTTTTCTCCACAATCTGCCGAGGAATTAAAAGTTGTTTTACTATAATGCTGTAACCTTAACACTTTTTTTAAATTCATTTTTAAATCCTTTCAATATGCATCAGATGACGTTAAGGCAGAACTATAGAACATCTTTATGAATGAAAGTATAATTATTGAAGACATTTAAATCATTGAGGCTAATGGAGATACTTTTCCCATAAGCAATTTCTCCTTTTGCCACAATGAGTTCAAGAGTGTCTGCTTCAGGCCTCAAAAAGCGTCTGCATAGACAACATATGTGTACATGTGTACACTTCTATTTATAGATATTTTTAAACCATGGACTGTCATATTCGGTAATTTCCGGAAATGATTCCGGAGAATGCCGGAAAGTATGATACTCGTAATGAACAATGCACCGCATATAATGGTAAAACTACTGCGTATAATTAAAATACCACCGCATGTTTCGTCATTTGAACTGCGTATAATGTTGTTTGTATTGCATATGACTCTCTTTGCATACCAAATAATGTTTATTCTACTGTATCTACACACTTTTACACTATATATTATTAAATAACCACCATATATAACAGAAAAGGCACTGCATAGCATGCAAAATGTACCATGTCAAATGAAACATATACCTCGTATACATGAAAATGTACTAGACAGTAAAGGCGTTCCATAAGTGTCGTTACAAAGTGTTTGATGAAACCTGATCGTTTTTTGGCCTGTGGTTTTAGCCCCTGGTCATAGTAGTTATACCAATGTTTTCGGAGTTGGCAACCTGCCAATTGCTGTTAACATCCTACAACGCATTTTAGGGTGAGACTGTGCGAGACAAATAGTTCTTCATGGATTATAATGTTGTTGTTCATATATTTTACAAACAAAAGAATACGTTTGCGAATATTCCCGGAACATTGCAACGAAAAATGACTGGTAAACAAAGAAGTCACCAGTAGATTAGTATAACCCTTAGCTCCATAACACGGCATTTCCCAGCACCCAATAAAGCAGGCATTTGAAAACAGTGGACGAGCTGTATAGCATTGTAGGAAAGGCTTAGAATGCTCGTTCCTGCAATGTTATCAACTATGTCAGTAAATGGAATCACAATTCACTTATTACTGATAAGTGGTGAATTACTGCTTTCAATATGGATAAGCCCAAGAAAATGCTTATGGAGCAAAGGGTTTAATAGTTGTCATATGTGTCAAAACAAGGTCACTTGCACAAAGTATAGTTATGGTACACTCTGATCTTCGGTCAGCCATATAGTGTATAAAACCATATAGTGCTTTTTCGCATGTATAATATTGAACACTTTTTTCAAGAAATACACATTTCATGCACCCAAAACAAAAAGTCATTACTAAACGGGAAAGGCAGAGTTTAGAATGCTCATAATAAGCCATATGATCTCTCCATGCACTATTTTCCAGTCTGTAAATAATTGCTTAATTCGCCCATAACTGATAAGTGATGAATTAATGTCACTTAATTCTTTGAATGTGTAAGGGTAGGAAAATACTTATGGAGCAAAGTGTTTAACTCTTTGCTTCATAAGCATGTACTTGGACTTTTCCAAATTGAAAGTATTCCTTCCCCATCTTTGTCACTCTGTCAAATTGGAACATCCGTCACCTACAAATATTCTATGTGTAGAGCCTATGTAGCTCTGTCGGTAGCGACGCGGGCTGTCAATCCAAGGGTTACGAGTTCAAACCCCACATTCTTTCCGACGTTTGACAAAAGTAATAGTGATAAGCGACATTCGTCTTCAACCAATGGGCTAACAGTCTATTTGGAAAAGCAGCCAACTACTTATAAATATTGCTGTGTGTAATACTGGTGTAAGAAAGCCAGGAAACACTGGTCGCCGTGATATAAATGAAACATTGTTGAAAACTGCGTTAAACACAAATCAATCAATCTTACGTATGTCTTTATTTGATTCAATCTCAACCTTGCTATCTGGTCTGTCATGAACGTATTATAATAAAAGATCAACACTTTTAAAAAGAGGAATGTAAAACATACTTTAAGGAAGTACATTTATATTATTCCAATTTCTCTCATAATTTGAAGTCTCAAAACCGTTTCTGATCTTCCCTCTTACTCGGGCTATACTGCCATTTTTTTGTAAGCCAGAAATATATAGTGAAGAAAAAATGACAGTGTCTATTGAACATTATACAACATATTTGCATGTCAAATCTAACTTTTAGCTCACCTGAGCAAGGAGAGCTCAATGTGAGCTATGGTGATCACCTTGTGTACATTGTTCAACCGTTGTGCGTCTCCCGTAGTCAACATTACATTTTAAATCTCTAGAGGCCACAAACATCACCCTATCTTCACTAAACTTACATCAAATCTCGGTTAACTTACATGCATGGTCTGATGTGGTCAAAAACTAGGTTACTTGGTCATAATTCAGAAAATACTGGTGAAACACTTATTTCACTTAATCTGCACGGCAGTTCTTCTTCCTTTTCATAAAATCACGGTCAAGGTCGAATCTTGGACTCAAACACTAGGTCGCTGGTTCAAAATTTAGAGAAACCATTTAAAACTCTATTATGTGCCACATTTTCAATCCAATTGTTTGCAGAACATCCATCTCACTGAAATATAGGTATAATTCAAATTGTATGTATTCTACGTAAATATGACATTTATAATGTATTACAAGACTATATTGACCATGGGGTTTTCCCAAGTAAACATATTTGGAAACATTATATTGATATGAAAATTTCAAATCATTGTGTTGGAGAATGAAATATAACAACATTTTCATCGCAATTATTCTTATATAGACAATTACAACAAAGTCACATTTAGTCCGGTATTATGTTACGTGCTTGTTTTTCTATCGCTAAGCTAATTGCAAATACAGCTTATACCATTTTGTCTCAATGTACACGTTGTGACTGTAACAATATTGTAACAAGTCTTACGGAACATATCCTGATTAACTTTCAAAGTGTACAATCGTGTACTACCTCTTTTCAACAAAGAATTTTATTCAAGTTTGGTTGAACTGTTTCCGATTCAGTAGTATCGTTTAAAGGCAATGACTATGTTTTTGCTATATTTGGTTTGAACCCAATCTTAGATAATGTAGTGCAAGGTACATATTATTTCTTTTACAAGGTAGTTGCAATGTTTTTCTATTCAATTTGGAAGTGTTATAAGTATTTTGTAAATTAAAGATAAGATGTAGATATTTCAATGAAATTGAAAGTATAATCATACACACTATATTCTGTGTACAGTTATAATTATGTGTGTATGCTTTGACACGAGTGCTCACATATGGCATACGTATTGTGTTTGTATATATACGCTCTTATCTTTCTAAGTGTGCTCAGATGGCTGCATGAGTGCATGTCTCTAATGTGCATTAACCATCATTTTCCTCATTGAACGCTTTTTATTTCGTTTCGTTTAAGTGCTCTATCATGTGGACTTCATGTACATTGTTTCTCCTGTACATAAGGCTGTTACAGACACATCTCTGATATGCCAGTGGCAGCCTTCTAATTATATTCTTGTTGTTGAGCAGTATGACAGGTGGTTGTATATACCGTTAAATGGTTTATGCACTTTGGAGGTACGTGATCTTGTAACTATCTATTTCCTTCTTCTTCTTGTGTGTTTTTGATTATTATTATTTTTTTTTTTTTTTTTTTTCATGTAGTTTTAGTTGTAGCAAATTGTGTTTCTGTATTGTTGTATTATGAATGTAATCTTCTTAATTGGTGGAAATAAAGATTTAAAAAAATAAAAAAATCATTTTAAAGATAAAAAATTTACTAAGAACGATTTAAGGACTTTTACACGTATCCAAGTATTAACAGGCCCATCTGAGTCCTCACTGTTCGCCTTTAATCCAAGACGTGTTTGTTTGTTAATAGATTTTACAGAAACTTTCATCATAACACACATGTATGTATACATACAATTTGGACTTTAATATACATACGTAAGCACATGTTTCTTATATGATCGTCTGGATCCTCATTGTTCGTTTTTAAGTTTTTAGGTGTTTTAATATTTTGTTTATTCATTATATACAAACCAACATCACAAGACATATGTATGCATTTGTATACCTACAGTACGAACAATTTAGACTTAAGCATGCATTAAGAGGCTCGTCTGAATCCTTACTATTCGCTTTTGAATATGTTTGTGTTTGTTAGTTAGTTCATTGCACAGTAACTAACCCCGTAAAACCCATATATAAGGTATAGATATTTTCATTGTTTGTGTTTTGTTATATCCCTTACATGGTTTGTGTTATATAGTTTTGATTATTTTTGTGTAAGTTTTTAGATACATGTACTACTGAACAATGCTTAATAAACAGTGTATGCTTACAGTTTTGATATACTTTATGTTTTAAATGTACTCTCTTGAATACATGACATGTCTCTGGTTGTATTTACACAATTCTCGTAAAATCCTGTCATCGTATACTTTAAATAAGGGATAGTTGATTACAACAACGTTGTGTTCATATACCTTATTAAGGCAATGTACCAATCCTTGTGTGGGTAATGGACAACTCGTTACCCGAGTTATAACCGCTAACAAATACCCATGGCTGACACTTTTCTAATACGGATTCGTATCAGGAACAGTTTGAATTAGAGAGTGGGGTTCATAACTACAGATATACGCTGTTAAGTCATCGCTCTCGGGGTGGGCACTCTAAACACTACCCCTTCGATATATAAGTTATTTAACACACTGATTCGAACCAAGAACCATTTGAACAAGAGGTCTGAAGTCACAAACCTTTTTGAAATAACTGTTCAGTTACAAAATCTACATTACACGTTATTCATGTCGTTGTCATCTATCTCGAGGCGGGCAATCTAACCCCTACCCCATCGAGATAGTACTTATTTCACAAACTGATTCGAACCAGGAACCATATTTGAACAAGAGGTCTGAAGTCACAATCTTATCTGAAACAACTGTTCAGTTACAATAATTAAAAGTGGTTTACATACGATTTTGTTCAAGGCCAGTACATTGAAGCCATATGATAACAGTTCGTTTACAGACAATAAACGATTCGTGAATATAATAAAGGGTTAGATACCCAAGACAGATGGTATTAAGACCACTGGACTGTGTCCTGGAAAGATATGTTGGTGCGGTTTAATTTTGTTTAGAATAATTTATTTTACATTGATTGCGAAACAAGCTTTCAGCTTACATTAATCATGCTCGATGTCTGCTTCCTGGAGACTTAACCACTACTCGCGTTGTTTGTGTGGACACATCCAAAAGGCAAAACCCATTATCACGGAATTCGAACCCGGGACCTTTGGTACGAGAGACCGACGCTCAACCTATGCGCGGCTTAAACTTCCAGAGTGTCTTTCTTTTTTGATAATTAATCACACGTGCGTGCATTTCATAATTGATTTATAGTGCATAGTTGATCAAAGTTGTATTGATGATGTCTTCTTGGCTGAGTGTTTATCAACATGGCTATACATGATTGAATGGACAATTAAGCTAGTTTGTGAAAAAGATGACACTAGCCATAATGACGTTTCGTAATCTGGCCGAACCAGTTTTTGAAAGCACGACTCCTGATTCCTAATCGCTAATCCATATGGCATGTCCCATGTTGCGGTGGACCGCCTCGTTGGTATAGTGTTAGAGTGTCCACCTCGGTGCAGTGGGTTACGTATTCGATCCAAGACAGGATCACAGCAAATACTTTAAATATGATAGTAATAGCTTTCTCTCCTTGGCATTCAGTAACCTTAGTAACACAAGAAGCGCGATTTGCATGAACAATATTGTTGAACATTACGTTAAATTCCGTACCAAAAAAAAGGTCGGCTGCTACAGATGCTTCAAAATGTATTCACTTTTGAGAATGGGTTAAATTGACTGACAATTTATATATGCTTATAGTATTTGATAGTAAAACGTAAAATTCGATAATTTACAAAAAAAAATCTATAAGAAAAATTGGCAGTTTGCAGTCTTGTCTAGCGCTGTATCCAACTTTTAAATGCGAAGAATGTCATAAACCTTTTGCTTGATCGCATACTGAACGATGCATGTTTAGATCAGATAAAGCGAAACAAGATTACCTCCCTTTAAGAATTTTACAACGAACGCGTAAATGATGATCTGGATCTTAAGTGAACAGTGATCGTTTATTCCCAAACGTCGGTTTTCGCGTGGCGTGTTTTTCTATGCCTAACCGTATGCCTGATGAAAGGTTAGCTTCATTTAACCCTTTCCCACATACAAACGGTTTCTGACGGCTCTACACCAGACGACTTTTGGAAGTCGCAGGCATAGAAAAACACAAACAAAATATTGCGACAAGCTAGAGAATCGGTCAACATATCTAGGGTTTGGACTCTAGTACTTCTTCGGTTGATTTAAAACATGGACATATAATCAATGGAAGTGGGGTCGTTGCTAAGTTAAGACAATATGTCCCTCCTCAGATGTAAAACCACGACCGTCCATCAATTTAAATGACCGTGTTACTTTTTTAAAAATATTTAAATTATCATAAGATATATAAACGGGAGACAACCGTTGTGAAAATATAAATGTTTTAGTTCATATATTGTGATCACCCTGTGTCCGGTGTCATCATCCTCAACAATTTATAATAGAAGTTTATTTCAAATATAAATTCATTAGGTCACATGACCCGTGAGAAAAACAAAATACACAAATAAACATTAGAAATGGCATAGCAAGTGGAGCACATTTACCAATTTACAAGTACATGTACATACATTCGAAAAAGGTAAAATGTCCTGTCATAGACGGGGAAGGTGACGTTGAAACGTAATAGCATATCCTTATCGGCATATATACACGGTTACCATGCAATGTAATTTAATATAACAATATAACAATATGTACTATAATATAATAGAGTACAATACAATATAATAGAATATAATATAATATAAATCACCGTTGTGAAAATATAAAGGATAACTTTAAGAAGGTCAGATTATCTCCCCTTTGTTCTGTGTGAACTTGTGTTTACATGTACATGAAATCAATAAATTATCAAAGTATGAATTTAGCTGTGTTTAAGCTCTCGTATTTGGAGCAGCCTTTCTGGTAAGTCATTTGATCATGCCATGGCTACTTTTCTATTAGCTACATGCTATTTAAATTAGGTAAACAGTCTATTATGCGAGCAGACAGGAGAAACATTGTGACGTCATTACCAAATGAAGAAGAATGTAAAGTTGAAATATAGCTTAAATTATGATAAGAGGGACATTTTTTGTGATTTTATTTCCTACAGTACGTATGAAAGGGTATGAAAACGGTAAATTAGATAAAATATTTAAAAAAAAAATTAAATAGTAAAATGTATATAATCGATTTTAGTTAGGGAAACGGACTCTACGTTCGGCAAGCTCCGTGCAAAAAAAAAATTGTCCGGATCCTCCCGAAGTCTAGTTTAGGTTGACCGGCTTCTATTTTTAGGTCGTTTGTCGTTGGAATGTTAATATGACCTAGATATGCGCGTTGGAGATATTTCATTGAATCATTTCGTTTACCATTTTGTAAAACGTAACCCTAAGCAGAATACAATATATTTTATCTGTTCTCAAGTTATATAGGGTAGTTGTGGGTACTTATTAATAAAAAAATGGAGACAAACAAGTAAATTACACTTTTTTCTGTCTTATTGTAACGTGTACCGGGTCCTTCACGGAGCCGGCTTATATAGCGACGTTGGTAGAGTGGTTATCCTTTTCACAGAGTTAAGAAACGTACATCGTGGTTAATGCCTGGATGGGTGACCCGCAGTGGCTTAACTCCGTGAAAGGTCAGGTTCACGTTACAGATGGTGACAGACGTTGGATTTTGGGGTGACATCGCCATCATCCACGGATCCCGGTCGCTCTAAGTGTTCTACTCTATATCATAATTAACCTTTAATTCGTGAAGATTTTCTTATGTTTGCCTTGTTGTTTTGCAGGCGGCTGCTGCATGTTCGTTATATATGGGAAAACGTATAAAACGTTAAATGCATATTCATATATGAAATATATGCATGTTCGAACATGTATAATGTATTTCACCGCATCGCGGGTTCGATCCCCGACCGGGTCAAACGTAAGACTTTATATATGGAAGTAATTGCTGCTTCGTCGGTGAGCAGGAATGCGGGGTTACCATTACGATTGACTGGCTGGTGTTAGGATAAATGGACCAGTAGTACTGGTAACTATCCAATTAAACACCGTTCCCGCAGTTTCTTTGCTATATATGCGTCAAATCTGGTCTAAATGTGGGAAAGGGTGAAAACCCATCTTAGATTCTGTGTCGGGGACAACGCTATATAGGCTTCATCCCTTCTTCCATTAAAGCAATATTTAACTAAACGATACTCGCCTTCTCTTTCTTGCTCTGTCATTTTTCTAGCCTAGTAAGTAAAGAAACAATAATGTTTGGTGTCTTACGAAAGCTTTCAGCAATTGTTCAGTTATATCACGGCGTTTACTTGGTTGGTTACAATCGCTTGAAGGAATCTCGTCGAGTGTCACCCAAGAAACATTTCTGCAACATTATTTGAAAATCGACAAACTAGTTTGGGAGGAGAAGATTTTTAAAGCTTAAACTAAAGCCAATATAAGGCTTTATCACATGACAATGCTTGTATCCGATGTTACATACCCATTACGTAATTATTTATTATTGACACGAGTAATATTACATGAACGAATCACTATTTGCGTATTCTTTCGCGAATGATTACACAATGGCTGAGAACGTGTATCCGGTAAACACGAGCTTCACGATAGATGGACGAGGTAAAGAGACAATTATCGGGCATAAAAATATCTTTTTGTGTGATTAGTTAACAGTCTATTAAGTATAACATGTTGGGACTATTTTCTGACGGCGAAAAACCGATTTTCTTTTTGTGTTTCGTCATGTTATAAAAATAATCTGACATTCATTGTCATTTCATAAAGTTTGATTAAGCTCGTCCAAGTAATTTGTTATTAAGTTCGCCAAAGGCTCGCTTAATAACTCATTTAATCAATAACTTGTTTAATAAAGCTTTATATAAAATGACAACACATGTCAGATCCTATATAGCAACCACGCCCCCTTGGCAGCAATATATTAAGACCAATTAATATGGCTTGGTGGAAACTGATAGAGAGTCACCCAAAGAATATTTCTACAAAACTATTTGAAAATCGGCCAGATACGTTCGTCCGAGAAGATTATTAAAGTTTTCACTATAGTAAAGTCATATAAGGCAAAACAGCCCTGCTCCCTGGAGACCATGTTTTTCACCATCATTATCAAATGCTTTTTAAAGTCGGTCAATACCTCACACGGAATATTGTGCAGATGCATTTTTTGCCAGACTGTTTCATATAAACGCGCTAATGTTGGTGTAGGGTATACAACATTGTCAGAAAATGTGTTGAGGTTCATCTATATTGAAGGTTTACCTTTCTCAATTCACATTACATCAACAGAGGGAAAGTGGCATAAGTCTTTCTACTTTAAGTTCAACTTAGATGAACTGATAAGAGCACAGAAAATACAAATATAGACAATATTTATTAATTATTAAGCTACATTGATGCTTCTAAAAATAAGAACGATTTAGCGCCAATTTTCAAAATTCAAAATTACAGAAATGTACACGTACAGAGTACAAAGACGTGGTGCATCTTTCAATAGCCGTGTACAGAGAATACAATGACATGGCGCAGCTAACAATAACCGTATACACTAAATACATAGACATTATGCAGTTAACAATAGCCGTGTACACATAACACAAAGACATGACGCAGCTAACAATATCCGTGTACACATAAAACAATTACAGAATAAACGGACAGAATACAATGACATGGTGAAGCTAACAATAGCCATATTCACTGAATAAATAGACATGACCCAGCTAACAATATCCGTGTACACATACATAAAGACATGACGCAGCTTACAATAGCCGTGTACACAAGACACAAAGACATGACGCAGCTAGCAATAGTCGAGTATACATAATACAAAGAAATGTCGCAGCTAACAATAGTCGAGTACATATAATACAAAGACGTGGCGCAGCTAACAATAGCCGAGTACATAGCACCCAATAACACAATACACGGACAAAATACAAAGACGTGGCGCAGCTAACAAAAGCCATGTACAAGGACGACACTTAAAGAATACACAGACAGAATACAAAGACATTACGCAGCTTACAATAGCCGTGTACTCAGAATACAAAGACATGACACATCTAACACTAGCCGTGTATACATAATACAAAGACAAGACCCAGCTAACAATAGCTGAGTACACATAATACAAAGACATGACGCAGTTAACAATAGCCTAGCACACATAATACAAAAACATGGCTTAGCTAACAAAAGCCGAATACAAATAATCACATAATACAAAGATATGACGCAGATAAGATATAGCCGAGTATATATAATACACAGACATGGCGCAGTTGACAAAAGCCGAGTACACATTCTACAAAGACATGACACAGCTAACAATAGCAGTGTACACATAATACAAAGACATGGCGTAGCCAACAATAGCCGTATACACAGCACACAATTGAAGAATATAGTCCTCACTCATTTTCCAGACCTTCGGGCTCATAATTAAGGGAGGGATAACCTACAAGACTTTGATTTAAATAGTCCTGATGTCTAGCAAAAATAATGGGAATTAGGAAGTGAAAATACATTCGGTACAAAGATTCCTTGTAAATAATAAATGGCTGGACCTTACAATAGGTGTGACATTATAATAAACAAATACTTGATAGTTGTAAATTGATATGATCAACTTCCAATAGTTGTGTATATATACTGTGAAGTTACGAGTCTGGATCATGCCCTTATGGCTAAACATTGCCCGTTAAACCAGTTTACCAATGTTTGCACCTTCATTGTCCGTTTTACAAAAATGACCTATCCACAAACAATACTACTCACCAGTTGTCAATATTTAAGTACACCACTGTCTTACTGTCCGTCGATGTGATTTCACACTGTCTTACTGTCCGTCGATGTGATTTCACACTGTCTTACTGTCCGTCGATGTGATTTCACACTGTCTTACTGTACGTCGATGTGATTTCAAACTGTCTTACTGTCCATCGATGTAAGTACACACTGTCTTACTGTCCGTCGGTGTAAGTAAACACTGTCTTACTGTCCGTCGATGTAAGTACACACTGTCTTACTGTCCGTCGATGTAAGTTCACACTGTCTTACTGTACGTCGATGTGATTTCACACTGTCTTACTGTACGTCGATGTGATTTCACACTGTTTTACTGTCCATCGATGTGATTTCACACTGTCTTACTCTCCGTCGATGTGATTTCACACTGTCTTACTGTCCGTCAATGTGATTTCACACTGCCTTACTGTACGTCAATGTGATTCCATAATGTCTTATTGTCCTTCGATGTAAGTTCACACTGTCTTACTGTCCGTCGATGTGATTTCACACTGTCTTACTGTCCGTCCGACGAGGTAAGTTCATACTGTATTACTTTCCGTCGATGTGAGTTCCTACTGTCTTACTGTCCGTCGATGTGTGTTCCCACTCTCTTACTGTCCGTCGGTGTGAGTTCCCACTGTCTTACTGTCCGTTGATGTGAGTTTCCACTGTCTTACTGTCAATCGATGTGAGTTCCCGGTGTCTTACTGTTCGTCAATGTGAGTTCACACTGTCTTACTGTCCATCGATGTGAGTTCCCGGTGTCTTACTGTTCGTCAATGTGAGTTCACACTGTCTTACTGTTTGTCAATGTGCGTTCACACTGCCTTACTTTCCGTCGATGTGATTTCACACTGTCTTACTGTCCGTCGATGTGAGTTCCCACTGTCTTACTGTCTGTAGATGTGAGTTCACACATACTGTCTTACTGTCCTTCGATGTGAATTCACACTGTCTTACTATCCGTCGAGGTAAGTACACACTGTCTTACCGTCCGTCGATGTGAGTTCACATTGTCTTAGTCTCTGTCGACGTGAGTACACACTGTCTTATTGTTCGTTGATGGGATTTCACACTGTCTTACTGTCCGTCGATATAAGTTCACACTGTCTTATATTCCGTCGGTGTGAATTCACACTGCCTTACTCTCCGTCGATGTGAGTTCACACTGTGTAACTCTCTGTCGGCGTGAGTACACACTGTCTTATTGTCCGTTGATGGGATTTCACACTGTCTTATTGTTCGTCGATGTAAGTTCAAACTGTCTTATGTTCCGTCGATTATAATTCACACTGCCTTACTGTCCGTCGATGTGAGTTCCTACTGTCTTACTGTCCGTCGATGTGAGTTCACACTGTGTTATATTCCGTCGATGTGAGTTCACACTGTCTTGTATTCCGTCGATGTGAGTTCCCACTGTCTTAATATTCGTCGATGTGATTTCCTACTGTCTTGTCTGTCGACGTGAGTGCACACTGTCTTACTGTCCGTTGATGTGATTTCACACTGTCTTACTGTTCGTCGATGTGAGTTCACACTATCTTTTTGTCAGTCGATGTGAGTTCACACTGTCTTGTATTCCGTCGATGTGAGTTCACACTGTTTTACTATCCGTTGATGTGAGTTCCCACTGTCTTACTATTCGTCGATGTGATTTCCTACTGTCTTGTCTTTCGATGTGAGTGCACACTGTCTTACTGTCCGTTGATGTGATTTCAAACTGTCTTACTGTCCGTCGATGTGAGTTCACACTATCTTATTTGTCAGTCGATGTGAGTTCCCACTGTCTTACTATCCGTCGATGTGATTTCCTACTGTCTTGTCTGTCGATGTGAGTGCACACGGTCTCATTGTCCGTTGATGGGATTTCACACTGTCTTACTGTCCGTCGATGTAAGTTCACACTGTCTTATATTCCGTCGATGTTAATTTACACTGCCTTACTATCCGTCGATGTGAGTTCCCACTGACTTACTCTCTTTCGATGTAAGTACACACTGTCTTATTGTCCGTTGATGGGATTTCACACTGTCTTACTGTCAGTCGATGTAAGTTCACACTGTTTTGTATTCCGTCGATGTGAATTCAAACTGCCTTACTATCCGTCGATTAGAGTTCACACTGTCCTACTCTCTGTCGATACTGTCCGTCGATGTAAGTTCACACTGTCTTATATTCCGTCGATGTGAAATCATACTACCTTACTATTCGTCGATGTGAGTTCCCACTGTCTTACTCTGTCTGACGATGTGAGTACACACTGTCCTATTGTCCGTTGATGGGATTTCACACTGTCTTACTGTGCGTAGATGTAAGTTCACACTGTCTTATATTCCGTCGAGTTGGATTCACACTGCCTTACTGTCCGTCGATGTGAGTTCCCACTGTCTTAATGTCCGTCGATGAGAGTACACACTGTCTTATATTCCGTCGATGTGAATTCATACTGACTTACTGTCTGTCGATGTGAGTACACACTGTCTGACTGTCCGTCGATGTGAGTACGCACTGTCTTACTGTCCGTTGATGTGATTTCACACTGTCTTACTGTCCGTCGATGTGAGTTCCCGCTGTCTTACAGTTCGTCGATGTGAGTTCACACATACTGTCTTACTGTCCTTCGATGTGAATTCACACTGTCTTACTGTCCGTCGAGGTAAGTACACACTGTCTTACTGTCCGTCGATGTAAGTTCACACTGTCTTTTTGTCAGTCGATGTGAGTTCACACTGTCTTGTATTCCGTCGATGTGAGTTCCCACTGTCTTACTATCCGTCGATGTGATTTCCTACTGTCTTGTCTGTCGATGTGAGTACAAACTGTCTTATTGTCCGTTGATGGGATTTCCCACTCTCTTACTGTCCGTCGATGTAAGTACACAATGTCTTATATTCCGTCGATTTGAATTCACACTGCCTTACTATCTGTCGATGTGAGTTCCCACTGTCTTACTATCCGTCGATGTGATCTCCTACTGTCTTGTCTGTCGATGTGAGTGCACACTGTCTTATTGTCCGTTGATGGAATTTCACACTGTCTTACCCTCCGTCGAAGTAAGTTCACACTATCGTACTGTCCGTTGATGTGAATTCACACTATCGTACTGTCCGTCGATGTGAGTTCCCACTGTCTTACTCTCTTTCGATGTAAGTACACACTATCTTATTGTCCGTTGATGGGATTTCACACTGTCTTACTGTCCGTCGATGTAAGTTCACACTGCCTTACTATCCGTCGATGTGAATTCACACTGCCTTACTATCCGTCGATTAGAGTTCACACTGTCCTACTCTCTGTCGATGTGAGTACACACTATCTTACTATCCGTCGATGTAAGTTCACACTGTCTTATATTCCGTCGATGTGAATTCACACTGCCTTACTATCCGTCGATGTGAGTTCACACTGTCTTACTCTGTCTGTCGATGTGAGTACACACTGTCTTATTGTCCGTTGATGGGATTTCACACTGTCTTACTGTACATCGATGTAAGTTCACACTGTCTTATATTCCGTCGAGTTGGATTCACACTGCTTTACTGTCCGTCGATGTGAGTACGCACTGTCTTACTGTCCATTGATGTGATTTCACACTGTCTTACTGTCCGTTGAAATGATTTCACACTGTCGTCCTGTCCGTCTATGTGAGTTCACACTGTCTTACTGTCAGTCGATGTGAGTTCACACTCTCTTGCCGTCCGTCGTCGCTATGAGTTCCCACTCTCTTACTAACCGTCGATGTTAGTTCCTACTGTCTTATTGTCTGTCGATGTGAGTACACGCTGTCTTACTGTCCGTTGATGGGATTTCACATTGTCTTACTCTCCTTCGATGTAAGTTCACACTGTCTTATATTCCGTCTGTGTGAATTCACACTGCCTTACTATCTGCCGATGTGAGTTCACACTGTCTTACTGTCCGTCGATATGAGTACACACTGTATTACTGTCCGTCGATGTAAGTTCACACTGTCTTATATTTCGTCGGTGTGAATTCACACTGCCTTACTGTCCGTCGATGTGAGTTCCCACTGTCTTACTGTCCGTCGATGTAAGTACACACTGTATTACTTTTCGTCGATATGAGTTCCCACTGTCTTACTCTCCGTCGATATGAGTTCACACTGTCTTACTTTCGTCGATGTGTGTTCACACTGTCTTACTCTCCGTCGATGTGGTTCACACTGTCTTATTGTCCGTCGATCTGAGTTCAGACTGTCTTACTCTCCGTCGATGCGAGTTTACACTTTCGTACTGTCCGTCGATGCGAGTTCACACTATCGTACTGTCCGTTGATGTGAGTTCACACTATCGTACTGTCTGTTGATGTGAGTTCACACTATCGTACTGTCCGTTGATGTGAGTTCACACTGTCGTACTGTCCGTTGATGTGAGTTCACACTGTCATACTGTCTGTTGATGTGAGTTCACACTATCGTACTGTCCGTTGATGTGAGTTCACACTGTCGTACTGTCCGTTGATGCGAGTTCACACTATCGTACTGTCCGTTGATGTGAGTTTACACTATCGTACTGTCCGTTGATGTGAGTTCACACTATCGTACTGCCTGTTGATGTGAGTTCACACTATCGTACTGCCTGTTGATGTGAGTTCACACTATCGTACTGCCTGTTGATGTGAGTTCACACTATCGTACTGTCCGTTGATGTGAGTTCACACTATCGTACTGTCCGTTGATGTGAGTTCACACTTTCGTACTGTCCGTTGATGTGAGTTCACACTATCGTACTGTCCGTTGATGTGAGTTCACACTATCGTACTGTCCGTTGATGTGAGTTCACACTATCGTACTGTCCGTTGATGTGAGTTCACACTTTCGTACTGTCCGTTGAGGTGAGTTCACACTATCGTACTGTCCGTTGATGTGAGTTCACACTATCGTACTGTCCGTTGATGTGAGTTCACACTATCGTACTGCCCGTTGATGTGAGTTCACACTGTCGTACTGTCTGTTGATGTGAGTTCACACTGTCGAACTGTCCGTCGATGCGAATTCATACTGTCGTACTGTCCGTTGGTGTGAGTTCACACTTTCGTACTGTCCGTCGATGCGAGTTCACACTGTCGTACTGTCTGTTGATGTGAGTTCACACTGTCGTACTGTCCGTCGATGCGAGTTCACACTGTCGTACTGTCTGTCGATGTGAATTCACACTGCCGTACTATCCGTTGATGTGAGTTCACACTATCTTACTGTCCGTCACTGTTAGTTCACACTGTCTTATATTTCACACTGTCTTACTGTCCGTCGATGTGATTTCACACTGTCTTACATGAAGGTATTTAGCCGAGCTTGGTTCACACTATCGTACTGTCCGTTGATGTGAGTTCACACTGTCGTACTGTCCGTTGATGCGAGTTCACACTATCGTACTGTCCGTTGATGTGAGTTTACACTATCGTACTGTCCGTTGATGTGAGTTCACACTATCGTACTGCCTGTTGATGTGAGTTCACACTATCGTACTGCCTGTTGATGTGAGTTCACACTATCGTACTGCCTGTTGATGTGAGTTCACACTATCGTACTGTCCGTTGATGTGAGTTCACACTATCGTACTGTCCGTTGATGTGAGTTCACACTTTCGTACTGTCCGTTGATGTGAGTTCACACTATCGTACTGTCCGTTGATGTGAGTTCACACTATCGTACTGTCCGTTGATGTGAGTTCACACTATCGTACTGTCCGTTGATGTGAGTTCACACTTTCGTACTGTCCGTTGAGGTGAGTTCACACTATCGTACTGTCCGTTGATGTGAGTTCACACTATCGTACTGTCCGTTGATGTGAGTTCACACTATCGTACTGCCCGTTGATGTGAGTTCACACTGTCGTACTGTCTGTTGATGTGAGTTCACACTGTCGAACTGTCCGTCGATGCGAATTCATACTGTCGTACTGTCCGTTGGTGTGAGTTCACACTTTCGTACTGTCCGTCGATGCGAGTTCACACTGTCGTACTGTCTGTTGATGTGAGTTCACACTGTCGTACTGTCCGTCGATGCGAGTTCACACTGTCGTACTGTCTGTCGATGTGAATTCACACTGCCGTACTATCCGTTGATGTGAGTTCACACTATCTTACTGTCCGTCACTGTTAGTTCACACTGTCTTATATTTCACACTGTCTTACTGTCCGTCGATGTGATTTCACACTGTCTTACATGAAGGTATTTAGCCGAGCTTGGTTTCACACTCAAGGGATTGACAGCCCGCTACCGACAGAGATACCGGGGTTTGGTTTGTCACCAAGGTTCATTGGTATGATATAACTATTAACTTAAACTGTTTGAAACGGCTTGAACCCCAAAATAATAAACATAAAGCTACCAATGAAACTTTTGAACTAAGACACAACCTTTTGAATAGTATCGTAATGTGATTCTCAATTAATCATTGTATATTTGAGCCTATACAGGTTGACTTTTTTAACCATGCAGAGTAGGTTGAGATCAATTTGTCCATCTGCTTTGTTCAATCAGAATCTTCACAGTTGGACTGAACTCTGTAAAGAACCTATGTAAGTACCATATAAACATATACATGTTAATCCGTAACTCACTGCGTAGATGCATATACTGATCTGGACTTATAATTTTCACAAAACTCAACTTTATTTATACTCATGGGCATGCTCCTATCGTATTAGATTCATAGACACATTGATCCCCCGGTTTTTTTACTCAACTATATAAGTAACACTTTCACACATAAAGACGCTTTATGACGTCTCTGTAGCAGACAACTTCTGAAGACATTGTGACAAGAGGCGAATATATTTATAATGAGCAAATTCACCTATTATCACCATGTTTTTAACTTCATACAATACTTGTTCTTTTATTAATTGAGTGTTCCGTTTTTTTGTTTATAGATGTTGGTCCAGCGTCTGCTCGAACTCACAATTGCCAGATTTACAGCCGGCTACCGGGGTTCGGTTTGTCACGAAGGAATCTTTGATAAGTGTTCTGACAAAAGAATGAACATAAAGCTATCAATAGGCCCGTACAATTACCTTGCACCCTGTGAACAAAGAAATAACGTTTTGAATAGTATCGGAATGTGCATCTGAATTAACAGTTGTATACAGTTGAACCAGTTCACGGGAAAATAAACAAATTGGTATTTATAACGTGCGTAGGTTCAGATCACTTTGGCCATATCCTTAGTTTAACAGAATATTCACACTTTGGACAAAATTTCTAACGAACCAATGTAAGGACTATATGACAATTGTATACCTGAAACACGTTGTGGAGATGCATTGCTGATCTGGACCTACACTATTCATAAACGTTTAACGTGTGTTTTTATCCATGGGCGAATTCATATAGTATTGTATACTTACATAAATTTACCTCGTGTGTTTTATTCAACTATATATTTACCCTTTCCAAAATACAAAGGTTTTATGACACCTTTATGAGCATATTCTCCTTTTGTCAGAAGGTCTTATACTGCATTAAATAGTTTATCTTTTATTTATTGTTTTTTCCGTTTGTTCTTTTATAAATGTTTTCAAATTTGTGAACTGTAGATTGGTTCCATGTGATAAAGGGTTGATACATTTATATATTATATCCTGTTGGAAATATCAAACCGATCAGATATCTTTGTTCATTTACATTTACTGAATCATTAGTATGTATATGTAGACCTGTTACGCTTTTAAAGTCATCCACCTAACAATTAAAGAGCGTCGATCTCTTATACTGAATGAACCAGGTATCAGGAAATGTATTTTTACAAACGGTGCGAGTACTTGTTCAGTCTTTAGGAAAAAATACATAAAAGAAGGGACACTAATACATTTTGTTTGCCCTGTCATTGCAATCAGTTTGTGTTTAACGCTTTTTAAAGCATCGCTTTGTTTGTTACATCTATTACAGTGTATTGCCAATATACATGTAAACATTACAAACATTCAATAGCACACAAGTTGCAGAATATATGGGCAGGCAAACATGTTTAGGTTACACAACAAACTATATCGCACAACCAGAGAACTTGTTGAGATTATTTTTAATAATGAAGAATATATTAACTGTATGCATATCACACAATTAATTTAAAATTCAATGACACTTTTATTGTCTTCACATTTTGATAATAATAAGTGATTATGATCATGAAATGTACACATTCTTGAATAGATAGCTAGATTCAGATTAAAAATAGCATTGTTTATAGCCACGGTGCAGCTACAATTAAGACCAAAGAATCAATTTAAAGATCAAATGTTAAGGTGTATTTCAATCTGATAAACTATATGACGTCAATACTTATAGTTTTAAATCATTGGACATAACTTTGTTATTCATTATAACTTAGTCAACAACGTGTTTAGCTGTTAAAAAGTTGAATTCCTGAATTGGATGATGAAGAATTTATCGACAGGATAAGTCATTGTAAGATCGATTTTGTTTCGTTTTGTTTATTAAACTTTAACGATGCGCTCTTTTTATATATATTTGTTTCGCTATGAGCGAAGTTGTCTGTTTATATGGGAACGTAGTAAGTTCTCTGAAAAGAATGTTATGTGTGGTGAATGTGCGTGAAAGTTATTAAACACGAATAAGATGAACTGGCCGCAGTGATATAACTAAAAACTGCTTTTTAACTCCAATCAATCATTTACACTAAATGGAAAATCGATAGAATATTTGTTTAGCATATCGTTCAGATCATGTATACCCTTTCTTTTAACTGTACATTTCTGGTATCTGATTTAAACTGAATCTTGTAAACTCAAATTTGACACTAATTTCATAGCAACGAATATGCACATTTTAGCATGGCTTTCCATAAATCTAATTTTTAAATAATTGTAGATGTTATTTTTCGCAATACCTCTAAGAAACGGTATTTGCCAGATGTGGTCAATATGTGTTAATTATCTCGGGAAATTGCATTGAGACATTGGTCCCAGTTTGATTTATGATGGCAATAACGATGTTTCTAATGGTGTCCGTCGAGACTAGAATTGTGAGTTCAATATCCGACTTGCTCATTGATTCTTTTCGATAGAAGTAATTTTCATAATATTGCGACTATTCGTTTAGGTAACGTTTGCACTTCGTAGTTGCTTCTAGAGAAACGGAACACATAATGATAGTATATATGTTATAGATGAATCGTTTCTGCTTAAAATAAGGCATTTGTTTTAGTTCGATCGCATGACATTCGGCGAAGTCACAATGCACGTAAAATATCCAGTGCGGTATATTTACATTTAGAGTCGGTACTCTTTTATGAATTTATAAGACATGATCTTTTTTTATTTTTTATTTATTGTATTTAAATAGTGACAATTCAACGCAACGGCTGTTTCTGTATCATTGCTGGTACCCGGAAAGTCTCTAGACTATATATTTAATGTATATATGAACCAAGAATCCAATACCTTGTCTTGTCTTGGTATCTGAAATAACACTGAATCTGTCAAACCCACGTGTGCACCACATTGGTAAACAACGAACACGTGCATGTTTGCACGACATTTCGTAACCTGTGTACTCCGGTTCTAAAACGTGCAATTATGCATCATATATCGTAAACTGTGTACTCCGATTATAATACTGTATATTTGTGCTTCATCCTCTTAAAGCTGATCTCCCTTTTTAACTATTATATATGTCAACCCTTGGTGGTATCGCTAACGATTCGGATTGTTCATCCTGCTTGCATTCACATGCATTTAGACTAGCCCCATATACGTCTGTCACCAATAGGCTGAATAATATAAGTGGAAATACAGTAGGTTGCGTTTGGAAAATGTTGTAAGGACGATTAGCCCTAAACAAATAGTCTAAACTGATCGCTGTCGGTACCGTTGAGAGCTGTGATTAATGTGTCTTGAGTTCTTATCCCAGCTCGTCCATTCATTCTTTCCAACGATTGAACATCCATGAAAGACATGTGCCTGGCGCCAATGGATGAAAGCGCATATGGTGTGTAATGTACGAGTGTGAGAAAGCATAAACCCATAATTGAGTGCCGATGTGTAATAACTGATTGATAACTTTATTGATTAACTGATTGATAAGTATTTTACCTAAAGCGTGTTTCTTAGATTTTTCGAAAACTTGTGTAATCCGTCGAACAATTCCGCCATACTCGAATACCGAATGACAAAAGCCAGGCAACAAATGGGCGCGAATAAGGTCACTTAGATCTAAATACATTTAAGACGGCCTTAAACTCTATTTAATCAACGAATCTACCATCATCGCATGACATTATCCAGTGTTGTTCGCTTGGAGTACTGTTAAAGACTGGCACCTATTGTTGTAACCTTGTGTATGTAAGATATACATTTTGATTGAAATTTACGCTTATACTGCCTGATCGCCATCTGACATTATGAATACGTCGGAAAAACGTGCTAAAGTTCATGATGATTAAATCGATCCTATGATTTCTTTGATGTTATGTATACACGCCTTTGTGTTATCTTTATGTGATGTGTATCAATCAAGATGTACATATGTATTGCGAGTTCTACATTTTGGTTGATGCATATATTTCATTAGATATGTAAATACTTCATAACGTGATGAGTACATATAAGTATTTTTTTGTAATTCCGATGTCGGTACAATGTATGTGTATACTGCATTATGTTATAAGCATTAATTTGTATGTAATGTCTACACGTATTTGTGATATTTGTAGTATGCATTCTAGCATGAAAAAATTCAAAAATAGGTTTATTCTGCTACTCCAGCTTAACTCCAGTGCAAAGCCCCAAATTGACTTAATGTTGAAGTTGGTCCCGTTTTGCTAAATCGCCGACTTTTAAACCCAGGTGAAGTTGGAATTTCCTGCCAATGTCCCGACTGTTCCAGTTAATATATTAGCAGGCTATCTGATTATTTTCAGTTCAGTAGAGTCGTGACACCCGGCTGCCATGTCTAGCGGAAGTTGATTATGTTGGAAACCCAAATTTAAACGTAATTGTAACTAGTTGCCGCTCTAATGACGAATCGCAAAGTTAAAATATTATCTTAGACCTTCTTAAAACTTCAAACTCTATATTGTTGATAGTGAAATTATTTTAGATACCCATACTATTGCAAGCTTATTGTTAATGACTTATAATCTTGTGCACTTTTTGCTTTGCCCGTAAACTTCTTCTTTATTTCCCCAAAAAATCATTTTCGCATTGATATGGTCATAGCTTGTGACACACAGATGCTCAGTGAGCCTTATCTCTATCATGGACGTTTTGGAACTACGCCAGTTTACCTTATATAGACGGCGTTTAACGCCTCATGTAACAGGCGACTTTCAAAATCATTGTAGGAAAACACGATGTATTAAACTTTGTATCAAAATTGTACTATGAAAAGCTTTAGACGTCTGTTACGTGTTTTGACCACAGACCCTTTTAAAATACACAACCGTACACACAGGTAAATTGTTGAGACGAAGCTGTTAAGTTGTAATCTGAAACACTAATACTTAAATGGATAGAGATATTTTACATTATTTCAAAAGAGTTTGTTGAACATTTGTTGGACAATAATTAATGGAGACAAACGTAATTTATACATGTGATGGAAAGTATAACGGTTTGGTGAGATTGTTTACCACACAAAATATTCATCCTCCACTGCCATTAGGCACAAATTAAATCTCCAAAAAGCCCCAGAAGCAGAAAGATGAATATTTTGTGTGGTAAACAATCTCACCAAACCGTTATACTTTCCGTAAGAGCGATATCGGCCCTCTTGGGCCTCTTGTTCTCAATAGTATTTAAACTAAGATACAAAACTGGCAAAACGAAAATTTGTTTAAATCTAAAGGGAGACCAGGCAAAGTGTTTCATTTTTCAAAGTTTGTCAATTATTGAGAAAATATATATGTATACAACACTGTGACGTGGATACAAAATGCACACACTTATTAACATACACTGTCTAAAATAAGGCATATAAATCATTCCTTTAAAACAATTAGATGTGGGAAAACTGTAACACATAGCCCTGTATCTTGGGCAAAATGCTACAGAACCCGGTGCAAAATGTTACATGTTGATTATATGCCTAATGAAATATCAAATCAAATATGACCAAACACTGGTGTGATATTTATTTACAAGAGACTGGCTCAAAATGTTACAGAGGCAAGGGGTAACAGTAGAGTTGTCCGTCATATTACGAACGTATTTGCGTAATTATTGTAGTACTCACATAGATTATTGTTCATATAAAGGATGTTCCGATAATAAACAACACAATCAAGGTTGAAGCAAATATTTACTTTGAAAAGTATGCTGCTCTCACATGGGACAGAATATCTTTGCGATTATGTATAGTATTCGGCAAAAAAAGAGGAGATTGGACAGGACAAATAATGTAAATATGAAGCCTTACGAATCTTTGCAAATATTTTACGAATGGCTGCGAGTGCTAACGAATTTCTGCCGATCATTGCGAATGTGTACGAATCAATTATAATAATTTCTTACAAATGTTGCGAGGGCCATGCGAGTGTTGCAAGTGCTTGTGAACACCTTTAGAATGAAACTATTGCTCTTGCGACTGCGTCACTTCGTCATTTGTTCTCCAGCTGCCGGACAGTACACATCGAGTCAAGTTAATCATGCCAGGATGCGTCAAGAGAGGCTCCAATTCTTTCAAGTTTCTTACGAATGTTGCAAATGTCTTGCGAGAGCTACAAACACATTGCGATGATTAAAGAATGGCTTACGAATACTTACGAGTATGTTGCGAAAAAGAGAAAGAATATGCCTTCCATGCGAATTATAGGAGCATGTTGCTAATATTCGCACAAAAAAGCGAATGGTAGCGAGTTGTAAAGAAAATTTACAAAGGTCTTGCGACCCTATCCTGATCATTAGGATTGATTGACGAGTGCTACTCACAAGGACAATCGCAAATAATTCAGGACTGTGTGAGAGCACCATTATCGAAAGCTGGATTGTGTCTACCATACGGGGCATAGTGATAATATGTAACACTATGCCCCGTGTACTCTGTTATTGCACTAACCACGCATGAAGAAAAGAAACCTGTCTACAGGAAAACCCGATGGATGTCGATCACAATAACATATAATATGTTATGCATTATACATGTTCTTATTGTGTATATTAGGTATTCCATCATTTAAGTCTTGCGTAATTGCTAACCGGAACTTACATCTACCGAACAGATGAAATAGCAACCCCAAAAACAGTTTTTAATACCTCGAGAATGACACAATCATTTAAACCATATGTGTCTGAAAATGGAGTGTTACACTTTGCCCTGGAACGACCCATTACTCCGTTTCTACATGCTACAGCAAATATCACAAGGACAGCCACCAAGCTAATACTTTTAAAACAAAATGATAACAATAATTAGCCATTGAAAATGAAAAAGCTAATATCAAAACCCAGGTACACATCTTCACAAGCTTACACATATTGATGTTAAGTTAAATGACAATACAATTAAATACACTGTTTGATATTTGCAGGACTAAAATGTGTGCCCACATTGTTAAGTATATTCTAAGTTAAGGGTAATACCTTAGATGAAACAAGGTTTCTGCAAAAGCAAAATCTCTGATGCACATCTTCACATGCTGACAATCATTCTTTTGAAGTTGATTAACTCATAGCTCATCGTCATATGTCGTTCATTCTTTGATCTACACTTAAATATATATATTTCAAAAACAAGAATAAATGTGCATATTTATACATGCCGCTACACATTTCTATACTGTTTCACGACATGTTAAATCACAAAATCCCGAAATGGGTTTCTGCAAAAACAAAGCTCCAGATGCACTATTTCTAATTTGACTGACAATAGTTACTATGTTTGTAACGTTTCATGGCTGTAATTCAAATACGTATAGAGGTGACGGACGGTGAGACATATAACTCTGTGAAAAACAACAGCTATCTTCCCATTCTAGAGTTTGGGGAAGAAGTAAGTATAAGGCAAATAAGGATTATACTAAAATGTGTTTTGAAATATGATACCCGATATGACGTCTATATGTATTGTTTGTAAATAATGTACGATACTGTCTTTTGTTCGCATTTTAACAGTGGAACTTTAATCTATACCCGATTACCAAATTGATATGGTAAACAAATTTAAAAAGTTGAGAATGCGTATTTGGTTAATGAGAAGAGACATACATGATTAGTCAATTGAATGGCGATCGCAGCAGTGTCGATTATTACGCTAAATATATATATTACGTTAAAGAAAAGTATTGATTAGAGACGAAAACATTGTCACTAAATGAGAAATTGCCACCAACGTAGATCTTGATCAACCTTCACATATATGCAGTTTGATTCAGCTCTGCACTGTTTGTTGATTAGTGACAGACAATTTCTAGTATGTTTTTGTGAATTTGAATCCGGTAGATTCCTATACTTTATTACTTAAATATGCCAAGATGAGGTTTTCCTGAAACACGGATCATGATCATATATATGTATATACATGTATATATAAAAATAAGTGGGTTTATTTGACAAGTTTTCGATCAGGGCACAAGGTGATCTAATCGGATCACGCTCTGTTCGTCATCCGTTCGTCTGTCTGTGTTTATATGACATGTAGTAGTATTTCTAGATCAGGATAGGATCACTATATGTCTGTCCTTTTTTTAAAGCAATACTTCCAGCTAACTGAAGGTCTCAACTATCACCTAACAGAAGTGTTGCTACATGTACCAGGGGTCACATTTGTCAAAGTATGAGGTATTCCAAAGAAAAGGCCCAGGAAACCCTTCCAAGCCTGGTTACCTCATATATGTTTATTTAATATATCTGAAGATTAGGTAATGAGCTATCAATATAAAATTCTGACTAATTTTAAAAATAAAATGAAAGTGTAGCGATCGCCTTCAAGTTCGATTTAGTATCATTTAGATTTTTTTGTATAATGTGTATATTATTATTTCTGTCGGAAGGCATTCAGTTGCGTTGAAAAAATGTGATATGGGATACAGCAGCGAACAAGTACGAATACTGCGACATGAATAAATCTCTTTTAGTATCTGGAAAGTTGGTTGAATAAATACTTAAAATGTAAACTAGGTTCAAGACCTTAACACACGATGTGTAAGTGAAATTCAACACATATCAATGAGTCCATTTTATATGACCGTATGCATTAGTATACGTTTGTCGTACCTTTAACAATATAATTGGTAACTTTGGACACGTTTCTCTTATATCTGTTTGTCACATTTAATGTGTTGATCTCAATTTACGCTAATAAGCCGGCTCTTCATCTGCGTTTATCCATACAATTAACACAAAGGTGATTTAACTTAAAGATGATACAAAGCGATGCCGAGCCACGGTAGCTCAGTCGGTGGTAGGAACGCTGGCTGTTGATACAGCGGTTTTGAGTCTCAGCTCTGACAGCAGTCTTTTCGACGTTTGACAAAAGTCAATGCGACAAGCGTCACCAACACAATGGCACACAGTCAATCTAGAAAAGCCGTCAGTTGTTTGGAATGACTGTTGTGTGGAGTAATGGTGTACGATAGCCAGGTAACAGATGGATATGCGAGCTGACTGAACAAAGTTGAAAACGGCGTTTAATTGAATAAATAAATAAATAAATAAATATAATCAAACTAAGTCAGTAATATAAACTTCCTACGTGCAGAAACATACCAACACGTTTTACTTATTATGTTATTTTTCTTTCACCTGTATACACGGTTCAACGCCCACTTGTTCGGTCTCTGTCCATTGGAGCTGTTCTTACCTCACGGAAGGAAAATTTCACCAGGAAGTCTTTGTCCGGCCCGCATCTCAACCATGCATCATAGGTCACAATACACCAAATAAATTCCTTCTTTGTTTCCATGTAAATCGACGAGTTTCAATCCTCAATTGTCACACTTTCTAAGCGTTTCTCATGTAAAACACCATATATCATTGAACAGAGTTACCACTTAGCTTAACAAAATCCAAAGATAAAAATGGGGGTCATGCATTATGCAAGAAAGAACTCACCATGCGAAAATGATTACCGTCATTTTGGACCAAATCGGGCCCGGACAAAACCGGTGTTTAGCATTCTCTACCTTCACTTTCAAACAAGGTCAAAACACTGAAATAGTAAAAGTTATCAAATCAATCATTTCAAGTGCTTCCTATAAACATTTATAATGAATTTAAACTCAATGTCATATATTCAATACATTCTGGTGATGGTATACACTCATTTCTACCAAGCGAAGTTTATTTAGGAACTACTTCGGTGAAGATCAGCATGACAGCGTATGTATTTGGCAAAATTTGACCTTTAAGACAAAATCAAATGTTCTTATGGATATGTTTTTTCTACTTATTTACAAAGTATAATAAAAAATGAAAACACAGAAGCAAATATTAGGTCAGTTAAGCAATGATTATCAAAGAAAATTCTATTTTTTTATACCACCCAAAGCGAGGTTTTTCGGCTAAATCGGCCAATATTTATGCACTATTCTCAGACTTTTTAGGCAACCAGTATCATCATTTTCAACCAGTTTGTCTGTATGCAAACATTTTGCAAACAACATAAAATTGACAAGTCATATTTTTGGACTCGGAAGTTCCTTTAGACACTTTCTTTGCCCTCAGAGATCTGGTTTTCGTGTAAATGTACAGATTATGATATTAAAAGAAAGCAAAATAGCAAATATTAGGAAAATTTCAAATTCCCTATTCCACCCAAACCAAGGTTTTGCGACATAAAAAAATCCAGTAAGTTTTCTGTGCTCGCGCATTATACAGGTCTCCAAAACAAACAAATAGAAACACATAACATTTTAAGGTTTTAATGTGTCACATGTTTAAAGAAATGACCAAACTTCATGTTTATGCCTGTTTTAGGCCATTAACCAATCAAAGAAAAGTTTAAATAGCTTCAAAAACATCATTTTTATGGAAACATTTCAAAGTGGCTATTACCTTATGGTTGAATACCCCGATGAGCCTAAAATCCTCTCTGGGAACACAGTTTCATTGGTTTTCAATCAATTTGAATGTATCCCACCCCGTATAGTACCCTAGATTTGCTTCAATATTTGCAGCTGACACAAAATTGACTTTTAATATTTTCCAGCCTAAAGCTCTAGGATACAATACACCAAATAAATTCCTTCTTTGTTTCCATGTAAATCGACGAGTTTCAATCCTCAATAGTCACACTTTCTAATCGTTTCTCATATAGAACACCATATATCATTGAAAAGAGTTACCTCGAAGCTTTAAAACAATCCAAAGAAAATGGAGGGGGGGAAGGGATCATGCATTATGCAAGAAAGAACTCACCAGGCGAAAATGGTTACTGTCATTTTGCACCAAATCGGGCCAGGACAAAACCGGTGTTGAGCATTCTCTACTTTCATTTTCAAAAAAGGTGATCCAATCAATCATTTCCAGTGCATCCTATATACATTAAGGATGAATTTAAACTCAATGTAATATGTTCAATACATTCTGGTGATAGTTTACAGCCATTTTTTTAAGGGACTATTCGGGTGTAGATCAGCATGATAGTTTGTACTGTTTGATAGACTGTACCTTGTCCGGCTCACATCTGAACAATGCATCACACGATTCCCAATTTACTGGGCACACATGTTCACCATGATGAGGTGACATATAGCACACAAGAATGTACCTCAAAGGTCAAGGTCACACTTAGAGGTCAAATGTTGAAATGAGAAACCATGCCTCATAGGATTCCCATGTTACTGGGCACACATGTTCATCATGATGAGATTACATATGGCGCATTAAACACAGGCATGCACCTTAAAGGTCACGGTCACACTAACAGTTCAAAGGTCAAAATGAGAAATGTTTGATAGGACTGTATCAAATATGTATGCAGTGCATTGCTGTTTTTGTCCAAAAATGCTCATATAATAGTCCGGTAGGGGACTTTTGTATTGCTTGTAATATGACATTAACTTGTTTTGATTAACATGCTAAAGAATATAATAGATTTAAAATAGATATTCATATTTACATATACATGTTGGATATTTACAGTTCTCTCAATAGTTGTGGATAGCATGCTATCGTTTTCCGGAAGAAACGACTTTAAATATGTATGCTATTCAACAAAATTTAAATTAATGAATTGTTCCCTCTTGTCGAATGCCCATTTTAGCTCACCTGAGCTTTGCTCAAGGTGAGTTATTGTGATCGCCTTTTGTCCGGCGTCCGTCGTGCGTCGACATCTTCTCCTCAGTAGCCAGTTGGTCAATTAGGATGAAACTTCACAGAAAGCATTCTCTCAATGACCTCGACCGAATTCCTTTATGATTTTGGATCCATGCAGAATTCTGGTTTCCATGGTAACCAAACGAACAAAACTTTAATTTTTTTCTTCTCTAAAACTGGTTGGCCGATTTTTAAATATTTTGTAGAAATGTTCCTTGGATGACCCTTTATCAGATTCCTTTCAGCCATGTTGATTGTTAAAAAACATATGGCCGTCAGGATGCGCGGCTATTATAAGTGAAAGCTTGAAAAATCTACTCCTCCGAAAGTGTCTGGCCGATTTTCAAATAATTTTGTAGAAATGTTCCGAGGGTGACCCTTTATCAGATTCATTCAAGCCATGATTGGTCGAAAACGTCCTTTCTCAATCATTAAATTGTGTCAAGAGCATCTGAAATTCGATAATTTTCTGTAAATTGAGATAAATTGATAGATAAATAGCGCTCTGTATTAAAAAGTGTTTTTGTAGTGTCTGTAATATTCGACTTTTTGGAAAAGTCAATGTTAGTACGTAGTTTCTATAGTGCACACTCTTTTAAACATTCTGTAAAGTTTCGCATAAACTCATTTCAGTCACCTATGTTCTGAGATAACCAGACATACCCAAAACCGTTCTCAAACAATATATTTTTCACATATGTTACCCAGGTACGTTTCCCCAATTCATCTAAGTTTTTGAACATCATGTAACACTGTCGTTGATATCTGTTCGTTTGCATTTGGAGAAGTTGTGTCTAGTATGTAATGTACCTTGCTGTGTAATTTACGAATAATATAATTCTGCCGCATTCACTTAATGGGGAGATTATGTTTTTTACTCCACTCACTAGGAAAACTTCCACTGTCTTTGACTTAGTTATAAAGTGTTTTTAGATATGGTAGTATTATGTCAACAGTGCATTTAAACATTTTAATAGTAATACCATCTCCTCCCGGAGAACGACGTTATACTGGTTCCTATTTCCTCTTCTGTGAATGGATCGTTCAAACAGTCAAAATTAGCTAAGCCCGATTGATCACGTGGCGTTATATCAGCAACGGTAACGTCGTTGCTATATGTGATGTAGGACAACCATTGATCACCATATATAGGATTCTCTTCTTTACGTTTCAGTCTCGCACGATTAAATTTTCCCCAGAACACTTTTGTTGTTTTATCTCACCTGTGCATAAAGTGGAAGGTGAGCTATTGTGATCTCATTTTGGCCGGCGTCCGTCAGTCGTGTGTCGTCAACATTTGCCCTTGTTTACACTCTACAGGCTACATTTTGCATCCGATCTTCATGACAGTTTATCAGAACATTTATCTCCATCAAAGCTTGGACAAGATCAAAACTGGGTCATGAAAGGTCAAAACTAGGTCACAAGGTCAAATTGAAAGGAAATCTTGTTAACACGCTAGAGACCACATTTGCAGCTTCATGTTGAAACTTTATCAGAATGTTTGTCTTGATGATATATGTAAGTCAAGGTCAAACATGGGTCATGTCGGGTCAAAACGTAGTTCACTAGGTCAAATTGAAGGAAAATCTTGTTAACACTCCAGAGGCCGCAATTTCTTCTTCAGCAGTTTTAAATTTCATCAGAATGATTGTCTAAAAAAATATCAAGGTAAAGTTTGAATATGGGTAATATTAGGTCAGAAACTAGGTCACTAGGCCAAATTGAATGGAAATCTTGTTAACACTCTAGAGGTCACATTTTCAATTTAAGCATGTTGAAACTTTAACGGAATGTTTGTCCTGGTTATATGTAAGTCAAGTTTGAATATGGGTCATGTCGGATCAAAAAGTAGCTCACTAGGTCAAATTGAATTAAAATCTTTTTAACACTCTAGAGGCTGCAATTTGTGTTTTAGCAGTTTAAAATTTTGTCTTAAAGATATCCAGGTCAAGTTTGAATATGAGTCATGCCGGGTTAAAAAATAGGCCACTAGGCCAAATTGAAGGATATCTTGTTATTACTTTGAAGGCTGCATTTTTTGCTTCAGCAGCTTGACAATTTTACGGAATGTTTGTCTGTATGATAATTAGGTCTTGTTCGAAAAATAGGTCACTAGGCCAAATTGAAGGGAAGTCTTGTTAACATTCTGGATACTGCATTTTTGTGTCACCTGCGTAGCATGGTAGGCACTTAGGGACTACTTTTCTTTTGTCCGGCGTCTGTCTGTCCGTCCGTCTGTCTGTCCGTCAGTCTGTCTGTCCGTCACACTTTTTCGTCACGTTTTCAAAAAACTTTTGTTCTACTCAAAGGATTGGATTGAAACTTCTGACAAATGTTTATATCAATCTTTGTGATGGGTTCACAAAAGGAGGATAATCCAAATATTTTTATATCAGAGTTATTGCCCCTTTTCTGTCAAAAATTAAAATTTTCTGACAAGGCGCCGACAGGTGACACACGTGCTCCGGGGAGCACTCAATTCTAGTTAAGTTGAGCATGTTGAAACTTTATCAGAATGGTTTTCTTGATACGTAGATCAAGTTCAAACATGGGTCATGTTGAGTCAAAAAGTAGGTCACTAGGTCAAATTGAATGAAAATCTTGTTAAAACTCAAAAGGCAGCATCTTATTTTATTCAGCAGTTTGAAATTAAGTCAGAATGTTTGAATTAATGATATCTAAGTCAAGTTTGAATATGGGTCATATTGCTTCAGAAACTAGGTCACTAGGCCAAATTGAAGGGAAATCTTAATAACACTGTAGAAGCCACATTTTTGTATTCATTAGCTTAAACTTTGATCAGAATATTTATCTTAATGATATCTAGGCCAAGCTGAAATACTGTTATGCCGGGTCAAAAAATAGGTCACCGTGCCAAATTGATGGAAAATCTTGTTAACACTCTGGATGCCGCAGTTTTGGCTTCAGCAGCTTGAAATGTGTCAGAATGTCTAGGTCAAGTTCGAATATGGGTCATATTTGGTCAGAAACTAGGTCAATAAAGGAAAATATTGTTCAAACTCCGGAGGCCGCACTTTTACTTTAATCAAGTTGAAACTTTGTCAGAATGTTTGTCTTGATGATATCTAGTTCATGTTGGAATATTGGTCATATCAGGTAAAATAATATATATAGATTACTAGGCTAAACGAAGGTAAATCTTGTTAACACTCTGGAGGTTGCATATTGAATCTTTGTCAGAATAATTGTCTTGATTTGTTTTGCATTGCATTACATTACATAATTCAGGTGAGCGAACTAGGGCTATTATGGCCCTCTTGTTTGCTTCAGCAGCTTGAAATGTGGTCAGAAGGTTGAGCTAAATAATATTTAGGACAAGTTTAAATATGGGTCATGCCTGGTCAAAAAATAGGTCACTAGGCCAAATTGAAGGGAAATCTTGTTAACACTCTAGAGGCTACATTTGCAACTTGAGCATATTGAAACTTTATCAGTATGTCTGTCTTGATAATATATAAGTCTAGTTTGAATATCGGTCATGTTTAGTCAAAAAGTAGGTCACTTGGTCAAATTGAAGGAAAATCTTGTTAACACTTTATAGGTCGCAATTTTTGGTTCAGCAGTTTGAAATTTTGTCAGAATGATTGTCTGAAAGATATCTAGGTAAAGTTCGAATATGGATCATATTGGGCTAGAAACTAGAAAAATCTTGTTAACTCTATGGAAGCAGCCTGAAATTTGTTCAGAATGTTTATCTAAATGATATCTAGGCCAAGTTTGAATATAAGTCATTTAGGGTCAAAAACTAGGTCACTAGGCCAAATTGAAGGAAAATCTTGTTAACACTTTGAAGGCCGTAATTTTCACCTCGGCAATTTTGACAGAATGTTTGTTTGAATTATATTTAGGTCAAGTTTGAATATTGGTCATATTGGGTCAGAAACTATGTCAATCAAGGAAAATTCTTACTTTGTGCAAGTTGAAACTTTGTCAGAATGTTGTCTAGATGATATCTAGTCCATGTTGGAATATGGGTCATATCAGGTAAAAAAACATAGATCACTAGGCCAAACGAAGGAAAATCTTGTTAACCCTGTGGAGGTTGCATTCAGAATAATTGTCTTGATGTTTTTTACATTGTAGTAAATTGCATAATTCAGGTGAGCGAACTAGGGCCATCATGGCCCTCTTGTTTACCTTGAAAATATTGAAACTTCGTCAGAATGTTTGTCTTGATGATGGAATCCGCTGTGGTCGAGTGGTAAGCGTCGGGGATTTCGAAACCGGGTGTCCCGGGTTCGATCCCCAGTCGCGGCACTACGGTCATGGTGGAATGTCCTTGGGCAAGGCACATTTTCTAGCCTAGTACTGGTTTGTTAACCCAGGGATCATGAATAGTTAAATTTAATTGCGCGCTAAATGACCTTAGCTGTCGATGCGCCATAAAACAATATACATTCATACATTGGACAACGACGATCGACGGACGACAGACGACGGACAAAACGTGATCAGAATAGCCTTTGAGCCTTTGGCACAGTATACACTTGATAATCTGATTGTTGATGGGCAGGACTATATGTGAGATCCATGCAGCTAGGAACAAGGCCGTATTGGTGAGTAAATAGCCCAGCGGTCATCGCTCAGAATGCTATAATTATATTTACAATGTAAACACTATAGAAATAAAAGTATGTTCACTGAATATACAAGGTTTGAAGAAATTCAATAACAATATACAGTTTGGTGAGATTTGTGGCGAAATTGACATAAAAGGATTGTGTGAAACATGGTAAACAAACCATGACTAATAGAATATGTTCCACATGCGATAAACACAGACAAAGTAAAAACAAAAGAGGGTCGGGTAATGTTGTAGTTGTTGTCAAAGATTGGCTAGCTAATTACTGTGTACGATTTTATGATAATTTTGATGACTGTGTTGTACTTTTTGTTTAAAAGGAATTGACTTAATTCAAAGAGGACGTACTTATCATATGTGTGTATGTATCACCAGTACATTAATTTATATATCAATTTAAACACTGGTGGAATACAAATGTTAAATGAACAAGAGCTGTTGGAGGACAGCGCGCTCGACTAATCCACCGCTTATTTAAGTTACTGATATATGGACTCTAATGTACTTGCACGCAAATCGTAAACCATAATTTCTAAGTAAGACAAAGAGCAACAATTTGCATCATATTTAGGATAGAATTATCTTAATTGGTTGGGTATATATGTGTGATGCTTGAAAAGGGCTGTATAAAGTTGGAATACTATACTTTAAGTAGTTACTAAGATATGGTCTCTTAATGTAGTTGCATTCAAATCTTTAACCAGAATTTCTACGTAATATAAGGGCCACAAGTGGCATAAAATGCAGGATAGAGTTATCTAACTTAATAATCTACATAAATTCATCAAACATTCGGCATTAACTCATAATTATACAAGATGGTAGGCGACGTGGGATTCGCCTTGGTGATTTTCGTTCTCCATATTTTGCAGCTTCCGGCTCTAACTCGGAAACCCGAGGTCGGAGGTCAATCACGTAAAATAGCTTTTTGTAACTCTTGAATAGCTCTATCGATGGTGCAATAAAATCGCTATCGAATACTACCACTGCAGCGCTAGGGGCGATTCAATTCAAAAACGACTTTAAAAAGATACCCTATCTTTGAAAGGCTACCATTTCGAAACAAAGACCTCAATCAAAAATTGTTACAAATACGTGTTTTTTTCAAATATCTCGAAGTATCTATAACCTAAGTTTCAGCTTTCCACATTCAAAACGGTAGGAGAAGATAGACAAATGGTTTTGGTTCTTAAAACGAGGTATTTTGCTAGCTGCATAGCAACGGGTGGGTCCTTAGCAACGAAACTCAAAGACGCACACCCTTAAACTCTATTGCAGCCGTTCACCAAGTAACATCGGAATCGGCCCGTCGGTTGTTGCTGTTGGGCGTCACTTTACAAACAACTGGACACACCCACCCACACACAGACAGACAGAAAAGCCTGACAATAAGGGATAGCTAGCGAATCACAAAATACGATCAAGATAATATATATGTTATATTTCAAATACGTGGTAGGAGCCAGTTTACTTAGTGACACGTACCTGGTACGAGACAATTTTCACACTTAAAAACATACGTGGAAGGAGCCTCGGCCGTTTATAATTCAAAACTTGTTTACGTTGGGTCAAACACTAGCTCAAAGTCAAACACGTTGTGACCAATATAGAGGCCCCGTTTTAAGCTCGACTATTCGAAGAATATGAGAGCTATACTACTCACCCGGGCGTCGGCGTCCACCTCACACTTTGGTTAAGGTTTTGCATGCAAGTACTTAATTACTACATGTATTGCATTGAAACTTTGTACAACCCTGCTAAACTATCACACCTATGTAGATTATCAAGTTAGATAATTCTATCCTGCATTTTATGGCCCTTTTTTACTTAGAAATTCTGGTTAAAGTTTTGCGTGCAACTACATTAAGAGTCCATATCTCAGTATTTACTTGATGCATTGCATTGAAACTTTATACAACCCTACCCAAGCATCACACCTGTGTAGATTATTAAGTTAGATAACTCTATCCTGCATTTTATGCAAATTATGGCCCTTTTTTTACTTAGAAATTCTGATTAAAGTTGTGTGTGCAACTTAATTAAGAGTCCATATCTCTGTATTTACCTGATGCATTGCATTGAAACTTTCTACAACCCTTAGACCCAACTATCACACCTGTGTAGATTATCAAGCTAGATAACACTATCCTGCATTTTATGCAAATTATGGCCCTTTTTTTACTTAGAAATTCTGGTTAAAGTTTTGCGTGCAACTAAGTTAAGAGTCTATATCTCAATATTTACTAGATGCATTACATTGAAACTTTATACAACCCTACCCAACTATCACACTTATGTAGGTTATCAAGTATGATAACTCTGTCCTGCATTTTATGCAAGTTATGACCCTTTTTTTACTTAGAAATTCTGGTTAAAGCTTTGCATACAACTACATTAAGAGACCATCTCTTAGTAACTACTTGCTGCATGGCATTGACACTTTATACAAACCTTTTCAACTATCACACCTATGTAAACAATCAAGTATGATAACTCTATCCAGTATATTTTGCAAGCTATGGACCTTTTTTAACTAGAAATTTGGTTAAAGTTGTGCATGCAACTACATTAAGAGTCGATAGCATAGTATTTACTTCATGCATTGCTTTGAAACTTTATGCAACCCATGTTGATTTTCAAGTTAAATAACTCTATCCTGCATTTTATTCAAGTTATGGCCCTTTTTAGACTTATAAATTCTGGTTAAAGTTTTGCATGCAACTACATTAAGAGACCATATCTTAGTAACTACTTCATGCATTGCATTGACACTTTATACAGCCCTTTCCAATCATCACACCTATGTAAACAATTAAGTATGATAACTCTATCCTGCATTTTATGCAAGTTGTGGCCCTTTTTTTATTTAGAAATTCTGGTTAAAGTTTTGCGTGCAACTAAATTAATAGTCCATATCTCTGTATTTACCTGATGCATTGTATTGAAACTTTCTACAACCCTACCCTATCACACCTGTGTAGATTATGAAGTTAAATAACTCTATCCTGCATTTTATTTAAATTATGACCCTTTTTTTACTTAGAAATTCTGGTTAAAGTTTTGCGTGCATCTAAATTTAGAGTCCATATCTCAGTATTTACTTTATGCATTGCATTGAAACTTTCTATAACCCTACCCAAGCCTCACACCTATGTAGATTATCAAGTTAGATAACTATCCTGCATTTTATGCAAGTTATGGCCCTTTTTTTACTTAGAAATTCTGGTTAAAATTTGCGTGCAACTACATTTAGAGACCATATCTTGGTAACTACTTGATAGAGTTTTGCGTGAAACTAAATCAAGAGTCCATATCTCTATATTTACCTGATGCATTGCATTGAAACTTTCTACAACCCTAAGACCCAACTATCACACCTGTGTAGATTATCAAGTTAGATAACACTATCCTGCATTTTATGCAAATTATGGCCCTTTTTTTACTTAGAAATTCTGGTTAAAGTTTTGCGTGCAACTAAATTAAGAGTCCATATCCTAGTATTTACTAGATGCATTGCATTGAAACTTTAAACTATCACACTTATGTTGATTTTCAAGTATGATAACTCTATCCTACTTTTTATGCCAGTTATGGCCCTTTTTTTACTTAGAAATTCTGGTTAAAGTTTTGCATGCACCTACATTAAGATACAATATCTTAGTAACTACTTCATGCATTGCATTGCAACTTTATACAGCCCTTCCCAATCATCACATCTATGTAAACAATCAAGTACGATAACTCTATCCAGCATTTTATGCAAGTTATGGCCCTTTTTGGACTTAGAAAATCTGGATTTAGTTTTGCAACTACATTTAGAGTGTAACCTCATTAACAACTTGAAGCATTGTATTGAAACTTTATACAACCTTTCCCAATTTCACAACTATAAACACAACCAATTAAGATACTACTATCCTGCATATGGTGCAAATTGTTGCCACTTTTTAGCTCGACTATTCGAAGAATATGAGAGCTTTACTACTCGCCCCAGCGTCGGCGTCGGCGTCCAGTTAAAGTTTTAGGGCAAGTTGGCATTTTCATTCATAAGTATTTGTGCTAGGGCTTTCACATTTGGAATATGGTTACATCTTATACCTTTCTTCACATTGAATGCTGATGGTGCTGAGTGTGACCTTCTTTTTGTGGTAAAAAACATGATTTTCGGTGGTTAAAGTTTTAGGGCAAGTTGGATTTATTTTTTATTTCTTTATTTTCTCTCAATAAGTACTTTTGCTACGGCTTTCGTATTTGGAATATAATTACATCTAATACCTTCCTTCACATTAAATGCTGAAGATGCTGATTGTGACCTTCTTTTTGGGGTAAAAAACATGATTTTGGCCGGTTAAAGTTTAAGGTCAAGTTGGCATTTTCATTTAATTTTTAAATTGTTCTCAATAAGTATTTGTGCTAGGGCTTTCATATTTGGAAGAGGAATGCTGAAGATGCTGAAGGTGACCTTCTTTTTAGGGTAGAAAAAATGACTTTTGGTGGTTGAAGTTTTAGGGCAAGTATAAATTTTCTTTTTTTTTTAACTTTTTCTCAATAAGTACTTGTGCTAGGGCTTTCATATTTTGTATATAATTGCATCTAATACAATTCTTCATATTGTATGCTGAAGATGCTGAGTGTGACCTTTTTGTTGTGGTAAAAGACATGATTTTGGGTGGTTAAAGTTTTAGGGCAAGTTGGCATCTTCATTTAATTTTTAAATTTTCCTCAATAAGTACTTGTTTTTATGTCAACAATACATTACCAGTCATTTAATACCTGATATATAATCTCTACACCCTTAATTCATCCAGAAAAAGAACTCGCCTTGCGTATTCCTCACGTATATGTGATATACACGATCGCCCGTAAGAGCGGGAGTGCACGTGATATTTTGGTCACTTTCATTTCTGGATCCACCAGCTAGACAGGCTAAGAAATTACTTTTATTTTCTAATTATTCTTTTCTTGGTTTTTTAAGGCCTATTGCCTTATTAAATTGTTTCATTCAGTTATGTTATTTAACTGCATTGACAGAGATATTCAACTTAAATTTTTTAAATTATTGTTGTAATTGTTTGTTGTTGTAGTCGAGAACTGGCTTAAAAGCACGAGGTGGTTACCCCACCCATTATATTCAGTTAATGTCGTCGGGTGCGGAACGTAATACTGAGTTCAAGACTTAAAGTTCAACGATGAGTTCCCTAATCCCGTTATAGATGATATTTATGATTGATTGATGTACATTACATGTGTTTATAACATAGACAAACAATTATTATTTTTGTTTATCAATTATATATACGTTCCGGGTTTTCACTCGGGTAGAAAAATAAAAAGTAAAAACAATTTATTATTTTGTTTTTGTTTTTATTGTTGTGTTCATTTCGTATATATTTTTGTATCATAAATATGTCACATAAAGGTGAACGGAGGCGTGGCTCGTGTGGTCATGCTGTGGACGCATGGGACACGCATCCGAACTGTGTGGTTTGCTCAAAGTGCACACAGCTTTCACCGTGCGAGTACTGCTCTTCTTGGACTGTTTCTATTTGGAAACGGGCTGGGAATGGTAAGACTAGCAAAAGCAGGAAGGGTAAGAGTGCCCCTAAAAAAAAGCGTCTCTGATCTCTTCGAGTGAAGCGGAGTTCGAGGGGTTCTCCCAATCGGACTCCGCGACCGTGTTGAGTGGATCAAAGGTTAAGGCTGTTCCTTCTCCACTTAGGACAACCGCACCTCCTAGTCTAGCTAGAGACACGGAGGAGCGGAAGGTAGCTTTGGATGCTCGTTGTTCTCTCGGGAAACAAAAGCCTTCGGGCCAGACACCGTATAGAAACAGGGTTTTGAATGTGCTCAAGAGCTGAAGCCTTCTTACTCTGAACGACATTATCTTGCTTCTGGTGTTGGGGCTCAACCTTCGAAAGAAGGGGATGCCGGAATCACCCGCCGGGAAACCTAGCGAGTTGGTCAATTCCAACACTACAATCTGAGCTACAGCAGTCTTCGGACTGCTGCAGAGTGCCTGATTACGATGTCAGCGGACAAAGTTCTCTGGAGACTTTTGATAGGTCAGCTTCACTAACTGCCTATCTCTAGTCAAACGGGTAATGCTAGAGCTGGACAGCAAAACCCATATGCCGTGGCGCGACAGGTCCCCGGGCAACCGGGGCGTCATCTAGTTATGACGCGACCTCTCACCGGTCAGTCATCTAACCATGACACGACCGGGCCAGTCAGTCATTTTGCCATGGCTCGACAAGGTATTCATTCACTTAGCGGTGAAATGACAGGTCTGCAGTCGAAGACCTACGACGCGGCCAGGCAAACGGTCACTCATTTAAATATGACGCGACCAGCCAATCAGTCACGCATGTAGCCATGTCGCGACAAGGCGGGGGTCAATAAGTTAGCTATGATGCGACCAGCCTACCGCTCACGCAGGTGAACATGACGCGGCAAGGAGATAGTCAATCATTGACGCGGCTAGTCTACCTGTCGGTTATGAAAACATCACACGACCAGGCAGTCTGTCATTTGGCAATGACGCGACTAGCCAGCCAGTCGCTTATGTAAACATGGCGCGACCAGCCAATCGGTCACGCATGTGAACATGACACGACCAGGCAGTAGTCAGTCATTTGGTAATGACGTGGCTAGCTTGCCTGTCGGTTATGTAAACATCGCACGACCAGGCAGTCTATCATTTGGCAATGACACGACTAGCTAGCCAGTCGCTTATGTTAACATGGCGCGACCGGGCACGGGCTCTGTACTGGCTGACCGAATTGATACTATTATCATTCTATCTCAGGTCAACAACAGAATGAATATTCAGAGTAGGTTAGCACCGAACTCTAATATTCAGCCGTATAGCTCCGAGTACGGGAATTATCGGTCGGAGAAATCCTTCCGTTCCCCAAAGGGAACTGTGTACTTCATTCAAGAAGACACTCTTTCCCATTACCAACCACCGGTCCATTCAGTGGATCCGGTCGGTAAGACTCGACCAGGCAAACAGTTAATCATTTAGATATGACACAACCGGGCAGTCAATCATTGTACAATGACACGACTAGCCAACCAGTCACACATGTAGCCATGTCACGACCAGGCGGAGGTCAAGCAGTTAACTAATAGCAGTCATTTGGTAATGACGCGACCAGCCTACCTGTCGATTAAGTAAACATGGCACGACCAGGCAGTCCATCATTTGGCAATGACACGACTAGCCAGCCAGTCGCTTATGTAAACATGGCGCGACCAGGCACGGGCTCTGTACTGACTGACCGAATCGATACCAATTATCATTCAATCCGGGTCAACAACAGAGTGGTTATACGAATATTCAGAGCGTAGGACGCACCAACTCTAATATTCATCCGTCTAGCTCCTGGAATGGGAATTATCGGTCGGAGAAATTCTTCCGTTTCCCCAAAGGGAACTGTGAACTTCATTAAGAAGACACTCTTTCCAAATACCAACCACCGGTCCATTCAATGGATCCGGTCGGTAATAGACGGGAATACCAAGCCTACCGGGGTTCAGCAATACCCAATCATGGGATTTCACTGTACCCGGAGGGACACCTATATAGTAGGCAGTCCTTAGAAAGGCAACCCCTGGACCAGAATACACTAATTCATTCTGGGAAAGGGAGGTCCATGTCTGAGTCAGATGTAGATCAACCGGTTGTAAGACCAGTTAGGCTATGTCGGAGGATTAGACACTCTTCCAGCTCTTCGTGTTAAGAAGATGAGGGAAGTCAGTCGCTTTCAGATAACGACTCCTTAGACTCTAAGCTCCTCTTTGGTGGAAGGATAGCTACGAGACTGTGGCTGATGCGTCAGAACAGTCCAGAAGTCTTTCGGCGAGCGCAGTTAATACATTTGCACAGGGCCAGAAACACTCTGCGTCTTCTGCGGTTAATAATCCTTACCCTGCAAAGAGCATAAACGGGAAGTTAAGGCGTTTACGCCGAGACAACCGATTTCCACAGGTCATAAGTCGGCTAACCGAAGGCCCCTTACCAAGGGGCTAAGAATCGGCAGCCTTCTAAGTAAAGCACAACCCCTAGGCCTCATCCCTAGGGATGCGCACCTTTCTATGATCGTCCCAAGGCCGGAGATTACAGTCGGGTCCGCCTGTTGTTTTTCATAGAGGAATGGGAAAGTGTCACAGAGGATCGTTGGATCTTATCTGTGATACAGGAAGGGTATCCAATTCCCTTCATTTCTTCTTCTTCTCTGACAAGCGTGCCTATCGACATGTCGTCACGTCATTCGGCCATGTCAAAAGTGATTTCATCACGTCTTCTGTAAAAGAAGGCCATAGAGAGGGTTCTCAACCCCAATTATCGGGGTTGATACAGCCGTCTTTTCCTCGTCCCGAAGGAAGACGATCGGTGGAGACCGGTTATAGATTTATCAGCTCTAAATCTATTGATTCCGGTCGAGAAGTTCAAAATGGAGTCGACCCACTCCATCCGAATAACTATTCGGGAAGGCGACTGGGCGGTCTCTCTAAACCTCACAGACGCCTATTACCACATTCCAATCGCTCCCTCGTCGAGGAAGTACTTTCGTGTTGTGGTAAATGACAAGGAACAGAGGATATTCACTCTGTGAACTCTGAGACAGGGAGGTCAAGACCATCTCATACGAGAGCTCTGCCCCGACGGTTGATTCCATGCGATCTCATTCTTCTTCGGAAAAGGGATCTATGTCAAGGGATCAATTCTTCGGTCATGACTCTAATTCAGGGCATTTCGGAAAAGGGATAAATTCCTCGGTCATGACTCCTTCATAAGTTCCCATGTTGAATCGGACACTGACATTCCGGTTCAGAACCGGCTATAGTCGATCCTCTTGTCGTCGGGAAAAACCCACGACCCAGTCTTGTCTGACGAATAAGAGACATATCGGGATCAGTGCCCCATATGATGATGAAACAATTTAGATCTAGACTCTAAATAAATTATCATTGGCGGAAGGTTACTGCATTCATTGCGTCCATAAGGCACATTTCGGCGTATGCGGCGACATCGTTTACACAGGGACGGAAACGTACAGCGACTTCTGCAAGGGCATTCTTGGAACCCCAACCTGTGAAGACGCAAAGAGACAGACTAAGTTCGAGCCTAGCGTTACGGGAGCTAGCTAAGTTGGCATACAACCAAGTAGAGCACTGTCCCTAATCCGCAACTACAGGGAAGCACTCCTCTCTATTAAATATTCTAACAAAAAATGATATAGAGTGGGTATCAACCTTTCATTCGGGGTTGCTACAACTGTTTTTCTTCCTGTTCCTAAGAAAGACAGACAGTGAAAACCGGTAGTAGACTTATCGACAGTGAAAACCGGTAGTAGACTTATCGACTCAGTTCGCGTCTAGTACGGTCGAGTAGTAGAATGCAACGTTCCGTTTCACCAAGATCACGATCCGGAACGGCTGTCTGGGCGAGTTGTTAGACCTAACAGACGCCTATTACCACGTACCGATTGTTTTGTCATCGAAGAGTTACAGTTCGATTACCTGCGTTCGGAATTATTTCCCAAAACAGGCAAGTCGGATCTAATTCCCTCAAGAGAATCCGAGTCGTTTTCTGGTTCGGGATCGGTTAGTACGGGAAACAGCCCGATACATGCTTCACACCACACCCGAATTGTTTACAGATATCGGGGCAGTGCGTTACAGCTACGTACATGGCTTAACAGCCTACGGCATGTGATCAATATAGTAGACAACTTCATATGAATTTAGTTTGCTAGCTTTCAATACTACTCATTCGGCAGTGGACGATCAGAATTCGCAAAGGAAAAATAATAATTTCTCCCTTGGAATAATAATGAAACAACTTCCGGTTTCAGTTTTTCCCTGTCTGAAAGGTGTGAAATGATAATAGAAACACTTCACTGGCTCAGAGACCGTGGTTATACGTCCTGCTGGCCTGTCTATCGACACAACCGTTACATCTTCCTTAGAGATAGACAGTTCTTACCGATTGATGTTATTAAAGGTAGGTCAATCTCTCTAAACGTTCGTCGAAAACTACCGCTTCTTAAATTAGTAACTGAGACTTATAAATTCGTCTTGCTTGACGAACACAATCAGGGAAGTGAGTTCTTTACTGTCATTAGAAACGAATTTCATTAGGTTTCACAGCCTGATGGTTAGAATTAGAAAAACCCATTTGTAGGAGTTTAACTCCAAAATAGGATTTGTCTTGCGTCCTCTGGTCGCTTACCAGAGCTCCATACGAACCTCTTGAATCGACGTCTTTACTTATAAAACCGTCTTTTTATTAGCTTTCGCTACAGCTCTTCGAAGGAGCAAAGTACACTCTCTACCTAAAAAAACGGGAATGCCAGATTCAATGAATATGATGGCCCCTTTACACTACTGTGTCAACCAGGGTTTCTGGCTAAGAACCAGTTACCGTCGTTCCTTCCTGATCCGATTCAGTTCCTAGTCATTCTGCGAGCTGTGGTCCTTCGGATTCCGACAGATCCCTTGTCCTGTCAGAGCTCTTAAATATGATCTTAAGAGAGTTGAGGGGAATAGGGGTCAGAGAAAAAGGTTATTTCTCCCCATTACAGGTCGTAAGATATATCAGCAGCTTCTTTTCTCGCTGGATATCCATTACAATTAAATTAGCGTACAAAGATTGATCTAGTCGAGATCTTTCTTTTCTGCGGATACGCCCGCATGAAGCTAGAGCTCTTTCGACAAGTTGGGCTTTTTCGAACAATAATTCCCTTGAAGAATTCTTCGCGCGGCAGTTCGGAAAACTCAGTCAAGTTATTCATCTTTCTACTTGCGTTCTATGTCTGGTCAGACAGAACTTGTACTCTCTGGGCCCTTTGGTTGCGTCTCAGCGAGTTGTCCGCTAAATTACTCCCAACATATTAATGAAGTGAACACTGATTGAAATTAATCCATCCCTGCTCTTACCTTATACTGTTGGGTTCATAGTACTTTGTAAATAAATTAGAAAATAATACACTACAAGGTGCTGCTACCTGGAACGACAGTAAGTATTGGCCGAACCTCCCGTCCGATGCTACAAAGTCATCAGGTATTAAATGACTGGTAATGTATTTTTTACATAAAAATGAAGTTTTTCAAAGTACGCAAGGCGAGTTCTTTTTCTGGATGAATTAAGGGTGTAGAGATTATATATCAGGTATTAAATGACTGGTAAATATTTTCTAATAAAAATATGTTTTACTTTGAAAAACTTCATGTTAGGGCTTTCATACTTGGAATATAATTACATATAATACCTTTCTTCACATTGTATGTTGAAGATGCTGAGTGTGACTTTTTGGTTACGTTCCTTTCTTATTGTGATCATTCATCTATCAAATAAAATTCTTCTCACATGTCAAATGGGTTTTGGTGTCAAACATTTGGAAAACCTTTTTTAAGGTTTTGCTATTTTTGGACTCGGTCAGTTTTAACATTTGCATTTAGCTCAACTTTAAAGTTGAATCATTCAAATCACTTCATACTTGACACATTTGTTAAGGACCATAGTACACTTAGGTTAGATAACTCCATTGTATCCTAAATATGATTTTTAAATGATATATATTTAAATGTATGTATCTATTCAGTTGCTTTTACATATAGATTATATAATATGATTTATTAGTACTTAAGTGCAATATAATGAAATAGTGATTTTTTTTAATAAGCGGCATATAGTCGAGCGTGCTGTCCTCCGACAGCTCTTGTTTACTTAGAAATTATGGTTAAAGGTGTGCGTGCAACTACATTAAGAGTCTATATCTTATTAACTACTTGATGCATTCAATTGCCTTCCTAACCATCACACCTATTAAAATAATCAAGTTAAATAACTCTATCCTGCATATAATTATCACCCTTTAATAAATTGTGGTTAAGGTTTTGCATGCAACTACAATAGAGTCTATTATCTTAGTAACTTAAATAAGCGGTGGAATAGTCGAGCGCGCTGTCCTCCGACAGCTCTTGTTCATCTGATCTTCAGGAAAGTACATACACATGTATATTAATCAAATCTCAGTACAATATGAAACTGGATTGCGTTGGACTAAAAACTAGCTCACTGGGTCAACATTTAAGATTGTTTGAGAGCACTCTTTAGGTCACAATTCTCATCCAATACATATGAATTTTGATCAGAACATTCATCGTTATTAAATATCAGTCAATATTTAGATATACTCTTTGAACTCTCTAAAGGTCACATTCCTCAACGTGTCTTCTCTAAAGGTCACATTCCTCAACGTGTCTTCACTAAGCTTCCATCAAATCTAGGTTAACTTAAAGACTTGGTCAGATGGGATCACTAGTTCATGATTTAGAAGATCTTTGTGAAAACTCTTAAGGCTATATATGTCTACATTCGATTTCCGTACATCTTAGTCAAGTTTGATAATGGGTCACACGACAACATGTGTTTTAATCAATCGCGGTGAAGTTTAAAACTTGGTAACGTTTGTTCATAAACAAGGTCACTAAGGTAAAAGTTAAAAAAAATATTGTGAACGATATATAGGTCACATTTCTCTTCCAATCTACATGTACATGACATTTTATCAGAACATTCATCGCTATCAAATCTGTCATGGTTTATTTCGAAATAAAGGCCATGATTTAGAAAATCCTTGTGAAATCTCAAAAGGCTACATATGTCTATTTATATTCGGTTTTATTACATCTCGGGCAAGTGCGATGGTGGGACACAAGATAACATGCGTATCCATCACATCGCGGTGATGTTTGAAACCTTAGTAACGTTCTTAAACTAAGTCACTAGGATCACATTTAAGAAAATCTTATGAATACTCTATAGGTCACATTTCTCTTACAATCTACACGAACTTTTATAAGAACATTCATCGCTATCAAATCTTAGTCATGGTTTATTTCGATTTAAAATCGGACTTATCAAAACCTTGATAATACTCTAAGATACTTCATTTCTTCCATCCAGTCATCATGTAAGTTCCCCAGAACGTTCAACTTCACGAAATCTCTTAGGTCAATAGTTCAACATTTAGACAAACATTTTGAACTCTCTAGATACCATATATTTCTTAATGGGAGTTAGTCAGAACATTCCTTGTTATCGAATTACAGTAAAGTTTGAAACTGGGTCGCATGGGGTCAAAATCGTTGTCAATATGTCAAATTTAAACTCTAAACTAGTTCTTTTATAAAACATGTGTCGGTCAAGTTCGAATCTTGGTCATAATTGGTCAAAAACTATGTTACTAATTCATACATTAACCAAACCTTATCAACACTTTACAGACCACAATATTTACCCATTCTTCATGAAAAGTCATTGGAACATTCTTCATATTTCAATATTCTATGTGCAGAGCGAGCCTATGTAGCTCTGTCGGTAGCGACGCGGGCTGTCAATCCAAGGGTTACGAGTTCAAACACCCCATTCTTTCCGACGTTTGACAAAAGTAATAGTGACAAGCGACATTTGTCGTCAACAATGGGCTAACAGTCTATTTAAAAAAGTAGCCAGCTACTTAGAAAGATTGCTGTGTGTAATACTGGTGTAAGAAAGCCAAGAAACACTGGTCCCCGTGATATAACTGAAACATTGTTGAAAACGGCGTTTAACCCACATCAATCAATCTTACATATGTCTTTATTTGATTCAACCCCAACCTTGCTATCTGGTCTGTCATGAAAGTATTATAATAAAAGATCAACAGTTTTAAAAAGAGAAATGTAAAACATACTTTAAGAAGTGCATTTATATTATTCCAATTTCTCTCGTAATTTGAAGTCTCAAAACAGTTTCTGATCGTCCTTATTACTCGGGCTATACTGCCGTTTTTGTTAGCCAGAAAAATATAGTGAAACAATTTGACAGTGTATATTGAACATTATACAATATATTTGCATGTCAAATCTTACTTTTAGCCCACCTGAGCAAGAAAGCAAGAAGAGCTCAATGTAAGCTATTGTGATCACCTTGTGTACATTGTTCGACCGTTGTGCGTCTCCCGTCGTCAACATTACATTTTAAATCTCTAGAGGCCACAACCATCACCCTATCTTCACTAAACTTCCATCAAATCTCGGTCAAATTAAATGCATGGTTAGATGGGGTCAACAACTAGGTCATAATTCAGAAAATACTGGGGAAAACACTTTGTTCACTTAATCTGCAAGGCAGTTCTTCTTCTTACATAAAATTTCGAAACTGGAACTCAAACACTAGGTCGCTGGTTCAAAATTTAGAGAAACCCTTTAACATTCTATGGGCCACATTTCCCATCCGATTGTTTGCAGAACATCCATCTCACTGAAATATCTGTAGAATTCAAATTTGATCACGTGGGGTCAAAATTTGATTGCTAGTTCAAAGTTTAAAAAATCCTTATGAACCCGCTGGAAGCGACAATTCTCATCCGATAATCATGAAAGAACATGTATACCTTTTACCTCTGGATAAGGTTTGAAACTGGGTAACGAGGGACCATAAACTAGGTCAATATTAAGGAATTATTGTGAACATTCTCTATGTCATATTTCTCATCCGTTCTACATGATATTACATCAGGACATTGATAGCTATCAAATCTTACTCAAGTTTGAAACTGGTATATGTTGAATATAAGACTTAGTCATTTTTTAGAAAAAAACATTGTGAATACTCTACACCTTATTTTCTTTATCTAACCGTCATGTTAATCAGAACATTTAATTTTACGAATTATCTGACTGGAAATTGGGTCACATAGAGTTGAAAACAAGGTCACTGTAGTTTAAAATTAAGACACACCTTGCGAACACTCTAAAGGTCACATTTGTCACATTTGTCATTCAATGTTCATGACAGTTTATCATAATTTAAGTTTCCATGACATTTCATCAAATGTGAAACTTCATCAGAACATTCGTCACCTTCAAATCTCTGTCAAGTAAGTCCGCCCATGCCCAATAGTACAAATTAGCATTTTGAATAGTGTAGGTTCAGATCAACATGTTTATCAGCTCCGTCTTATCATAATCTACTCAAATTGATAAAGCTTATGGACATGTAAATACTAATTGAACGTTGAGTATATTGATCAGAACATGCACAGACTGATCAGAAACTACACTATTTACAAAAGTCAAATTAAGATTCGCACATTTAAGCATTGGAAATGCAAAGACAAAAAACCCCACAATACTTTGACAAATTATCGTCTTCATTTGTTTAGGTCAGTTTCGGCTGGTTCAAGCTTCTAACAAAAATCGTAAAGCGTTTGTATTAAGCATTCGTTATTATTTTCCTTTTCAGGAGAAGATAGCAAACTACGCATGCGTACAACATAATCATGGCTTCTAGGTCCCAGTCTCTGTATAAAGGATCTGACGAGATATACAACCAAGACTGTGACGTTTGTCTGTCGAATGGTAAAACATCGGAGGCGATATCCTTCTGTAACATATGCTGTGAGTACCTCTGTCAGTCATGTGATATGGCACACAGAGGGTCTAAGGCGACGAAAGACCATACACTACTGATGGGGAGTAAGATACCATCAGGATCCACAAGGGTAACGCCAACGTTACCATTTATGTTCTGTGATACACACAAAACAACGTTACTCGATATCTACTGTACCACTCACGATGAGGTCATTTGTCCGGCCTGTAAAATGACGAGTCATACATCATGTAATACAGGCGATGTCTGCAAACACAGTGCTAAAGTTGATGTTGAAAAGGAGCTTAAGGAAGTCGCTAATCGACTGAGAGACATGGCAACTAGATATGACGGTCTTACAAAGAACAGACACACTGATAAATCAACCGTGATGTCTCAGATACAGAATTGCCTCAGCGACATACAACGATTTCGCAAGGATATGGATGACAACCTGAATAAACTTGAAAGGAATATGTCTTCAGAAATCCGACAAATTGAAGAAGCGATAAAAAAAGAGATCAATGGTCACGTAACGTTAGCCAATGATATTTTAAACCAAATCGGGGTTTTAAACAATTCTTTGTCGGAATGTGAGAAAACACGGGAAGATGACGTCATATTTGTCGGGTCTAAGAAAGCGTCTTCACGTGCAAGTGAATATGATCTTATTATTGGTAAAATCCAGAAAGAAATTTACCCAATAGACATTCGTTTTCAACCCAATGGCGTCTTATCCGACATGATCCAGCAGTTACAATCACTAGGCACTGTCGGTAGCAACCGACTAATTGATTCCGGTCCAAACGAGACATCTATACTGAACATTTCTGTGAAGGAGAAACGGGAAATAGATGTGATGTCAAATGAAGTATGGGGATGTACATTTATGCCTGACGGACATGTCGTACTCGCATGTGGCAAAGATGGTCTTAAATTGTTTGATGAAAACTTCCTTTTAAAGGCCCAGTTATCCGTTTATTCAGGAGACGTGTCTACTAGCAATGACACTGACGTCATAGTTACACAACGTAGTCACAAACAACTCCAGCGTGTTGGAATATTCCCGGGTATGGAGGTGAAGAAAACATTGAAGATGGATAGACACTGTTCCAGTGTAGATGTTAATGGTGACGAGATATACGCTACCTGTCATGATGATCCCGGTAATGGTGAAGTACGAGTACTCAACATGGACGGTATAGTTCAGAGAAGGTTGGGAGTAGATAAAGATAAATATATATTTACAACGCCTAATCGTGTTAAAGTTAACAGAGGCGCGACTAAGGTATACGTCTCTGATTCAGACACTAACACTGTTACATGTTTGAACAATCAAGGTCACGTGATATACCGGTACTCTGACACAGATTTGAAGACACCGTACGGAATGTATGTGGATGGAGAAGATAACCTGTTAGTGTGTGGATGGAAATCTCACAATGTACATATGATCCGATATGATGGTAGACAAGAGAAGATATTGTTGTCAGAGAAGGACGGGATACACTGGCCAGTGTGTATATCGTACAGACCCAGTGATGGTTGCCTTGTGGTTGGTTTACATAAGAACGCTAAAACCGATCAAAAGTTGATCATATTCGGTACTAGATAAACTCATGAGTCTCCCGGATTGCCATTTCATTTTATCTTATAACCTGCAGATGATTTCGAAGAAAAAAGTCGTTTCCTATTTGTCTACGTACTAAGTACAAAGCTTAAAAAAAATGACAAAGTTGTTTTTTCTATGATTGAAATAATTACGGAAAAGTAGAAATTGTCAATAATTTGAATTACCTTCTTTTCCAACATTGTTGACAATTCCCATTTGATTGTGTTATATTAGCCTAGATGGATTATAGCAGGCCCCGTAATAATATCTCAAATGTGTATTCGAATCAGTCGACATTCATACATTTTGAAAAAATATTGGTAGTTAAGATGAAACTGTGTATTTTACTTGTTTTTGTATTGTCGGCGTCTTCTGTTCACTTAGTCAACATAGCATGGGAAAGTTTATCCATGGGATCACGTGTCCGGCTTCCGTTCTTCAGACGTGCTATATACGTTGTGTACGACTAGAGAGTGTATAGGGTAGATCCTGATCAGACTGTATATAGGTTAAGGCTGTTCTGGATCTTCACTTATCACAAAGTCCATTTTTATTGCAATCTAGAACATATTCCTGTAGACTATTTGTATTATCTGTTTAGAAGTCACAAAATATCTATGTAAAACAATAAGGACTCTGAACATTAATTCTGTTAATTATATCTACCTGTTTTAAAATTACTTGAAATATTTATATTTAATAATATCCATGTGTTAAGGCAAGTATGTAGTTAATACTGTAAAATAAGCTTTGTATATAAAATACTGTCATTTTTACTGCAATTGCTTAAAATCTTCATTTTACTAAACTTTTATCAACCAATATCTTTCAATTTCACATTTAAATGAGTATAATTAATTGTTCAAATTGTTAAAGACAAAAGTTGTTTGTGTCGCACATTTAAACAGTGAAGATTTGGATGAGGCTTATTGTACCCGTATACTCATCACACACCAACCACTGCCTTCTCTGATATGGCCATTTCACACTATTGCGCCGAGCCCCGGTAGCTCAGTCGGTAGCGACGCGGGCTGTCAATCCAGGGGTTGTGAGTTTGAATCCCGGCTCGGCCAACTTTTTTTCCGACGATTGAAAAAAGTCAATGCGACATGCGTCATTCGTCTTCCACCAATGGGCTAAGTCTATGTGGATAAGCAGCCAGTTGCTTGGGAGGATTGTTGTGTGGAGTACTGGTGTGAAAAAAAAAAGGAAATGCATGAGTAGGTGAACTGGCCGCCGCGATATAACTGAGAAATTGTAAAAAAAATGCGTTATACCCCAATCAATCAATCAATCAATCAATCACACTATTTCGTATGAGAGTTACGTATTAGTTGCGCATGCAAATTCATGAATTTATTTTGATACGTACAAAAAGCCCTTGAAAATACAGAATTGTTTGTATACTTACCGTATTGAACATATGAGAAGCGTATGAGTAGCGTATGAGTAGCGTATGAGTAGCGTATGAGTAGCGTATGAGTAGCGTATCGCTAGCTCATTACCAGCGTTGTCTGCGTATGGCTAGCCAATGGTTAGCTTATTAACTGCGTATGTCTAGCGTACCGCTATCACGTAACAAAGTGTCCATATAAGTCCACGAAGAACTGTAGAATATCTATAAATGGGATCCTCTATATACACTTTATCAAAACGCTTGCAATACACAGCGGATTTGCTTGCCATACGCCAATTATACGGTAGTTGTAAGTTATATATACGTTACTCAATCGTCAGGCATACGCCAATATGTGTATACACGTTGCAGATACGTCAGACATACGTTATAACTACGTTACTCATGCGCCATCAATACGATAGCTGTACGGTACACATTCATGCCAGCGTATGCCAGCGTATGACCAGCGTACTCGACCTATGAGTAACGTACCTCTAGCGTAACTCGAGCGTTTTAATTGTATGCCTTGTGTCTGCTTTGCGTATAAACCATAAATCCGAATACGCACAAATTGTTTAGGCATGCTTTTAAAAAAAAGGTTCTGCCTCGCCGTATGCCAGCGTATGCGACCGTGCTTGAAACGTATACAACCTATGCCTAACGTACCCCTAGCGTATGTCAGCGTATACCAGCGTATGCGTGATATTTTTCATACGATGGCATACGCTAGTACGATACGTAACAGTGTGGCAGCGCCATAAGCGTACAATTAGACAAGTAACGGATATAATTTCGTAAAGAAAAATGTAGCCCCATCTGTATTGTTAATGATTACTCTTCATGCAAAACATTTACGCATCATTCTGATCAGGATCTACACGCTTTGCTATCTTATCAATAGACCATTTCAGTTGCATATGGTATGCCATAAAAACAATGACCACGCTGCAGGAATGTGCGGGTTGAGTCCTTATATCCTGTGTCGGGGATCTTATTATTTTGTGTATCAACCCTTAACGTAAGTGGAAATGATACCTTCATCAGAACATGCTTTCTCGATCATATACGACTATAAACAGTGACATGACCATAGGTAATAACATGTTCGTCTAAGACCTCACTGTAGGTCTGAAAAAAAAGACGAATTGGTTAGTTCATTTCAAAGTTATTTACTAAGAACGATTTAAGGACTTTTACACGTATCCAATTATTAACAGGCCCATCTGAGTCCTCACTGTTCGCCTTTAATCCAAGACGTGTTTGTTTGTTAATAGATTTTACAGAAACATTCATCATAACACACATGCATGTATACATACAATTTGGACTTTAATATACATACGTAAGCACATGTTTCTAACATGCTCGTCTGGATCCTCATTGTTCGCTTTAAAGTTTGTATGTGTTTTAAGATTTTGTCTGTTCATTATATAGAAACCAACATCACAAGACATATGTATGCATATGTATACCTACAGTACGAACACTTTGGACTTAAGCATGTATTCACAGGCTTATCTGAATACTTACGATTCGCTTTTGAATCTGTATGTGTTTGTTAGTTAGTTCATTGCACAGATACTAACCCGTAAAACCCAAGTATAAGGTATAGATGTTTTCATTGTTTGTGTTTTGTTATATCCCTTAAATAGTTTGTATTATATAATTTTGAATATTTTTGAGTAAGTTTTTAGATACATGTACTGCTGAATAATGCTTAATAAACAGTGTATGCTTACAATTTTGATATACTTTATTTTTCAAATGTACTCTCTTGAAGACATGACATGTCTCTGGTTGTATTTACACAATTCCCATAAAACCCTGTCGTCGTATACTTTAAATAAGGGGTAGTTGAGTACAACAACGTTGTGTTCATATACCTTATTAAGGCAATGTACTAATCCTTGTGTGGGAAATGGACAGCTCGTTACCCGAGTTATAACTGCTAACAAAAACTAACGGCTGACACTTCACTAATACTGATTCGCATCAGGAATAGTTTGAATTAGAGACTAGGGTTCATCATTAAAGATAAACTCTGTTTAATCGTGTTTCTCAAGGCGGTTCTTATTTCACAAACTGTTTTAAACCAGGAACCATTTGAACATGAGGCCCGAACCTTACCCTTCACATACTTTATGTCGTTGACATTATTCTCGAGGCGCTCACTCTAACGACTACCACATCGAGATATTACTTATTTCACAAACTGTTTCAAACCAGGAAAGATTTGCACATGAGGTCCGAACATTACCCTTCACATACTTTATGTCGTTGACATTATTCTCGAGGCGCTCACTCTAACGACTACCACATCGAGATATTACTTATTTCACAATATGTTTCAAACCAGGAACCATTTGAACATGAGGTCCGAACTTTACCCTTCACATAATTTATGTCGTTAACATCATTCTCGAGGCCGTCGCTCTTACGACTTCCCCATCGAGATAGTACTTATTTCACAAACTGCTTCAAACCATAGGAACCATTTGAACAAGAGGTCCGAACTTTACCCTTCGCATACTTATGTCGTTGACATCATTCTCGAGGCGGTCACTCTAACGAATACCCCATCGAGATAGTACTTATTTCACTGATTCTAACCATATCCATTTGATCAAGAGGTCTGTAATTACAAACTTATCTCAAACGACTGTTTAGTTACAATAATTAAAACCGATTTACATACTATTTTATTCAAAGCAAGTATCATTGAAGCCATACGCAAACAGTAACTTCACAGAAATAAATTATTCGTGAATATAATAATAGGTTAAATACCCAAGACAGGTGAGGTTAAATACACAAGACAGACGAGGTAAGAAACCCAAGACATATGAGGTTAATATGACTGGATTGTGGACTGGAATGATCTGTTGGCGCGGTCTAGTTTTGTTTAAACTTATTTAGTTTACATAGATTGCGAAACAAGCTTCCAGCTACAATTTATCAATGAGAATTAACACGTACTTGCGCTGTTTAAGTGGAAAATTACAAAAGGCACAACCTCCTAATCACGGGATTTGAACCCGGAACCACTGGTACGAGAGGCAAATGCTCTACCTCTGCGCGGTTAAGACATCCAGAGTGTCCTTTTGTTTGATAAATGATCACGCATGCGAACATGTTATAAGTGTAAAGTTGACCAAAGTTGTATTGATGTCTACTTTGCTGAGTGTTTATCAACTTGGCTACATTCTTGAATGGACATCTTAGCCAGCTGGTGAAAAGGTAAAACTAGCCAAAATGACATTTGGCAATCATCGGAATGAATGTTGGCCGTGTCAGTATTTAAAAGCTCGATCCCCGATTCATAATCGCTAATCCATAGAGCATGTCCCATGTTGCGATGGACCGCCTCTTTGGTATGTTGTTAGAGTGCCGGCCTCGGTGCGGATGGTTTGCGGATTCTTTCGAAGACAGGGTCAAACCAAATACTTTAAATATGGTATTAATGGCTTTCCCTCCTTGGCACTCAGGATTGCGGTGTTTGCATTACGACTGGTATCGGGATAAATGGACCAGAAGTACTGGTAACCATAGTTACCTCAGAACCGCGAACATGGCGTTAAACTTCACACCAAACAAAAAACAAACAACAAACAACAAACAACTTGCGGTACAGTTGCAACGGTGAATATTCTCATTGAGAAGATAACTTGTCGCTGTGCAAGAAACAGCCATCGTCAATGTATGCGTGCCGCAGTATAATCTAGAGCGATATGATAGTTTTAAGTCTCATGTGTTAAGATGTCTTAACCCTTTGCTACATGCAAACAATCTGAAGCAGACGACTTTGAAAAGAACTACGCCAGACATTTGAAATTTCAGACAATTGAATATGTATTATTTAATAAAATGAAAAACATTGCGACAAAAGGAGATATTGGTCATTCTTGACAGTTCCTCTTTTTTCTCACAACGTTTCAGAAGTCATCTGCTACATATCAATAAACATGCGTCTACAAGTAGGAGCAGGTTAAATTGACTGAAAGACACCTTATATAGTGCGTTTGCATCTGATAGTTATACATACACATCGTTAATCTAAACGAAATTAAGAAAAATAAGTCAAAGTGTCTACAAGTTCAGTTATGTTTTAATCGTTATTAACATATTTATGGTCTTATTTCTCGGTTGTTTGCGTTCTTGTTCAGCGCTGTATCCAGTTTTAAATAATGAAATTGTCAGACACTTTATTGATGATCGCATACTAAACAATAAGAAAGATAACAATGTACGTTTAGTTTATGGAAAGAGACACAATATTACCTTCCTTTAAGTGTTTTACAGCTTGATCGTCTTGCGGATGCGTATATAAGCCACTCTGGATCTTCGTATATCCCGAAAGTTGGTTTTCATGTCGCTTGGCTCTCTGTTAGTTGACGTGTCTGATAAACGGTTCTTTTTCATTAACCTTTTCCCACGTACAGACGCTTTTTACGTCTCTGCAACACACGACTTTTGAAAACATTGTTGCAAATCGAAATGGTGCTTATTCTGAACAATTTTACCATTTGCTGTATTGTTTTTAACTAGGTTCAGTAGTAACACTCATTAAAACAGATTTTTAATATCTGTAATGAAATGTTTTCAAAAACGTCTGCTGCAGCTTGATTGTATGCGGTAAAGGGTTAACCACACTGATCAGATTCTCCAGGAGAGGTACGATATAGAGGTTTCTTTCAAAGTTAGTGAGGAAGATGCTGGGAGCCAGGGGAGTTAACCCCTATCATGCTTTACTGTTCAAACTATCTGATGAAAGTGTACGACTCGACTCCGCAGTATGGTATATTATTTCTTCATCAGTCGTACATGAAAGACTTTAAGCATAGGGAGTAATGGCTTTTTCCTGCTAATCGCTCTAGATTGTTGGATTAGCATTATGACTGACTCACTGGTTTCAGGATAAATGGACCAATATTTCTGGAAAATAACACTTGAAAACCGTCATGTAACTGAAAAAGTGTTGAAACTGGCGTAAAACACCATACCAAGAATCAAAGTTTAATCGGTTTACAAGTGTATTTCGGTACCGTAAGCAAGATCGAGAAACTTGAAAGCTGGATAACATTGGCACCCCACTGCACAGTGTTGATACGAAAAGCCATCTACAGAGAAACTGATAGAACAACAACAACAACAGGTTTTTTTCGAGATGGGAGACATTTATAATACATGTTGAATCTCCTTTGACCTGTGAGTACGTTTTGGTAGTGTTTCACTGCGGGAAAGTCTTGAACAGCCGATGGGGAAATAAAATTCAAAAGAACCGTTCTCTGCGAAAACCAACGTTATTACACATGCAGAAAGAAACTACTATCTCTGCGAATCGATCCGAATATACTACTTGTAAGAAGTTCATTGAAATCTTTTATTTAGGGAACAGTGCAGAGACAGATTAGACTGCTCGGATGCGCCAGTTGAACTTGGTCTACGCGTGTCGCAAATGCATTATGGTTGTTTTTTTCAGAGCTACGCGAAAATACTCATCATAAGAGTTAACCGTCCCAACCAGATTTATACTGTAAACGTATTGTCTTTATCATTGTCCAGACGGTTTTTTGTTCTCGGATAGTAGTTGAATAGAGGACGTGTAGCTTAGGTAACACGCCGATAGGGAACATCGCACAGTCTTACCGTATAAGTCGAAAGTGCCGGTGGAGACATATCTGCTTTCCGTTTAATGAAGCAACAGGATATACGTACATGTAGCTCGACGTTTGACACGCTTCGTCCCAGAGGTGCAGTAGCTATAAATTGATTAGTGAATTGGCTAATGTTAATCTACGTACACTTTCATTGAACGCACTGCTGGTACCACAGTGCAAGAGAGCTCTCAGTGTTTGTATTCACGTTTGACAATGCCTTTCAGTCACACGACTTGAAAAACAACACTGGTGTAATTATGTGCGTAAAGTTTTGATTTAAACAAGTCAGCTTTGTAAACCGGAGCTTCCGGATCAGAATCCATTCTGTTCAACATAATCTAATAGTACGCATGCAAGACATATACTATTACGTCTGGAAATGTTTTTACAGAGGTAACCTTGTTTTCAAAAGTAGTCAGCTATAAAAGATGCGTCAAAAGCCATCTGCATCATGACAAATATTATAGATTTTTTTATTATATATAGCTGCAACTAACAACTACAGGCTCAAAGCCTGTGTTTAGAGCTTCAACCTGGCAAATGCGACGTTGACGGCGAAAAGAACACGCAACTAGTGCAACTTGAAGCCAATGTTGATCGATTCCATCTAGAACATGTCAGGTTACCGGCTAAACTCTGTATCTCGAACAGAACGCGTACAAGGACGTGAACTTATCCGGTTAGTGTTTGCAACCGGCTTGCCAAAACTCAGCAGATCAGCAATTAGTCCAACTCGAAGCAAGTGTTAGGCGGTTCCACCTAGTACATGTCAAGTTACCGGCTAAACTCTGTAACCCGAACAGGACGATTACAAGGACGGACCGAAGTCAAGTTGGGAGTTGCAGCCGGCTTGCCGAAACTAAGAATAATGGCAACTAGGGAAACTCAAAGCCAGTGTTAGCCGCTTCCACCTGGTACATGTCAGAGAGCCGGTCAATTTCTGTTACTCGAGCAATACAGCCGGAGTTATGCTTTTGTATTGCATGAAACCCTAACTTCCATTGGACTAGCATCTTGGCTGAACATCACCTAGTGCAACTCGACGCCAGATTTCGGTGCTTCCACTTGATACATGTCAGATTTCCGGCTAAATTCATTCTGTAAACCGAACAGGAGGGGTGCAATGTTCGTGAAATTTCGGGAAAGTTCGCATCTGTTTTGTTTTGGCAGCCAATAATTTCGGGTAGTATTAGGAAAGAAAAAATCAAAATGAAGGGATTTTTTTTTTAAGAACCAAAAATGATAGCATGATATGCCCGAACTCAGCAGCATGAGTTTCAATAGTTTATATAATTCCATTCGTATGATATGAGTATTTCAGATATAACCTTTTTTTCATAGTAGCAACTGCTCGCATGTAACTTGGCCTTAACAATACTATGTAAAGGATTGAGTTCAAGGACTTTACTGACAGTGTTCATTGTGTCCTAGGTAATTCGGTAAGCCAACACACACTTAACATATATCGTTCTGATAGCATATCTCCCGATTAAATTCCATATATTAGTTCAACCGCTTTCAGAGCATAGTCCGAAACATTGCGATGGATATTTAAATTCAACGCCATTGGTATCTCGGCTAAACTACTGAAGTAATGAACAACACTAATACACCAAAGCTACAGTTTAAATATGTTCACGACTATTTCTAGCTGTTAATAATTATATGCACGGTTAGTTTTACAGGCGATGTAAATGTTTTTTTGATATAACATGAGGGAATGATAACACTAAACGCCGCGCTGCAAAGCTGTTCATGACTTGAAATGCATGTCCGTCTCTACGTGACAGGGTATACAATAGATTGTGTAGATGTTGACAAATTAACAATTTAAGATAAGATTATGGTCAGTAAAGAAGGATGAATAAGGTGTATCAAAATCGGTATATTCTGACGGATAGTACCCTCGAAGATGTAGAATGTCATTATCAAATGGTAGTAATACCTTGACTTAGTGGGCGCAGAAGAAACAACAGTCTGTCCGACCATTATCTTCGTTGAGAATATTTTTGGAGAATGCTTTAACATTTCGCTGTAGAGAACAAAAATCTACACCGGGACCAGATTATGCTACGTCAAATAGTCCGTAATAATCATCTTTTGACTAGATATATAAGCGTGTCTATCTGACTACATTGAGTATATGTTCTTTAGTTTACGAGCTATAGTCATGTTTATCGTGAGAGTAAACGTCGAACAGAATGTTGGCCGAGCTCGGATTTGAACTTACAACCATTGGATAGAAAGCCCGTGTCGGTATCAACTGATCTACCGGGGCTCGGCCCATATGTTCAGTGTCCTCTCATAATAATATTCAATGTCCGTCTCTCTGTCTCTGTCTGTCTGTCTGTCTGCTTGTCTGTCGTCTGTCTGTCTGTCTGTCTGTCTGTCTGTCTGTCTGTCCTGTCTGTCCTGTCTGTCTGTCTGTCTGTCGTCTGTCTGTCTGTCTGTCTGTCTGTCTGTCTGTCTGTCTGTCTGTCTGTCTGTCTGACTGTCCTCTCTCTCTCTCTCTTCTCTCTCTCTCTCTCTCTCTCTCTCTATCTCTCTCTCTCTCTCTCTCTTCTCATCTCTCTCTCTCTCTCTCTCTCTCCTTCTCACATTCATCTCATCATCTCCTCTCTATCTTCTCTCTCCATCTCTCTCATCTCGCTCACTCATCCTCTCTTCTATCTCTCCTCTCTCATCATCCCTCGTACATCCCCTATCATCTCAGACCAACCTAACATCTCTTTCTTAACTCCTGCCTACCGTCAATAACTTCATCCTTTGCTCATCCAGTCACTTCTCTTCTCTCTCTATCATCTCTCTCACTCTTCGATCTCACCCAGAATCTCCTCGAACTCGCCGTCTCGTCTCCCTCTCCTCAATGTCTCTCTTCTCCCCCATGCCGGCTCCGATCTCTCTTCTCGATTCTTTCCTCTTCTCTCTCATCTCAGCTCTCTCTCTCACCGGTTCCATGCTATCGCTCGCTCATCTCTCTCTACTCTCTTCTACCTTCATCCTCCCTCTCTCCTCGCGTTCTTCTTCTCTTCATACTCTTCTCTTCTCTCGTTCGCATCTTACTTCTTCTGATCTCGTCTCTATCTTTCTTCTTCTCTCTCAATCAATTCATCTCGCTCTCTCTCTCATCCATCTCCCCTCTCCTCTTCATCATTCTTCTTCAGATCTCCTCTCTCTTCATCACTCAGACTCTACTTCCATCTCAACGTTCCTCTTCTTATCGCTCCTCTCCGGTCTCATTCTACTCACTTCTCTTCTTTCGTCACGTTCTCGACGCTATACTCCGCCGATTCTCTACCTTCAGTCCAAACTATTCTCTTCTCTATCATCCTTCCCTTGCCTTCACTTCACTCTCTCTTAGTCACGTCTTCAGTCACGTTCTTCAGTCCCCCTCGTCTCGTCTCTCATCTTTCATTCTTCACCTCCACTATTCTCATTAGCATTCTCCTCTCTCTCTCTCCTCACCTCTTTTCTCCATCTCTCTCATCGCTCATCGTCCGATCTTCGGCCTCTCTTCTCCATCCCCACAGTTAGCATCCCCCTCTATTCTCTCTCTTTCAGTCTTATCTCACGCTATCTCACTCCTCTCTATCTCTTCTCTTCTTCGATCCTGTCCTCTCTCTACTAATTCTCGTCTCTCTCTCTCTTCTTACGGATTCACCTTACTACTCTTCGGCATGCCTCTCTTCATCATTCTCTTCTCTCTCTACACATCTCTATATCTCTTCTCTCCAGTCTCTGTCTACATCTATCCGTCGACTCCTCTCATCCTCTCCTTCTCATCCACTCTACTCTCATTCATCCCATCTCCCTTCATGCTATTCTCATCTCTCTCTATCTTATCTCTTCATCGACTCTCTACCGTCTCGTACTCATCACGGCCTCTCTCTCTCTCTTCGTCTTATCTTCTTCGCCTCTCTTTCATCCCTCATCATCCTATCTCCTCTCCTCAGTATCGTCACCGAAATTCTCTTATCCCCTCTCTCCTCTCTCCTCTCCAGCTCGCTCTCCCTTCTCCATCATCATCAGTCATCATCTCTCTCTTCTCATCTCGTATCTCCTCTCTCTCTCCTTACTCTCCCGCGTCTCCCACTCTCCTCACATCCTCTCTCTTATGCGAAGTTATCTCTCTCTCCTGTTCTTGCACTGCTATCCTTCTCTCTTCTCATTCACTCTCCACACTCTAGACTCATCTCTTCGCTATCTTCTGTCCTCGTCTCCTCTCAATCACTCTCCGCTCCTAAATCTTATTCTACTTCCTCTCATCTCATCTCCAGTCCTCTTCTCCAGTGCGCCCTTCTCTCTCTCATCATCTTCTCTCTCCTCCCAATCTCTCACTTTCCTCCTCCTATCCTACGAGTCTCCTACATCACGACCTCGTCGTCTTCTCTCTCGATCTTCATCTCTCTCGCTCGTCCTCTTCTCTCCTCTCTCCTCCTCTCCTCCCTCAATCAGGCTCATCTCATCGGCTATCTCTATTTATCATCTCAACTCCGACTCCCCTCTCCCTCTCTCTCCTCTCTCTCTCTCTCCTATCTCTCTCTCTCTCCTTCTCTCACTCTTCATCTCCTCCTCTCCAATCTCTCATCTCTCTGTCTCTCTCTCACTCCCTCCTCCCTCCCTCTCCTCTCTCCTTCTCTCACTCTCTCTCTCTCTCCATCTCTCTCTTCCTCTCCTCTTCTCTCTCTCTCTCTCCCCTCTCTCTCTCTCTCTCTCTCCTCTCTCTCTCCCTAACGTCCGATCACGCCATTCCAGAGCGACTCTCTCTCTGACTCTCTCTCCTCTCCTCTCTCTCTCTCTCCTCACCTCCTCTCCTCTCTCATCTCACGCACATCCTATCTCTCTCGCATCACTGCCTCTTCTCCTCATCACTCCTCTCTTCTCTCCTCCTCTCCTCTCCCCTCTCTCTCTCTGCTACTCTCCGTTCCCTCCCTCCTTCCTCAGCTCTCCGACCTCTTCTCTCTCTCTCCCTCTCTCCTCTCTCCAATTCCTCTCTCCTCTCTCTACTCATCTCTCCGCTCTATCGTCTCTCTCTCTCTTCTCTAGTCGGTCGGCTCTCATCATCCCCTCATCTCCCTCTCGGGCTCACCGTCTCCTCTCTCTCTAATCACTTCCATCCCCTCTCTCTCTCTCTCTCCCTCATCGCTCTCTCTCCTCTCCTCACCTCCCTTCTCCTCTATCGTAATCTCTCTCGCTCCTCGCCTCTCCTCGTCTCTCATCGGTCTTGCTCATCCCGGCTCATCCCTCTAATACTCTCTGTACTCTCAAGTCTCCGAGTCTCTCCTTCTCCTTCTTCCTTCTCTTTATCTCTTCTCTCTCATATCTATCTCAGTCTTCGCTTCAGTCCCTTGGGGGGGGTGGGGGTGGGCTCTCTCTCGTCTCTCTCAGCTCTCTCTCGTCTCTTCATCTCCTCTCTTCTTCTCCTCTATCGTCTCGTGGCACTAATCTCTTCTCCCTCCTCAAGCTCCTAACCTTCCCTCTCTTTCTCATCTCACCATCTCTTTCTCTCCTCCTCCCTCTCCTCCGGTCGCTAACTCCTCTCTCTCTCTCTCCACTCTCCTCTCCTCTCTCATCCTCCTATCATCTCTCTCCCCATCCCTCCTCCCTCTCCTCTCTTCCTCCTCTCTCCCTGCGTATCTCACAGCTAATCATCACTCTCTCTCTCCGCTCGCATAAATGCCTCTCATCTTCTGCCTCTCTCTCCTCTACCTCCCCTCTCCTCTCCTCCTCGTCTATCTCACCTCTCAACCCTCTCTCGCTTCAGTAGCCTCTCTCTCTCATTCCTCTCGTCTCTTTCTCCCTCTCATCCGTCTCTCTCTCGATCTCTCTCCTCGTATCACTCCGCCTATTCTCGTCTAGCTCTCCTACACCTCTAGCTCGTTAGTCTCTCACCTCTTCTCAGAATTCGCATCTCTCACGCATCAGAACCTCGTCTCCCTTCCATCTCCATCTTCATTTCCTAATCTACTCTCTCTCTCTCTCTACGCCCGCCTAGCTCTATCACTCAGCATCTCTCGCCAGCTCATTCTCACTACCCCTCTCTTCAATCTCCTCTCCTCTCTCTCTCTCTCTCTCTCTTCTCTCCTCTCAATCTCTCTCTTCTCTCTCTCACTCTCTCTTCACCCTCTCTCAGTCCACCTTCTCTCATCCTCTTCTCCTCCACTCCTCATCCTCCCAACTCTCTCTCTCGCTCTCTCTCTTCTCCTCTCCACCTTCTCCTCATCTCCCAATCCTCCCATCCTCCTCTCTCTCTCTCTCTCATCCCTCCTCTCTTCACCTCTTCCTCCTCCGCTTCTCTCCCTCATATCCTCCATCTCCTTCTCATCATCTTCTTCCTCCTTCTTCTCTCTCTACCATCTCTCCTCTCTCTAAACTCCCACTTCCTCCATCTCCCCCTCTCTGCCCTCTCCCCCCATCCTCTCCTCCCTCTCGCTCTCATCATCTTCCGTCTTCTCCCTCCATCTATCACTCTATCCCTTCCTCCTCACATCCATCTTCCCTCTCCAATCTCCTCCTCTCTCTCCAATCTCCCCTCTACTCTCTTCTCCTCATCTGCCCCTCACTCTACCCCCTCTCTCTCCTTCTCTCCTCTCCTCTCAACTCTCTCTCCCCTCCTCGTCTCCCCTCCTCCCTCACCTCTCTCCCCCCTCCGTCTCCCTCCCTCCCCCCCAACCTCTCCCCCTCTCCCTATCTCTCCCTCTCTCTCTCTCCCTCTCATCTCATCTCTCCATCTCTCTCTCTCTCTCTCTCCTTGAATGAACTGATTACGGATATACCTTTAGCGACTGTCGACGTGGTCGTAAATTGGGCGTTGTATATCAAGTAAGGGATGTTAATGCAAATGACGTGATTTTTAACTAATATGTTTACCTTGAATTATTAGGTTATCAGCGGACTAGTCTATATTTAGAATTCACACACCTGTGATGATTTCTTTCCACCTACAAATACGCAGCAGACATACTCATGTAGGAAGCGTTTTATAAATGGAAAGGGTGCTATTGAATAGAGTTAGCACATAATGTAAACAAATGAAGATTTCTCATTTAACATCATGTCTTCTTCTTTGCCATAATGTATGACCAGAAACTTTCGACCTAACATTCACCATCGTCTTTTACAGACGACGTTGCACTCTTCTAATACAGACGAAAATTTGAAAACTCCACGTATGTCTCCTTGTCTCGCGAAGTATTCTATTAAAATAAGTATATTGGCTAAAATGTTCAAAATCTATCATGCTTTTCTTATGATGTGTGGAAGCAGACGAATCGGGAAAGCTTGCGTTCCGGTAGACGATATAGGGAAATGTATGAACACCGTTAAAACGCCAATGGTTGTAATAATGTGTACAACAAGGTCGATACGTCAACCCAATCTTTCCGAAAAAGCAGACATGTCCAAATCATTCATGTATGTCCCAGTTGTATTAATGTGTACAACAAGGGTCGATACTGGTAACCCATATCTTTCCGATAAGGCAGAACATGTCAAATCATTCATGTATGTCCCTATAATTCAGTTGTAATAATGTGTTACAACAAGGGTCGATAGCGGTAACCCATATCTTTCCGATAAGGGCAGATCATGTCAAATCATACATGTATGTCCCCCCCAAGTTTTATTAATTTGAACGTCAAGGGTCGATACGGTACCCATATCTTTTCCGATAAGGCAGAACATGTCAATTCATACATGTATGTCCCAGTTGTATTAATGTGATCAACAAGGGTCGATACGGTAACCCATATCTTTCCCGATAAGGCAGAACATGTCAAATCATACATGTATGTCCCCAGTTGTATTAATGTGAACAACAATGGTCGATACGGTAACTCATATCTTTCGATAAGGCAGAACATTGTCAAATCATACATGTATGTC